>QEPC01012001.1:701410-715398 GCA_003113815.1 Sphenodon punctatus | reverse complement strand
TCTGCACTGGCTGCCGATAGTGTGCCGGGCCAAGTTCAAGGTCCTAGTGATGATCTATAAAGCCCTATACGGTCTTGGCCCCTCATACCTTAGGGACCGCCTCGCCCTTCGCGCCCCAGAGCGGCTCCTGCGGTCTGCCGGGGGTGCCCTCCTGGAGGTCCCCCGTGTTAAGCGGGGGGCCACGATGGAGAGGGCATTCTCGGTGGTGGGACCGCGGCTGTGGAACTCCCTTCCGGATGAAGCTCGCCTGGCCCCAAGCCTTTTAACATTTCGGCGGAACTGTAAGACCTGGCTGTTTGCCCAGGCCTTTGGGAGGGAGGGTGGGGAGGGAAGATTTTAGTCCCCCACCCATTTATTTATTTATTTATGTCTAGCCCTGTTTTATATTTAATAGTTGATTGTTTTAAAATGAATTTTAGTGTTTTTATTGTTGGAAGTCGCCCCGAGCTGCGTTGCAGGAGGGGCGGGGTATAAATCTGAAAAATAATAATAAAATAATAATAATAATACATGGGACTGCCCTTGATGACTATTTGGAAGCTGAAGCTGGTGCAGAATGCAGCAACACATCTCCTTCTGGGGACAAGTCACTGGAAGCACATTACACCAGTGCTCCAAATTCTGCATAGGCTCTTAGTAGCTTTCCAGGCACAATTCAAGGTGCTGGTTTTGACATTTAAACCCTAAATGCTCTGTGCCCCACATATCTGAAAGATCACCTGTTCTTTCAGTCCCATCATAGCCCTGTGATCTGCCAGGAGTGCTTCCCTTGTTCATACTAGTCAATGAGGGCTTGCAGGGCGGCATTCTCAGTTGCTGCCCCAGTGCTTTGGAACTTCCTTCCACAGAGGTTCATTTGAGCCTGAGCCTGAGTGTATTCCAGAAACAGTGTAAAACTTTTTTATTTGAAAATGCATTTGGCGAGTGGGGATAGGAATTTAGGGTAGGGTTTGGAGATGGTTTTGGGGTAGAGGTGTGGGAATGGATTGGGTGTGTAGGTGGTTTGGGGTGGGTTTTGTGGGTGGGGTTTTGTCTGTTTTAAATGTCTTTTATATATATTGTAAGCCACCCTGAGCCTCAGGGAAGGGTGGCATATAAATATGAATGAATGAATGAATGTTAATTAAGAAAGCCTGTTCAAGAAGACCAGGGTTTCCACTTCTCCATTGATTTATGCTAGTTTCTTAAGGGACATTATTCATTCAATCTCTTTTGGAAATAGTACCAGGCCCCTTTGCTAAGCATTGATACAAGAGGATTATACTAAGGGAAGAACCTTATATTTTGCCCCGAAGGTGCATGTCTTACCAGGGATCTATCAAGTGCAACACTCCTGTTAAATACAGCTATTTTAAAGGGAGAGACACATTTTTTTTAAAAGTGAGAAGCAGCATGTTGAAGTGAATTGGAGTCTGAATTTAGGAGTCACAGAATGCAGGGGGCATATCTCAAGTGGTAAGAGTGCGTGCTTTGCATGTATAAGGTCCCAGCTTCAATTCCTGGAATCTCCACTTCAGGACCTCTGGTAGCATGCCTGGGGGAGGCCTCTGCTTGGGGCTTGGAGGGATCTCAGTAGCACACCAGGATGACTTCTGCTGGAGACCCTGGAAGAGCTGAATTTGAAACCCCTGCTGCCGTGTCAGGTTGTGGCAATCCTGGGCTAAGATGGACCATTAGTCTGACAGAGACTGCTTTTAGATGAGCGGGTCGCTGTTGCACATCCCACTTGCGCGATGTTTCAAAACCCCACTACGCGGGCTTACACGAGACGCCGGGCGGGGATCAAGCGCATGAAAGGCGGTCACGCATTCTTTGCCAATCGTGAATTAAATACCTCAATTGTGAGCTCTTTAATTCACGGTCGGCAAAGTATGCGCAACTGCCTTTCATGCGCCTGATCCCCGCCGTGTAATCCCGCATTGCGGGATTTTGAAACATCGCACAAGTGGGTTGTGCAACAGCAACCTGCTCATCTAAAAGAGCCTTCAGTTAGCCAGTTTAGTTTAGTTTAGTTTAGTTTAATGATGTAGAGCACTAGTTTGATGGGGTATGTGCTAGGCTCAGGTTATTTCACAGAGGTCATGGTTGTGGAAACTGTGACTTTCCCAAATCTCCATGTAATTGACTGCTCTGCTCTGCTCTGCTCTGCCCCTCCTGGGCTTCTCCATGACTCTGTAGGTGTCCTCCTCTGTGCAGGGGAAAGGCCACATTGTCAGAGGTACTGGGACAGCTGAAAAGCCACAGTGCTGATATTCTACCTGGTTAGCAAGCCTGCTGAGTGAAATTGGAGGGCTTAGTACATATTGACAGATGCAGGGCCCCTACCTCCCATCTCGCTATTACCAGGTTATTCAGGTACCCCTAGATAACTGAGGAAATCAAAGCTTCATCTAAAGCCTGGAGTGGTTGCAGGAAACCAGAGACTGGGAATTGACCCTGGTGCAGAAGATGAAATGAGCACACTGCCGGGGCACTCCACTCCAGTGTGTATATACATTTTACATGTGTGTGGGGCCCTAAGGCACATGGGCCCCAGTACGGCTGTACTTGCTGCACCTATTAGAGCTAGGCCCCTGTATATGAAATCTGTTTAATTTAATCTGCATTTTAATACTGTTTATTGGAGGATATGGGGTGGGGAGAGGGAAGCACGGCTGAAGGTTTGGATATGGGAATGGCTGGATCGGAATGCCATGACCCACCAGTGAGAGGGGGGTGGGGGTGCAGGCATGAAAGTTGGGTGGGATGCCATGGCCTTCAGTGAGAGGGGGTTATATGGGCTTGGGGTTTGGGGAATGGAGGGAGGGTGGGAATGCCCCCTATAAATACAGCTATTTTAAAGGGAGAGAGAGAAAAATTTAAAAATGAGAACCAACATGTTGAAGGGAATTGGAGTCTGAATTTAGGAACCATATACAAGCATGAGGGAAGGGGAATGGGGGAATGGGATGGGAAATGAAGGACTGAGGTGTTATTTATGTATTTTAGTAAGATTGTAATTAGAGTTGTTTCAGCTTGCAGTTTGCATTTGGCATTTTATTATTATTATTATTAACAAACATTTATATAGCGCCAGCAGTGTACCTGGCACTTTACAAAGTAATAAAATAGACATGGTCCCTGCCCTTAGGGCTTACAATCTGAGAGACAGGAGCTGGGGGAGAGACTTAGGAAGGGGAACAGAGGGAGAGACAAGGGGTCTAACATTCATGAAGATGCGAGGTCTCAAGTGCACGTACTTGGCTTGGTTACAATGAGAATGACAGCAGGCAGGTCCATGTTGCAAGGATAAGGGTAAACCGATCGTAGGTATAGGAATAGTGGCTCAGCAGGATAAAGAGTCAGACAGAGCAGAGCGAAAGAGGTGAGTTTTAAGGAGAGATTTGAAGGTATGAAGGGAGGGGGCAAGGCGGATGTGGACAGGGAGGGAGTTCCAGGCATGGGGGGCAGCAAGTGAGAAGGGACGAAGGCGCTTAGGGGAGCAGGGAAGGCGTGGAAGGGTGAGAGAAGGGACAGAGGAGGAGCGAAGTGCACGGGCTGGAGTATGGAGGGCGATAAGTGCAGAGAGGTAGGGGGGAGCAAGGTTGTGAAGAGCTTTATAGGTGAAGACTAGGAGCTTGTGCAGGATTCGTTCAGGAAGGGGAAGCCAGTGAAGCGAAGAGAGGAGGGGCTGCACATGGTCGAAGCGACTGGCGAGGTAGATGACCCTGGCAGCAGAGTTTTGGACAGAGATGAGGGGAGAAAGGTGAGACCGGGGAAGGCCAGTGAGAAGGAGGTTACAGTAATCGAGGCGAGAGATGACCAGAGCATGAACAAGAGTTTTGGCAGACGAGACAGAGAGAAAAGGGCGAATCTTAGCAATGTTATGGAGGGAGAAGCGACAGGATTTAGCAACAGAGTCAATGTAGGGTTTAAAAGAAAGGGCTGAGTCAAAGATGAAGCCTAGGCTACGGGCTTGGGGGACAGGCAGGATGGTGACTCCATCAATAGTTATTGACAGTGAGGAAGGAGAGGAAGGATGAGGGGGGAAGATAAGGAGTTCAGTTTTAGCCATGTTGAGTTTGAGTTGACGTTGAGACATCCAGGTAGAGATGTCAGAGAGACAGTTGATGAGACGAGCTTGAACAGAGGGAGAGAGAGAGGGAGTAGAGAGATAGAGTTGAGTGTCATCAGCATAGAGGTGGTATTGGAAGCCATGGGAGGCAATGAGTTTGCCTAAGGATGAGGTATAGATCGAGAAGAGGAGAGGGCCAAGAACAGAGCCTTGAGGAACACCAACTGAGAGGGGGAAGGAGGAGGAGGCGGAGTTGGAGAGAGACACATTAAAGGAGCGGTCAGAGAGGTAGGAGGAGAACCAGTTATGGACAGAGCCACAAAAGCCAAGGGAGTGAAGGGAATCCAGCAAGAGTGAGTGGTCAACAGTATCGAAGGCAGCAGAGAGATCAAGGAGGACAAGAATGGAATAGAGACGTTTAGATTTAGCCACCAGAAGATCGTTGGTGATCTTAGCGAGAGCAGTTTCAGTAGAATGAAGGGGGCGGAAGCCAGATTGGAGGGGGTCAAGGGAGGAGTTGGAGGATAGGAAGTCAAGGCAGCGGGAGTAGACAACACGTTCAAGCAGCTTGGAAGCAAAAGGAAGGAGTGAGACAGGACGATAGCTAGAAGGGTCAGAGGGGTCAAGAGTGGACTTTTTGAGAATAGGAGAGACTGTGGCATGTTTGAAGGCAGAAGGGAAAGAGCCAGTAGAGAGGGAGAGGTTGATGATGTGCAGGAAGGAAGGGGCGACAGTGGGAGTAACGGAGGTGAGGAGGCGGGAAGGAATGGGATCAAGGGGGCAAGTGGAAGGGTTGGAGGAGGCGAGCAGAGAGGAGATTTCCTTAAGGGAGGCAGGGGAGAAGGAGGACATGAGAGAAGGAGGGGGAGGATATTTGATATTTTGAGGTTGGGGTATCAATTGAGTATAGAAAACTTATGGAATGACCTACTAGGAAAATCATTTGCACTTTAATTTAAAAAAAAATAAAAATTGGCAAGATTTAGTTAATTTGCAGCTACCACACTGCCCGAAACAAGTGGATGTCCTCTCTAAAAATAAAGATCTTACTAAGATGAATATATTCCTTCAGGCAGAGATGTTTTTGGTTATAATATGTCCCTGTGCTCATTCAGATAGAGCCCTGACAGATACACAACCTCAGTGCCTCAGGCCAAACTCATCAGCCACTTAAATCAATTGATTAGAGATGCTAAATCTATGTAAAAATACTATTTTAAATTATTTTGTTTTAAACTGTTTTAAATTGTATACATTGTTTTTACTTTTATGTAACATGTGAAGGACTCCGAGTGTCATGTAGACGTGTGTGTGTGTGTGTGTGTGTGTGCTATACAATTAACATGTATTATTATTATTATTATTTATTTATTTATTTATTACCACCAAGCTGGGAATTTCATAAGCGATTCAGAGAGATTTTAATTGCCAGCTCTTGAGTTTTGTAATGTCATTGACTGCCCTTCTGTCCTTCACGTAAAACATTTGTTTTCTCTCCTCTTTGCAGAATTGCAGAATGTTCCCTCCCCAAGGTCAGACCTCGGGCATGGAGCTCCTTTAACTATGATTCTGAAGCATTTAGTCCTTTGTTTGCACCCACCCACCAGTTTTTATTGTTATTGAACAGTTATTCACAGAAAATAGAATTCTTTGTGCATTGCTATTAACTATAGAAAACAGGATTCCTGTTTACACCTGCGGCCTTTCTTCTGTGGCCTTGGGCTGTTTTCTACATCTATGCATACAGCAGTGGTTCTAAATTTGTCAGATGGGGTGCCCTGTGGAGGCACAAAGACCTCTCGGTTGGGAGCATAGTAGATCGAGTTATATGCTGCTACATCACTCTAGGAAACTGTCGCTGAGCTCCCTAGTCTGCTACTTTCCTCGCTCCTGCCTGTGGCTGGCACCTATTAGACCAGGGGAGAGTGTAGTTGCAATGGCTGGAAGAGAGGACAAGCAGAGGGAGAAAGGGATTGAGAAAGCTAGGGAGAAGAGGAGAGCTCCTTGAAGGAGATGCTCTGAACTAAAGACCTGACGAAATATGAGAGGAAAATGGTGCTGAGGTGGAAAAAATGAATAAAGCATGGGAATCAGCATTACAATGATGCACCTTAAAAGACTAAGATAAATAAAGCAGCAGGCAGAAATCTTCGTATCTTTATTTTCTTCACTTTGGTATTTTGATATTTAGAATTTGCTGAGGCTTTTTGAGTTCTTGAATGGGAATAGGGTTGGTCCAAAATGAAAGCCTTCACGTTCACATTAAAAAAACTCAAAAATAGTAGCACTGAATTAAACAGAGTATGGAGCGGTTTTGCTTCAAAAATGCTGAACACAAAATACTGAAACAAAGATTCAAAACCACAAATGTATTTATTTATTTATTTATTTATTGGGATTTCTACTCCCCTCTATCCCCGAAGGCTCATGGTGGACTAGCTTACACAAAAATACTGCATAAAAGTAAGACCCATAAAACAATAAAATATACCCACCCATAAAATGATTAAAGACAAACACCCACCTAACCCCACCCCAAACCAAAAACCTACCCCTGCCTGTTGAAAGCCATTAAACAATATGGCAAAATAAATACATCTTACACTGCCTTCAGAAGATGCACAAGGTAGGGCTTTGACAAACCTCAAGGGAAGGGAGTTCCAAAGCTGTGGAGCTGTGACTCTCTGCAAGCTCAGGTCATATAGACCTGGGCCAATGATGGAACTTGCAAGAGGGCACTCTCGGCTGATCTTAGGACTCGTGAAGGGACATAAGGAGGAAGGTAGTCCTTGAGATATGTAGGACCCAGACCATTTAGGGCTTTACAGGTCAAAACCAGCTACTGGCAGCCAGTGCAGATTCTTACGCAGTGGTGTAATGTGATCCCAGCAATCCACCCCCCATTCAAGAGATGGGCCACCACTTTCTGCTTAAGCTGAAGCCCCCAAACTGTCTTCAAGGGCAGTCCCATGTAGAGAGCATAGCAGTAGTTGAGACTCAAGGTTAATGAGGGCATGGATGACAGTGGTAAAATCCATATCTGAAAGCAAGGGATGTAGTCTTCTCATCACAATCTGGTATTCCAGACACAGCTCAGGATCCAGGAGCACTGAGTAACCAGGGGACAAAAACCATGGGGTTTAAGTTTACCTGAATGTAAGGCTGCTTTAACACATTACAAAATGGGCTATCATAATAACTTGAGATAATACCGGGTATTATAATTCTGCAATTTTTGTAATGTGTGAATGCACTATTCCCCTTTTATGCTGTAAGATCTCGGGTCATTGTAAGAACCACCAAATGTGGCTTTTATAATGACCTAAGATATTATCTCAAGTTATTATAATAGCCCATTTGTAAGTAAACTTTATTCAGGGTTTAGCCATGACTGTACCTTAAATAGCCCATTTTGTAATGTGTGAAAGCAGCCTTAGTATTTATGCAGATACTAGCTTTAAGGTAAATGGTCCTCTAGACATTCTCCCTACTATTCCATCAGGGCCCCAGGGGGTGGGGGAGGGGAAGACAACGATGGGCCACGGGTGTGGCGATGTTAAGAACATGGATTCTCACCCCACTCCTCTGGGGCCTGGACCCAGGTAATGGGGGTGAGAGAGGTTAGGCCCCCTGTACCAGGGGATAGGGGTGGGGTGGGGTTAAGGAAAGTTTTTCCCCCCCCAGTCCTGGACCCAGTTCCCTTCCCATTGAAGTCAATGGGAACAGATACAAAACCAAAGAAAAAAAAAGAGGAACGAGAATGGGCCCAATTTTTGGATGCTCCGAATGTAAATTGAAACAGCCATTTTTGGACCGTTTCAGTTTTAAACCTATTCCCCACCCTTAGTGCTTACCCAGTGCCTGGCTGCGGTCAGGAACTGGATGAGAGTGAGCTGGCTGAAGCCAAATTCAGACAAGACTGAAGTGATGATGGTTGGCTGGCTTGTTCTGATGATGGTTCTGAGTTGGAGGGGATTGGGAGTCCTGTTATTGATGGAATCTAGCCCCCTCTGGCCAATCAGGTTTGCAGCCCTGGAGTGTTTCTGGATCCTTTGCTGCACCTGGATCTTCAGGTTGCAGCAGTGGCCAGGACCACTTTTCATCTACTCCATCTGGTGAGGAGGCTGCAGCCTTTTCTTTCTGATTCAGATATGGCCACTGTCATCCATGGTTTCACCATCTTGAGGCTAGGTTACTGCTATGCACTCTATGGGTGATTTCAGACATTACGCGGTCTGGAGTCACCACAGTGGATTCCCAGCGGTGGCGAGCCGGCTAACCACCCCCCGTGGTCAAAGAAGGCACTGAACAGATGAGATGGGATTGGGACCATGGCAGGGAATCAGCCTGGCAGATCACGAGCCGGATCACGAGCCGGAGCAGCTCAACAGATGTGACGCCGATTCCCGGCCGTGGTCAAAACACCCAGAAGGCACTGGGGAGGGGCGGGACACAGACATGGCCAGCTGAGGGCAAACAAAGCCAAAAGCACCAAAAGGAAGCTCCCACACAAGGGAAATGGGAAGAGCCTCTGGGGTAGCGCACACATCAGGCACAGGGAAAACAAGCCCACAGCAGAACACACAGCACAAACACACACCCGGGTGCACTCACACCCACACAGGAAAGGAAGGGAAGGGGGTACACAGCGGGACAGACAACACACATAGCACATCGGGCACAGGGGGGAGGGGGAGCCAGGGACAGGTAGCAGGGGGGGAGCCGTCCCAGAGCCTGGGGCAGGACAAGGGGAACAGCAAACAGAACCCCCACAACAGCAGAGCCCACATGGGTATCCCCACAGCAACACAGGCAGTCCTGGAATGGGGGGAGCCTCAGGAGCACAGCACAGTCACAGGGGGAGGCCCCACAGACCGGGGAGCAGACTGGAAGCAGTCCAGGAGACAGACAGGGATCCCACGCACCAGCCAGGGTGTGATGGATGGGATGGAGGAGTGACAGAGACGAGAAGCAGGGCAACTGGTCCAGCAACACACACACACCCTGGGAGGGCACCCAGAGCCCCAGTCTGGGCCCCACGGAACTCCACAGTCACACCGGCACCCAGTGGGAGGGTCTGGGCACAGGAAGGAGTGAGGCCAGAGCATGAAGGAAAGTGGCACCCGGGCTGCTGGGTGCCGATGCACAGTTCAGGACACAGCCACTGGAGAAGGCAGTCACGGAGGGGAACATCTGTTGCAGAGGTGGATGGGGGGACCTGCGGACGGGGCCCAGAGCCACAGGCAGGGGCAACATAACCCCAAGACACAGCCAGCACAGCAGCGAGCCAGGAACATCAGGGAGGGAAGGGGCAGCAACTCACGGCACCAGTGCAGAGGCGGGAGCGCACACCAGGGCCAGTATCCAGGGCCAGTAAGGCACAGGGGGCCATGAAGGGGCACAGGGCTGGGTGGCCCACCAGGTGCACGAAGTGGGACCACTGAAGTATGCCCCGACAGTACCCCAGCGCAGACATGTGGTGAGCGACCAGGTAGTATGTCTCGAAGGGATCCTGGGTGGAGAGCCCCACCTGCACATTGGATCGGGACCACACACCAGCCAGCGCCACCACCTCTGCTTCAGCGGGCTCTGACAAGCCATAGTCTGCAGGTGGGGGCCACGGAAGGTGACCCTGCTCCAACAGGCGGTGATAGATTCCCCATGGGACCACTGCAAAGCTCGGACCCAGTGAACACAGCCAAAGAAAGACACAGCCAGGGCAGGACCCCCCTCCGACAGGCAGGCCGTGTAGCCAGACAGGCTGCACACAGAGAGGACGGACATGGTCTCCGCAGCTGACCACCACACATGCGAGCACCTCATCTCCAGAATGCACCCATCAGGAAAGGGACACAGGCCCAGCGCCTCCACATGCAGCTGTCAATCGTGGGCGCTTGATACATGGCCATAGTACCAAATCCTGGAGCTCATACTCTCGTAGGCACCTATAAGGCTGTCCGGGCAGCTCAGGAACAATTGCACGGCCGGAGAATGCCACAGGTCACACTAACCTGGGCGCCCACAACAGCAGGCAGCTGATACAGAGAGGTGGGAGGTGATGACAGCAGGAATGCAGCTGCTGCCCACACATACCTGCCTGAGGGCAGGACCAAGCGTAATGCCCCCTGCCGGGAAGACATGCATGGGCAGTGGGCTGCCCGCGGCCTCCCTGGGCCTCCCGGGCCCCTGGCCCTGCTGGAGATGGGCCTACCAGTCTGGGGGGCATCCAGGGTGACCCAGGGCCCCGAGGCCGGTTGTCAGGGCGCGACTGTGGGGTGGGGCTACACCGGTCCCAACCTACAACAGGTGCAGCCCCAACCCACCTGGGTCACCCATCACCATGGAGCTGGGCCGGTTGGGCACATGTGGGATGCACCTAGCCATGTTTGCAGAGTGGTACTGCTCCCACACAAATCTCCTGCGCATCCAGACTACAGAGGTGCACCTGGCCACCCAGCTGTGCATGTGCATGGCCAGAAGCGCCGCAAGGGCCCGGAGAACCCACCACAGGCACAGGCGCTCCCTGGCCCGCTTCAGGGCCCAGCATATGTACGGGATGCCCCGACTGGGCCTCCTCTGAGCCTGGGGCTGGGCTGCAGTGCTCCGTGAGGCATCCAGCCAGCTCCAGTGATGGAGGGAGACCATGGGGCGAGCAGCCCTGCTTGCAATGCCCATAGACCAGCAGGTATGGGTCACGGAGCGAGCACAGGAGTGGTGGCCATCAGGGTCTGGGGCCTCACAACACCCGACTCCTGCTGCTCCGTTGTGCAGCACTTCGGCATTAGGGTGAGCACCATCACCGGGATCCTGAGGGACATCAGCGAGGCGGTGGAGGGCATGCTCCTGGACCGAGTGATCTAGCTGGTGGACCAGGAGGCCGTGATGGCCAGCTTTGTGGTGGTGGAGGTTCCCCAACTGCATGGGCACCATGGATGGCACCCACATAGCGATCCTGCACCCATCCACTGGGGAAGCCTCAGAATATGTCAACAGACACGGGTACCACTCCCTGCAGCTGCAGGTGGTCGTGGACCACCGGGGTCGGTTCATAGACATTTTCACGGGCCACTCTGGTCGCAGTCACGATGCCCGGATCATGACCATCTCCCCCTTCTATGCCCGGATGTACCGCAGGAACTTCACGAACATGGGGATGGCCCAGATTGAGGGGGTGATGATGCCCCCCTGCATCTTGGGAGACCCAGCCTATCCACTTACCCGCTGGCTGATGAAGGCATATCTGGTCACCAGGAACCCAGTGGAGGCGCTCTACAATACTCACCCAGCCTGGCTGCACCCCCACCCATCAATGCACCCCCGACCCCGGATCCACGAACAGACACACGGAGGTTACCGTAGTGCCTGTGCATTTATTGTGTCACTCTTATACATGTGCTACTGCCACCTCAGCCACTCCCTGCTAGGGCTGTAGTGGAAAGTCACAAGCGGTAGCTATTTCCGCCAGAAATAGCAATTCCACAATTAGTGGTACGGCATGGCAGAGGCTTTCATTCTGCTAGCTTCATTCCGCTACTTCCACAGTTCTGCTAATTTCATTCCGCTACTTTCGCAGGCTTCGCAAGTAACAGAAACATGACATTTTTGCTACTTCCACCATTCCGCCATTCCACCAGCGGAACAGCAGTTTTCTGACAGTTTCCAACAATTCTGCAATTTTTCCGATAGTTTCCAAATTTGCAGAATGCCAGGGGAATTACAGGAATGTCGGCAGAAAAGCCGCAGTGTGGTGCGGACAATTCCGATGGCAGAATGGAATCACGGTGTGGTAAAAGCTGCTGCCGCATCAGCCCTACTCCCCGCCCCCAGTGTCCCCCCCCCAGGCCACCCTCCCCCTTGCCCCATCCCCCCATCCCCGCTGTCTCTGGGGTCTCCTTCGCGCCCGCCCGATGGGCTCCATGGAGCTCTGGGAGCTCCCTTCCCCCCCACTGTCCATGTCCCAATGGTGTCATGAGAGACCTCGGTGTCCTGCAGGTCGGGCAGTGTTGGGAGGGCAGCCGGGCCCGGGACCAGAGGGGGGCCCCTGGCCGGCAACTCCCTCCTGAGGCCTACAGGGACCAGTAGGTGGAAGTGCCAGTGGTGGGGCAGTGGTGGAGGCGGTGGGGGCATCATGGAGTCCAGCATGTGGGGTAGGGGAAGTCAGGTTGCCTGGTGGGGTGGCTACCATGACATAGGCACTCATAGGACCCGCGTGTAGGAGCAGCAAGGTGCCTATGTCATGGGACTGGTCCATCTTAACGGAGTGCTCCCTGACCATCCGGTCTATGGCCTGTTCCAGCTGCCCAAACACCTCCACTTGCCTGCTGTGCTCCCGGCGCTCCCGCCTCCTTTCAAAGCACACCTCCGCCCGCAGCCTCCAGTCCCTAGCCTCTGCCTGCTGTACTTCCCTTTTGGTGGCCGCCTCCATGCGGTCAATGGCCTCGATCATCCTCTCGCCCTGCTCCGTGATGGAGCAGATAATGTCCTTTGCCTGCTCCTCCCTGTGGTGCTGTATCCATGCCCGGCGCTCCCTTATCCATTGGGCTGGGGGCAAGGGTCCGCCTTGCTGCTCCCTGGCAGGTTGCCCTTTTGGGGTGCATGGTAGGGGATGGTTAGCCACCCCAGATGCCCACCCCCCCTTCTGTGCCATGGGTGGGGGGGCAGTTCCTTCTGCGATCTTTATGTATGAAGGAAAATGTAGCCGGGTATCTAATTTGTGTTTTTATCCCTTGCACTGTAAATGTCTCTTGAATCTGATACCACTTCCTCCTCCTCGCTACCGTAGCTGGGGCCAGATCTGGTTGTATTGTTATTCTGTGCCCTTCGAATCTCAGTTCTTTACTTTTTCTGGTCTCCCATATTATCTGTTCTTTGTCCTGGTACCTTAGACATCTGAAAATAAGTGCTCCGGGAGGCTCCCCCTCCTTAGGTCTGGGCCGCAGGGTTCTGTGCACCCTGTCCACTTCTATGTCATGTAAGTGAGTGCACTGGGGAAGAAGGGCCTTAAGGATTTTATGTATCAGGTCCCTTCCCCCCTGAGCCTCTGTGGCCTCAGGGATTCCCTGGATCCTGAGATTGTTTCTTCTCGCCCTGTTCTCGAGGTCCTCAATCTTGTGTTGCCCTCCTCACCAGTGCTTTCTCAATTGCTTGGATCCTGGCCTCCCATTTCTGATTCTGACCTTCTCTTTCCTCTATTCTGTTTTCCAGATTAGTAACCCTCAGCTACACCATCGAATTTCTTACTCAGGGTATCTACCACACTCGTTACTTTTTGGATGCCATCATTCAAAATTTCCCTTTTTTTTTTTTGTGGTTTCATGTTGGGAGGATATAGTATTTGCTAGGCTGGCCAGTTGCTCTAATATTTCTGGCTGCTCCCCTGGTCGCGGTCTCATTGCGGCCGCCATTTTAGCCCGCACGTTCTCCGGCTCCCCTCCCCCACCAGTCTCTTCTTTCTGTAGTTTTTCTTGGCTTTTCAGCCACCGCGGATCCCCTTTACCTCTTTTTGGGGGGGCAGGGGTGTTTCTCTTCAAGGTCCTTCCCATGTGCGGTACCGGGATTCAATCTTTTCGCTGTGATTAAGGCATTAGTGTCTGGGCCGTCAGGAGCGTTTTGCCGGCACGACTACTGCTGATACATGCCCAGTGGTGCTCCCCTGCTATTAACTATTCTAAAACCTGATGAACTAAATGGAATATCCTAATAATTAACTACAAAGGCCTTGTCCTACAAACACACTGTATCTCTATCTATCCGTATAACTAAGCTAACTACTATGTATATCTATCTATCTATCTATCTATCTATCTATCTATCTATACAATATTACACAGGGAGAAACACAAAGAACACAGGGAGGGGTACAAAACTGAAATGAAAATCAATCTAATAATAATCCTACTCTAAATAAATCCAAAACTTAAAACAGGGGAAGGGA
>QEPC01012001.1:686176-701137 GCA_003113815.1 Sphenodon punctatus | reverse complement strand
TTACTTGCTGCGCCCACCTTACCACAAGCCCCATTGGCTCCATGCACCCTAGCCCATGGCCAGTCGTAGACTGCGAAGTCAGTGGTCTGAGGCGAAAAGGGATGGTGATTGGGCAGGCTGGCTGCTACTCCAAGCCTCTCCACCCCTGGTGCCTGGAAGTCTGCTCCTCAGCTGACTCCCCCTCCCTGTCACGTTTTGCCTTCCAGTGACACATTTTTGCCACCCGAACTCACCCAAACGCAATCCAAACTGACCAAACTGTTCAGCCATTTTGACGTTCGGCTCTAGTTCGGTTCGGCCAGTTTGTGTTCGGATTCAGGTAAGGTCGGCTGAACAGGCCATGTTCGGGCCGAACTCTGAACTTCTGGACTGCATTCGCTCATCCCTAGGGACTGTCCTTGGTGACTGTTTGGAAGTTGCAGCTGGTGCAGAACATGACATCTCAGCTCTTTTCAGGGAGGAATCACAGGGAGCATGTTACACCAGTGGTCCCATGTCTGCACTGGCTGCCTATAGCCTTCCATGCATAATTCAAGGTGCTGGTGTTGACTTTTTAAAGCCCTAAACAGTCTGAGTTCCACTTATCTGAAGGACTGCCTGTCCTACCTTGTTCCTTCTGTTGTGACTCTTGCAGTCGGCCAGGAGTGTCCTCTTGCAGGTTCCATCTGCTACTCTTGTCCATAGGACAGAGGTGTGCAGGAGGACATTCTCGGTTGCCGTCCCAGGTTCGTGGAACTCTCTTTCCCCGGAGGTTTCTCTGAGTCCAGGCTTAAGCATCTTCCAGAGGCGGTGCAAAACATATTTATTTTAAATAAGTAAAATGTCTGGTGGGGGGAGAGGGGGTGACTGGGAGGTTTTGGGTGGGTTTGAGGGGTTGGAGAGGGTTTTGGGAATTCCCTCCCGACGGAGGCCCTCTTGGCCCCAGACCTCCCCTCCTTTGGAGACAATGAAAGACCTGGCTGTTCTGCCAGGCCTTTTGGGAGGGAGACGGGTAGGAGTGTGTGTGGGAGGGGGAGATTTGATTTTGATTTCCCCTCTTTTTAGTATTTTATGGGTTTAATGATTTTTAGCAGGTATTTTGTATTGTTGTTTTTATTGTACAATTATTGTATGCCGCCCCGAGCTGATATTGTGCAGGAGGGTGCGGGATAAAAAACCCTGAAACAAACAAACAAACAAACAAACAAGGTAGGGTGGGGTTATAAGGGGTGAGGGAAAAGGTTGCTGGGGAGGTTGGGTTTTTTCTGCTGTTTTATATGTTTGGAAGCTACCCTGAACCATTTGGGATGGTTGGGGTAAAAATCAGGGAAATAAATAAATAAATAAATAAATAAATTAAATTAAATATTTTCCTGTTTATTTTGTTGTTAAATTGTGCAGCACACACCAGTAGACGAGATGGAGAGGGGTTTCATGGGATTTGCAGAACCTCTCCCACACATAGTGTGGCACAGGTTTGTGGTAGGATGTGGTCATTTCCCTGAGGAAAATAACATGATTGTATGGCTTTTGGGTAATTTAGATTTATTTGCCATATGTAATTTCCATAAACCTCATTTTTGTGTCTGAGGAAGCCCTGAGAAAATAAGCAAAAGCAGGTGAAATGATGTCACCGACCTACAGAGCAGAAGCAGAGGCTATGGTGGAAGATAGGAGTGGGCTCCAGTGCAGATCTGTGTGAAATAGATGCACTCCCAATTGCCAAGACTAGGAACAGTGGGGCCAGTCCCATGCCTTGTGTATGCAGCCACGCACACACATGTGTATAACCACGTACTTTGTGTGCATGCTGCAGGCCCCGTGCTGGGCATGTACGCAGATCGCACATGTGTACAGGCACGTGTGCCACATGTGCTACGCACAGTGGTCCATGGGGCATGGGATCGACCCCACTGTGTGGTAATGCTGGAAAGATTCCAACAAACATTTTCTTCACGACCAGCTATAAGAGTTTTCCTTCTGCATCAGTTTATGGTTGCTGCTTTCTTGGCAAGGTCTTCTGCATCCACAGCTGGAGTTTTTGCTTTTACTGCTGCAGCTGTTGGAAGAGATGAAAGCGCTGTTTCTTCTGTGTATTGTGTTGTAGCTCAAGTCAACTATATAGGCAGATAGTATTCTTAAAAGCTTTGCCAGCCTGTTTGCTTGCCTACCTACCACTCTAGATACTTAGGACACATTTAGGTTCCTTAAACAGGTGCTTTCCCCCCAAATTAGTACTGGCCAGAAAACTATTGATGATCAAAGGAAAAGATAGAAAGCCATATTTAAGGGTAATGTAAAGTGGTGTGGCATTGGTGTCAACAAATGGGAGAAACTAGGGGTGATTTCAGATGTGACGGCCAGCAGCATTGACCCTGGGCCATGGGGTGATTTGGACCATGGGCGGGGGTCAAGGGGTGCACCAACAGACGCTCGCCCTTTTGCCCCTGGCCGTGGGGACCGCCGAACCATGGCCCAGGGTCAATGCTGCCGGCCGTCACGTCTATTGTGAACCCCTGTCCCCGAAGGGGGCGGGGCTGCGCGACGCAGCATGCGGCCACACGGCCCCACCTCCTGCGCTCCCCAGTTGCCCACCCTCCACGAGACTGGCAGCCGCTGCAGCCTATCTGGCTGCTGCTGCCGCCCGCCACTGAGACTCCGGACCACGGTGAAGGTATGGTAACAGACGTTACTTTTCCTTCACCGCGTTCCGGATTCCCCCTAACCACACTTCGTTCGCCACCATAGTGCGGGAGAACAAAACGTGGTTAGGTTCACCGTGGGGGGTGGTTGACTGAGGTGAACATCTGGATGCGAGCAACCAGACATTCACCTGCTTTCAACCCTCTCCGTGGTTGACTGCGGTTGACTGTAGTGATTTCAGACAACGTAACGTCTGAAATCACCCTAGCATTCTGTCCTAATATATGGAGGACTGTCTGTCATCAGAGACTTTTAGAGCTGAAGCAAACTTGACTTTGTAAAGAGGCAAAGAAATGCCAGCAATGGAAGGAGCACCTTGATGATTTGCCACCTTTGAATTCGTACCATTCCTTTGATACCTGTGGATGTAAATGCAGATCCACGATTGGGTGCCCAAGCCATCAGTGCAAAGATCAATCATAACAGTTTTACTCATTCTTCACTGCTTTTTACTGTCTTACCAGTAAAAGACAGTAATGATCTTCTGGAATGACTATCATCCTCATTTCAAGGTATTGCCAAAAAGAAAAAAAAGATGTCCCCCAAACAGATTTTATATTAAACTTAGACAGTTTTAAAAATAAGATTTACATTTATTGTAAATTCCTCCTATGAATCAGATCTTTAAAGGAAAAAAAGTGGAAATACATAGGATTTTTCTTCTAGTACCTAACCTTCTATCCACTTCTCCTGGTTTCTTATTACTTGACCACTGAATTCTGGTAGGAGTGTGCACCAGGGACCCACGTCGGTGTTCATTTTTTGTTATTAAAAAGTGTGGTTTTCATTATCATTAATAATGACATTTTGTTATTCGTTGTCGGTATCAGTATCGATTTTGTTTTTGGTATCGTTTCCATTGTGGGCTGGCACCAGTGGCAGAAGTGCCAGCAACCTGCCCCAGACTTGAACTCCTTCCTCCCTTTCTCTTTATAATGCAGTAGTAATCAGTGCACAATGACAATATGAAAAATTACTAATATGTATGTCTAATCTAAACCTACACCTAATAACCTATACTATATGCAATATATTCCTATCTAAATGTCTATATCAATAAACCTCTGTCTGTCTGTCTGTCTGTCTGTCTATACTATTCCTATCCTACAATGCTAATCTATATAATTAAAAAGCCTAGTATCTACTAATATCTATATATCTAATCTAGCTAATATATCTACAACTAATGTATCTATATCTAATATATCTAAAACTATTATATCTATATATAATATGGACCAGGGAAGACAGACTGGGGATGGGGAAAGGAAAAAAAACTATAGGGTATATCTATCGAATCTCTGTCTATATTATCTATATCTGTAATCTATATCCATCTATCTAATCTATATACCTAAACCTATATCTATATATATGTACAGGGGGGGACAGACAGGCAAAGGGAAAAAGTAAAATAAAGGGTATATGAAAAGGTAAGGTATAACACTGAGGGTTGGGGAAGATTTTTAGTGCAAGCACCAGAGTTCTGTAAACACAACCTGTCACAGCAAGAGCTAACACAGAGCAAGAGTCAAACAGCCTGGCCCTGCAACATAAAGGGTTGCAGTACCCTCCCCAGAGCCCCCATGATTGGTTCTGGGAGGCAGGAGGCATTCAGCAATCACAGGGTGCCATTCAACTGCCTGGGACCTGCTTGTGCTGCTCATTGAACAGTGATTACATCCATCAGGTCCTTCCGTTCCCATTACAGGCCCAGTTCAAGAGTTCCAGTACTGTTTCTGGCTCCGAGATGGCTACTTCCTCCTCCCCCTCCCCATTTCCCTCCAAAAAACACTTGCCAGGCAATAACGAAATCAGTAACGACTGTTGTTATCGTTATTGATTTCATTATTATTTATCTTTGTTATCATTATTGCAATAACGATAACAAAACAAAGAATTTCATTATCGTTATCAATATAATGAAAATGAAGTGCACCACCCTAAATTCTGGCAGTGTGCTCAACATTGTATGGAATAACACTCTGGAATACTCTGCTTGCTACTTAGATTGGAAACTCAACAGGACATGGACCCATCTTTCTACATTGTCTAATATAATTGGAGCCTCATTGGCCCCTTAGCATCTAACCATAATACAAATTTATAATAATACTTAGGGATGGGCGAACAGAACCGAATTTGGAAATTCGGTTTGGTTCCATTTGGTTCGGTTCGAAAATAGAGTTTGGTTCGGAAGTTTGGTTCGGTCGACCGAACTATTTGAGTTCAGTCCGAACTCCGAATTTCCGAACAGAGTTTGGAAATTCAAACCCCATTGAACTAAATGGAATATTATCTTATAGTGATGGGCCACTGTTGGAGACAGGATGCTGGGCTTGATGGACCATTGGTCTGACCCAGTATGGCACTACTTATGTTCCTATGTTCTTATGCTGATGTAAGCAGACAACAGAGACAATGTAGTACAGTGATGTCTTTTATTGGACCAACTACATTTGGTGGAGGTATGCAAGCTTTCGGACCTCACAGAGTCCTTCATCAGGCAAGTCAGGAGTTAGAACTGTAGACTGAGTAAAGATACATATAACGTGAGGTATATACAGTGATTGGAAACAATGGCAGAGGAGATGGGAGGAGACTTGAAATGCCCATGGTAATCACTTGCTTTGATAAGCTCAGATCAAAACAAAGCAGAGAAAGCAAATGTGGGCTCATCAAACTAGTCAATCTCCCATTAACCAAAGTCAAAGTAATCAGAAGTGAAAGTAGAGCCCTGCTCAGGCCCAAAATTTGTGCCCAAATCTGGTGTAGCTGGGATCTGTGCACCTGGTCTCAATGTGTCCAAGTGACCCCCCACCCCTGTTGAGTGCCATGATGTCACAGCCTCCATAAGTGTGGTTGCATGTCAGAAATGGGGTGGGGGTGGAGGACACTTCATCTCCACCCCTTCTCAGTGTAACTGTGCTCCCCTACCCACAGAGCACTGTGACATTCTAGCACTCAATAGGGGGTGGATCTACATCGGAAAATGGAGAGAACTAAGGCATTCTGTGCCCCTTTCTACCCTGGTCCCATCCTTACAGAGCATTGTGATGTCATGATGTTCCATGGAGGCAGAGTAGCTTGCATCTGGGGAGACCCAATCCCACCCAACCCCAAGAGGCTTGGCCAGCAGTACAAATGATGCAACCCAAGCCTGATGAGATCAGTTGGGTCTCATCTAACTCAGCTTGGGTCACTGGCCTGTAAGTCAAAATAATTCAGCTAGGCACAGATGAGCTAACTGAAATCCAAGTTCTCAGTGAGGTTCAGAATACAAGTTTGACTATTAATTAAGGGAAATCAAAACCTGAATTTGAGTTGTATTTCACTAATGAAAAAAGCCCAGTTCTTTCAGCTTTCCATTCTAGGCATAATGGGATGCGTCAGAGAGAGAGAAAGGACAACTGGAATTGCAAAGCAGGGTCTGTTAGTAAAGGGAAAGAGATGGAAGTGAGCAGAGAAAATGAGTATCTTTGTCTCCAAAAATATTTTTCAAATGGAGAGAGTTTATTAATATCAGTATGCTAACCAGATTTGACATCTCCCTAACTTTGAATTACAAGAACAATACTATCCTGTATCTTCTAGGCTACAGTTTTGATAGCAGTATGGATTTGCCGGGGTTATATTAGCGACAGAAATTTTTCACAATTATTTTAGGAATGCAGAACAATCATATCAAGTATTGTGGGAAGATGCTTCATTAAAAAAAAAAAAAGTGAAGGAGCTTAAATTTCTTGCATCCTCAGCAACCTCAACAGAAATGAAAAGTTTCAAGCAAATCAATCTCAGTTAGCTGTAAGCTTTGCTTATTCAACAACAAAAACATCTCCCTACATATAGGCCATTAAATTTCTATGTGTATGTGTTGCCAGAGTGAAGAGGACTGTGTTAAAATACAGGAAAGGGAAAGTGTCATTGGGTGTTGTTACCAGACATAACAGGACATACGACAAAACTCTATCCCATATTTCTGGTTGTGTCAGTGACTGATTGCCACACATGACACTGAAGTAGCCACTGGCACATACAGCAACTACCCTTTGTGGGGAGGGGGGGAGGCAGGATCTACCTGAGTTGAGGCAGTAGAGCCTGGGAGCAGTGGCAGTGGTGGGGAGTTCCCCAGAGCGATGACAATGAGTCCTCTGGAGCAGCTACAGTGTCTGTGGGAAGTAGTGACAGCAGCAGCATGACTGGATCCCTGGGAGCAGCAGTGGTGGCAGAAGCAGCAGTGGCCAGGTCTTAGGAGACTTGGTGGTGGAGCCTCAGAAGTGGTACAAAGGGGCTTCAGTTTTCCCACCGTTCCTGAGTCTTGTTGCTTCCACTCTTGGGGACTTGCCATTGCCAGCACTGCTCCCAGGCTTATTGCTGGGGAATCCCTGCCCGTCAGTGAGTCTTTTCCTATGCCTAGCCCATAGCCACTGTTACCAGACATATCAGTAGCTACTACAGGCAATGACCCCACATCAACAAGGAGCAATTGGACAGTAAACATGTAGCATGAGAATGTAGAATGTAAACAGATATAAATAACCTGCTGCGTGTTTTGTTACCCAAATGAGTAAGTAGGTAGTAGGTAGCATTATGTCTGGTAACACCAACTGTTTCAGTGTGCAAGTTCAAGTTCAGTCCTGCATAGAAAGTAAATCATGTTTTCTAACCTGGCTTGAGATACCCACACCTGAGTCCAAATTCATCCTCTAGTGTAGACACTTATTTCAAATCCTGTGTGAACTCAAACTAAATTTGGTCTGAGTCATAGCTGTTTACTATTTATTTATTTATTTATTTAGCATCTCAGGGTGGCTCACAACGTTTAAAAAAAACATTTTAAACATTAAAAACAAACAACAATAATTACAATTAAAAACAATATAAAACCCCATCCCCCCCACCCTACCATAACCCAACCTACCCACCCCATCTCCTTCGGGAAAGGCCTGGCGGAACAGCCAGGTCTTACATTGTCTGAAAAGAGGGGAGGTTGGCAGTCAAGTGGATCTCCAACAGGAGGGAGTTCCACAGCTGTAGCACAGCCACAGAGAACACCCTCCTCATAGTAGATACCCTGGAACCCGGGGAACCCCAAGGAGGGCACCCCCAGACGACCACAGGGGTCGATCCAGGACCCGGAGCGTGAGGCGGTCCTGCAGATAGGTGTGGCCCAAGCTGTTTAGGGCTTTAAAGGGCAACACGTGGGGTTACCCATAACAACAGCTTGGAGGCTGCAGCTAGATTGGAGGGGGTCAAGGGAGGAGTTGGCGAAGAGGAAGTTGAGGCAGTGGGAGTAGACAGCATGCTCAAGAAGCTTGGAAGCAAAAGGAAAGAGTGAGACAGGACGGTAGCTAGAAGGGTCAGAGGAGTCAATAGTGGACCTTTTGAGGATAGGAGAGACAATGGAGTAATTGAAGGTGGATGGGAAGGAGCCAGTAGAGAGGGAGAGGCTGATGATGTGCAGGAGGGACGGGGCCACAGTGGGAACAATGGAGGTCAGGAGGCAGGAGGGGATGGGGTCAAGGGGGCAAGTGGAAGGGTTGGAGGAGAAGAGCAGGGAGGAGATTTCCTCAAGGAGGTGGGATGGAAGGAGGACAAGAAAGAAGGAGGGGGAGGAGGGAGAGGGGAGGGAGTAGGAAGAGGAGAGGAGTGGGAAGCAATGTCAAGGCGGATCTTGTCTATCTTGGAGGTGAAGAAGGAAGCAAGATCCTGAGCAGAAAGGGAAGAGGGAGGAGGAGGACAGGGGGGCTTGAGGAGGAGGGAGTCAAAGGTGGAGAACAGGCGGCGAGGGTCTCGAGAACAGGACTCAGTGCGAGAACAGGACTCAGTAATTCTGTCTAGCGAGGGAGACAGCAGAAGTAAGGGAGGAGAGACAGAATTTGAAGTGAAGGAAGTCATCATGAGAGTGGAATTTGCACCAAAGGCATTCAGTAGCATGGGTGAAGGAGTGGAGGTGGTGGATACTGGGGGTGAGCCAAGGACAGGTGTTGTGGGAGTGGGCAGGGCAGGAGGAGAGGGGGGCAAGGGAGTCAAAGTGATGGAAAGAGAGGTATTGAAAGCAGAAATGGCCAAATCAGGGGGGAGAGAGAGGAGGCAAAGTCCAGGGGGGTTAATGGCCTGCAGATCACAGAAGGGGCATGGAGAAGGGGAAGAGCATGGTGGACAGTGGAAGACATTGAAAGAGGCAAGGAAGTGGTCAGAGATGGAATGAGGATCGAAGGAGAGGTCAGGAACAGAGCAGTTCCTAGAGAAGATGAGGTCAAGAGAATGGCCATTAGCGTGGGTGGGGGAGTTGGTCCAAAGGTGGAGGTTGAAGGAGGAGGCTAGTGAGAGGAAGCGAGAGAAGGAGGGCTGGGAAGGGACATCAACGTGAATGTTGAAGTCACCGAGGATTAGAGTGGGGGTATCGTCGGAGAGGAAGAAAGTAAGCCAAGACTCAAATTCAGAGAGAAAGGAAGAGAGAGAGTCAGGGGGGTGGTATATGACAGTGACGCAGAGATGGAGGGGGGAGTAGAGGCGCACAGAGTGAGCCTCAAAGGAAGGGAAGGAGAGAGAGGGGGAAGGAGAAAGTGGTTGGAATTGACAGGAGTTAGTGAGGAGGAGACCCACGCCACCACCCCAGCCTTCAGGGCATGGCTGGTGAGAAAAGGAGAGACCCCCAAAGGAGAAGGTAGCTGGGGTGAGAGAGTCGGAGAGGGAGATCCAAATGTCAGTAAGGGCAAGGAGCTGGAGGGAGTGGGAGAGGAAGAGATCATGGATGTAGGGTGCTTTATTGGCAGAGGAGCGATAGTTCCAAAGGGAGCAGGAGAATGGGAGCTAATCAGGGGGAAGGCATGGAATAGAGATAATATTGGGAGAAAGGGGACAGTGGGGCAGGCGAGAGATAGGGAGGGTGGGGGAGGAGAAGGAGGGGAAGGTAGCCAAGGGGGAGGAGGAAGTGTGAGGAGGTTGGCGAGAAGTGATGGGCTGGGAGGGAGGAAGAAGCAGGGGGGAAAGAAGTAGAGGAAGGAAGAGATGGGGGGAGAGGGGGAAAGGGAAGAAGGAGGGAGAGGGAAGGCGAGGAATTAGGGCTGGCATGATGGTGGGGAGTATAAGTAATAGAGAAGAGACAGAGAAGAACAAGGTGGAGAGTGGCTGACGTACCGGCCACCAAGGAGCCACCAGGTGGTAGAAGTACCCTTAAACTTGCCCTTAGCTGCCGTTGTTGTAGTATTCTGCTGGCAAGTGATCTTTGCTTGCTGCTCACTGGAACTCAGGTGGCAGAAATGCCAAGCTCCAGGAGGGTTGCGGCATCCTCAGGTGTTGACAGCCGAGGCAGCTGGGAGAGTATGCAGATGAACTGCAAACTCATCAGTCCCTGTGGGGGTGCGGTTGCCCTGGACCTCCCCTCTTTTTAGAAAAGTTTAAGACCTAGCTGTTCCGCCAGGTGTTTGGTGGGGGAGAGGGGTGAAAGGGTGGAGGGCGGGGGTGGGGATGAGGTGGGGATGGCGGTGCTAAATGTCGTCCTCCTTTTTGTAGTTTTAAAAAATGTTTTATATTGAATTTTATTTGTGCTTTTTTTATATTGTAAGCCACCCCGGGCTGCCTGATGGCAGGAGGGGTGGGGTATGAAATTGAAAAATAAATAAATAAATAAACACCAACACCTTGAATTGGGCCCAGAAACCTATTGGCAGCCAGTGCAGAGAGCGAAGCACCGGTGTAATATGCTCGCGTCGGCCCTTCCCAGTCAAGAGACGGGCCGCCGTATTCTGCACCAGCTGCAGCTTCCGAACCAGCACCAAGGGTAGCCCCACGTAGAGCGCGTTGCAGTGATCCAGTCTTTTTAAACATGTATTTCCTGTTAAAAGAACAGGCCCCGACAGGCCGATCTGATTTGGGTTAGTTCTGCTGTTGTGGTGCACCTGTAAACAGAAAGCTCCTTTGTTTTTCCTCTTCCTTGTAGCAAGTGTCAGTTGCAAGGGAGTGACCAGCAGCAAGCTGTATGTGTGTACACTACGTATGCTCTCACTCATGCAGGAGAACACTATCAATCACCAAGCAGCTTAGCACTGTGTATACGGCACACACAACTCTGACAGCCAATAACACACACTTGTAGCAATATGTTTAGCACAAACAGATACTTAATCCAATCATGGAAGGAACTCTGACTCGGTATAGATTATTATACAGTCCATGAGAGTGGGTGGTTTAAATACTTTCCCTCTCCTACGATTATTATGCAAGGTGGGTTTAAAACAAGCTGGTAGGAAGTAGAGATGAGCATATTACTAACAGAGGTCTTTTCTCTTTTAAGCCAATTAAGGGATCATAAACCCTCAGACATGCTTACCTGGAAGACAGGTGGGCAGTCTTTAAGAAGATCTGGAACTAGGTAATTATTTTTCAGACATGTGTAATGTACTTAGTGGAGTGGAACAGCTCTTCTTACAGCTCTTTAAGAAAAAGTCAGGAGTTGTGCAATGGCCATTTTTCAAAATGATTGGACCGTATTTGGAACTAATATCGTCTCATTTCCCACTCAGTCCTACGCGTGTAGGGGGGTGGGTTCATTGAGCTGATGGTTATTTTTCTCTCTGTGTATATATTCCCTTCATCCTAGGATGTAACATCTATATCTTTTGCGCCTAAACTATCTGAAAACATTTAAACAAAGGGGGTGGGGGAGGGGGGCAGGTTAAATCTTTGGTTAAAAAATTCACTCTCGGACTGAAATCATGTTTGAAATGTGTCTCACCCAACTCAACAAAGAAAAATACTCTTAAAGAGAAGAGCAACAAAACTTCAATGTCTAGCATTTGTTTCTTTTTTCTGCTGTTATTAGCAGTGAAACAGTAGCAATTTTAGGAGAAACTACTCTAGTGGTCAGATGCTGTCCTGGCTGATGGCAAGGAAAGAGTTAGGTCTTTGAGGATCAAAATCCATGGAGTGGTACACCTAGGGTGGCCAGATATGCCAATTTTATTTATTTATTTATTTTCATTATTTATACCCCGCCTCTCCTGCCTAGCCTAGGAGCCAATGCAACCCTGCAACCTGTATTTCGCATACGTGTCCACTAAAATTTGCATATCTGGCCACCCTAGGTACAGCTCCAGTTAGAGTACAGTGCAAGGGAAATCCCAAGATCTCCCATGGTAGGGTGCTGTGGGTGACCAGAACCATAGCTAGTCAGCACTCTGCTATTAGCCACCTGATGCCCAGATGGGGCAGTGGGGAGGGGTAAATAGCCCAACTGTGAGCGGTTAGCCCAGGTGAGGACTGTTGTGGCTAATTAAGTCATATGAACAGAAACTCGGCTAGTCAGGTGATCTGGGCTGCATATAAGGAGGATGTTCCAGTGAGTTGGGAATAGACTACCAGGTAGGAAGCAGTATGGGGGAAAGGGTTCAGCCAGAAACAAAATGAAGGGAAGAACTAGTTACCCAGGGAAGCTGCAGTAATAGAGAAGATGCCATCTCTCACAGAAATGACTCTAACACTCCCAAGGTCAAAATGGAAGTGTCAAGGTCATTTCTGTGAGGCAAAAATTCTATGATTGGGGCAACACCAAAGTCTGCAGTAAAGGCAGGTCATGTGAGAGTTTGCAGTCCAGCCTGGAAACCAACCAGCACAGAGGCTTGGGGAGTGAGGTCAGGCAGAGGTAGCCATCTCAGCATGGGGAGGCAGAGCCGCGCTTCCTTACTAGCCTTGGGACTAAGTTGCAGGGCATGCCCACCAGTGAGGTGGCAGGACATGGGAAGAGGAGAGAACATCTGGGAACAGTTATGAAGAACTGAGGAGGTGGTAGAACAGTGAGTCCAGGTTTCCACTCCATGCAGCTACTTTACAACTGGGTTGAGCTGCCTCTGTTATACCCCCTTCCCTTTAGCTGTATCCAGAGCCCTTGAGAGCACATAATCTCTGTCCTTCCCTTCTCACTGCACCTATCCAGCCTCTGTTTTCTTCCTGGCCATTTTGGTATTTTGGCCATTTTGGTATTTGGCATAGAAATGGTGTGCAGGTCTGTGTGCTGGAGGTATTTGGTGGTTTGGAAGATGTGCTCTCCCGCTTTCTCCACCCAAGACAGATTGAGTTGCACTTGGCCCCCCTTACTTGTTATGAGTAGGGATGTCTGTCATTGTGAGTGTCCCCATGCATAGATGCTCACCCACTTATTTTTTTAAGTCAAGGACTTAATGAAACCTCTCGCTCTTTTTCAGTGAAATTAATGTAGACAGATCCTGCCATCGCAGACCCCATTGGTTCTGTATGGGAACAGAGGTCTCTGCCTATATAAAGTCAATTGCAGAATCAAGGTGCAAATTATCAGGCACCCAGGGACTGGTTCCAGGCAGAATCACACTGCTGGTGTGATCAGTGTCTGGGAGTCAGAAATGAGTAGGGCAGCTGAGTCAGAATAGATAGGAAGGAACCAGGAAGTGGGCAGGATTCTAGACAAGAAGCAAAATTCTGGGTTGGGAACTGGGAGACAAGTGAGATCTGCATCCAAGAGGCAGGCATAGCACGGATCTTGAACTAGACAGGTAGCAGTGTGATGTCCACTAGTGCCTTAAATAGACAGGGAGGGATGGCTCTAATTTGCACAGCAGCCAATCAAAAACTTTGCAAGTGGCCTAGTAAGAGGGCAGGAATGCATAAGTTCTAGGAAAGTGATGTGGCCATATGACTACTAGCCACCTGAGACCCAGAGGCCTAATCTGCTCCAGCACGTTGTCCCTGGGCAAATCCTGTTCCTGTATGCTATTTCACATTACATAGGGGTGTTTGGAGGCAGGGTATGAAGTTTCACCACTGCCTTGATCACCCTATTACTTGGGGATGGGAAATACTAGGGCTGTGAGACAATTGTGAAATAGGGATGATTCTTGTTCTCTAACAGTACCTATTTAGGAGGGACAGTCCCTTTTTTGCATGCTGAATCCAACGATCCCTCTTTCAGAGGAGAGAGAGAGAGAGAGAGAGAGAGAAGGGGGGGGTTGGTTTCATTATTCAAACCTCAGGCACCTCTTTCCTGGTGGCCTCTCAGGAGAAGTACTTGAGACGACAATGGGAGCAGGGCTGGCCTTACCACAGGGTGACCTGGGGAGTCTGCCCCAGACCCTGCTCTTTCTGCGGGCCCCGCAGTGGCCTCTATTTTCACCCGGACAGGTTGTGGGGCACCACTCCCTCTCAGTGGGGTCCCAAACATGACCACTGCCAGGGTACTGCAGAGGTTGCCCCCAAGTGGAAGGGCCAGCAGGGCCCCCACATTTGATCTTCATCCTGGGTCCCGCAAATCCTAAGGCTGGCCCTGCAATGGGGAGAAAATGGAATTAATGACAAACTAAGTAGAATGATAGTCAGGAGAACGTCTGTACTCACTTGATTCTGTACTCCCTTTGTTCACTTGAAATGTTGGGAGATGTGTGCCTGCATGTAAGTGTATCATGAAGAAGGAGTGGAGCGTATTGACCAAGAATGGGTATTTTCAGACGTGACACCACCACAGTCAGCCCCACTGAACCACAGTGGATTCCATGGACTGGTTGTGATGGGTGTCTGTTTGAGCCCCGCCAGATGTTCACCACGGTGAATCCCTGGCAGGGTTCAAAGCTAATCATGGTTCAGGCTCTGAGGCCAGCCTCAGGGTTGGAACCATGATTAGATTGACCACGATCAGGAAAGGGGCAAAAGTAACATCAGTTACTGTGTCCCATTCCTGATCATGGCCCAGGAGCAGGCACAGCAGCCTCACTGGCCGCTGCACCCGCCCGTCCCCCCGAGGGTGGGCGGCTGAGAGAGCGTGGGGGGGGTGGGGCCGTGCGGCCACACGTCGCACCACACTGCCCCATCCCCTCTCTGATTCCCTACAGTGATGGGGTCAGCACGTCTAAAGGATGGACAACCTCCTCATGGACCAGGATTCGAGACGGATCCCAGTCCGGGATTCAGCATGATGAGCCTGCAGGACTGCGCTTCCATCCACTTATCCTGCCGTTGCTGCGGGGGGGTCTGTGCTGCCCTGCTGCTGGTCGGGGGGTCCTGGTGCTCTGCCGCTGCCGCTGCCGCTGCCGCTGCCGCCGCCTCCGCTCCTGTCATCCTTATCACCTGCAAGGGGAAGAAACAAGCTGTGAGTTGCGGGACAGGGCGGGAACGCAGAGGCCAGCCACGTGGGCTGACCTATCCCCTCCCCCCCACCCGGAAGTAGCTGGGGGATTAAAGCCCCAGGGACAGCGGCTGAGCCGCAGGAGCCTGCAGGACTGTGATTCCATCCACTTACCCTGCCATTGCTGC
>QEPC01012001.1:653257-681449 GCA_003113815.1 Sphenodon punctatus | reverse complement strand
GCTCCTGCGGTCTGCCGGGGGTGCCTTCCTGGAGGTCCCCCGTGTTAAGCGGGGGGCCACGATGGAGAGGGCATTCTCAGTAGTGGGGCCGCGGCTATGGAACTCCCTTCCGGAGGAAGTTTGCCGGGCCCCTAACCTGTTAACATTCCGGCGAAATTGTAAGACCTGACTGTTCGCCCAGGCCTTTGGGAGGGAGGGTGAGTAGGGTGGGGGGTTTTAGTTCCCCCACCTATTTTTGGTTTTAGACTGTATTTTAGCCCTGTTTTAATATTTTTATAATATTTATGATAATTTTTAAATTGATTTTATTGTATTTTAATGTCTGAAAGCCGCCCCGAGCTGCATGGCAGGAGGGGCGGGGTAAAAATTTATAAAATAAATAAATAAATAAATAAATGGCCCAGCACATCTGAAAATACCCAATGTGGGACTTGTCCCTCTTTGACCACTCAAAATGCTTGGAGGTATGCTCTCCCTTCTTCATTTTGACTGTTTACTGCTTCTCCCGGACCTTCTGTAATCTGTATAGCCTCAATGCTTCTGGGGTCAAGGGGTAGGTGGAATTTCGGGGGTGGGGCAGGTTGAGCCCTAAAACCATTTTTAAAAAACAAATTAAACACTATTTTCTTTTCTCCCATCTTGTAACTAAGGTAAGCATACCTGCTACTTCTAAATTTATTAATGTATCTCACTCTTCTTATAATTCCCCACCCCTTGTCACCCCTCTTCATTCTAGACCATGAGCCCTTGAGGCAGGGACCTGTCTCTAGTCACCACTGTTAAACATCAGACTTGTTGCTTTCGCTATATAAACATGAATAATATCAAATTTAAAATATCTCATCACCTCCTGGTGTCATCATGAATGCCATAATATGAAAGCATAGTATTGCCAAGCAGTGCTTAGCAACAGGACCCTGTGTTCTGCCAACTTTCTTTTCATGCTGTCAGTCTGAATTTCACTAGCATTGTTGTGCTTTGGAGAATTGACTGCATGTTGGTAACGAGACTGACGGACGTTCCTTCCAAATATTAAATACACAAGTGGAACTTGGCATTTGGCCTACCCCTTTGTGGTATCTGTGACGTTTAGGCTATCAAATCCCTCCATGTCACTTAGGGAGAAATTATTTCCAAAAACACACACTTACCAGTGATGGAGTTCAGCTGTAAAAATGCAGTCTGGGCACAAGAAAAAAAAATGTGCAAAAAGATTAGGCTTTCAGTTGTGAAAATGAAGCTAAGAAGCTAGTATATTATGGCCATTGGCAGTGAACTTGGGAAGTCTATATAGTTTACGAAACTTAACCCACATGATTTCCGGGGCAGATACAGTTACGCTGATGGCAAAACCTTGCAGTCAGATTGGTACAACAGAAATCTACTGCAATTGATCCAGCAGAACCCCAACAGGTGCCAAGGGATGTTCTGTACAAGGGTTCAGCGTACATTATGCAATGCTGAGCTCAGATTTTCCCATACATATATTGGGTCATATATTCAACTAGTGAAAACTGGTATAGGTCCATTCATTATTATTATTAGTATTCCAGCAGTTCCCAGGGTGCTAACTAAGGCCCTTTTTACACGGATGCACCCTCCTTGCCCACGTGTGTGACAGCATGGGCAAGGGGGGGGGAGCGTCTGTCTGACCGCCAGTGGGGATAGGTGGGGGGTGCGTGCACACTCCCGCACTCCATCTACCTCCACCCATCTCCACCGTTTCCTCCATGCACAAAGACATCAGAGAAAACGGAGGTGCCCTCATGCGTGGAGGTGGGTGGGCGTCCATGTGACGGCCCACCCACGGTCCGTACACCACTGTGGCCTCCACCCATCCCTCCTGCATCCTGGCACTTCCCAGGTCCATGTAAAATGGGCCTAAGTTTTACACTTGCACAGTGATCCTCAAGCTGCTGTGTCAGTACTTAGCCACACTGAAGTGAATTATGTTAGCACCAGATTTCTGTTTGAGGACCACACAGACGCAGAGAAGAAACAATGAGCTTATAAGACCCTGAAGAAGGCTGAAGATGGATGAAGATGAGCAAAAAACATCCTAAAGGATCATGCCCTGAGGGCTGTCAATGTCACTCTTTATTTTTCCCACAGAGAAAATCTAATTTCACCAATGTTAGAGTGTTGAACCCACTGGATTCCTGAGCTCTGTTCCCAGTCCTTGAAGGAGAGTGGGATATAGTAATTAGAGCAGGTGGGCTGAGAAAATCATTGTTCCACATACTGAGTTTATACAGGGCTTGAATTAACTGAACCCATTTCTACAACCATATTTTACATGTATAGCACACATTCTGTTGCAATAGATGTTAAATACTCATTAACTGTCCCCAGCTTCACCTGAACGGTCTCATTATTACTTGGCCTATTTCTTGCATGTGTTATGGGAGAAATGCCTCCCGATGGGAGTTTTGAGCCAAGGAGATAGGAGAATGACTTCATGGATTAATTCCATTCATAGGGTATAGAGGAGCATACTATTCATAGGTGAGGAGATGCAAGAGACCTGTTGTAAAAAGGTTAAGTGAACTGTCAAGGCCAGCACTGTTATCCTATTAAATCAGTGGCATTGAATTTGCACTATCTACACCAAAAATGGCAGTTTGGGTAATAGCTGATACCCATCTATGATCTGCCAGGTATCCATTTTAGCTATTCCTTTTCCATTTGGTCATTTTGGAATTTTGTTTATGTCATTTTGGCATTATTTGCATGTGCAAGTGCAAAAACAACACCAACAAAATACTGAAAGGGTCAAAATACCAAAACAATCAAATACAAAAACTGGAAAAATGAAATATCTCAAAAAATTATATGCAAGTACTCATTTTCAGTTATGGATAGTGTTCAGGTACCTGAAAGGCTGTCTGAAAATATCTGAAACCCACTACGTGTATCAGCACTAGTGTTAACCAAAAGGTCACAATAGCGCTATGTGCATAGTCTGGATGCACAGACAGGTTTGGCTGGGGAACAGACTACAGTTCAGTGTTGATCAGGTGTATAATGCTGTTAACACCCATCAGCCAATCAGTGTTCAAATCTGTATTGTGTCCACACTTAGGGATGGAGTGGCCAAGCAACCCCAACACATCAAAGATGGGTATTTTCAGACGTGATGGCTGCCACCGCCACAGCCTTCTCCAGGTGGTAGTGGGAGCTGTCACTCCAGCCAGGACTCGGTCCAGCTGCTGAACAAATGTTACAGTGGCTAGGCTGGAGAAGAGTCTGGGAGATGCATGGACATGTATCTGCACAGCCCTGCCCCCATGCTGATGGGCAGTCACAGCAGCCAATGGAAGCCACCATGGCACCCAGCACCAGGGGGAACCCTGACCGGTTACATAAAGTAGCTGTTCATCCATAACAGCAAGCTTTACACTCGGTCAGGCAGCTGTTCCCCAGGTGGTGTTGGTGCTTACCCTGGGCTGTTACCTGAGGATGTTCACAGCCCAGGCTAAGCACCAACACTGCCTGTGGAACAGTGTAGGCTAACATCTGGTGGCACTTTATGACATGACAGTAATTCGCAATTCCACATGGGTCAAAACATGGAAGTGCAGGCTATCGTCACATCTGAAAATACTAGGGGTGGGACTATCGGATTAATCCGATAAAACCGATAATGGCCGATATCAGATTAATCCGATAATACTGATACTTTACTGGTATCGGAATACCAGATTTTTAACATTGCCGGCTTTACTGGATTTTTTACATTGCCACCATTTAACAATGGCCGCAATGTAAAATAAATAAAATGGTAAAATCGGCAATGTTAAAAATCCAGTATTCTGATACCAATAAATCCGGTATCGGGAGATCTGGTACCGGTAAATCCAGTATCTGGTATTTACCCTGGAGTCCCACCCCTAGAAAATACTCAGTGTGTCTGCGTCCACTTCCTCTGGGCTTGGAAAAGCCATACGTCCTAGGTTGAACAGCCACTTGTGGCTCTGCAGTGTTAGTACTTAAATAAGAATTATTCTCCATGCTTCACTGCTCCTGTACTATAGCACAAGGTAAAGGCAGTACCTCCCAAAAATGTTAGGGATGTGCATTACGGATCCGATTAATCCATAAGTGTCTGAAAATGACAGTTATGGATTAATCTGAAAATGCCATGCCTATTACGGATTCATATTATGGGTCCATATTAAAAACTACACAAATATTTTAAAAATTCATTGTGGCATTGTGCATTTGCAGTAGCCATTGTGCACACGTGCAATAATGTTTGTATATTTTTAAAATTATTTTTAATATTTTTATTTTTTATTAAAATATTTTTTAAATGTACATGCATGTACTAAATGGCCTCTGCCCTTAGCCGAAGTGGCAGCCATTTTACGCGTGCACGTTTAATATTGTTTTGTTTTGTTGTTTACAGATCCATAATATGAATCCATAAAAAAACCACATTAAAAAAAGATCCAAATCCAGAAATCCATCCAAAGACACATCCCTAATTTGTATCTGTGTGACCCCATTTTGAGATACTGATATAATCGGATTATCGCAGATGCCAACAAAACCACACAGACTCCAGGGTATATCTAATATCGGTCAGGAACATGACTAACATCAGTCTAACAGTTTGGGAACTACTGCACGGTGTTGGGCCCCCATGTTTAGTTTTAATGGGGCACTTTTCACTTTCCTAAAAGAATCTTTCCATGAAAAATTGGATTATTGTTGTTAACATAATACATAGGCTGAAAACATTCAAAAATACAAACCAAAATGTGTTTTCTGGTAACAGTAACACAATAAATTCATTGTAGAAGCTACTTTGTGGCTTGCTAACCTTTTATCATCCTGTGACTATATATTTTTTCCTTTCAATATCAATAGGGCAACCATTCTCTGGTAAATCTGTTTGATCTGGCTATAAGATTAGCTATTGATTTTTCCCATTATGACTTCATCCCAAGCTTTATTACTGGAAGCTACTAATGTCAGGGGTTGGGCCTTTTCCTAATAGCTGACAGTCCACCTAGATGTTGATAGTCACTTGATACTGACTCCCTGGTCTACTCCTTTTTAGGGAAGGTTATTGAGCGGGTGGTCACCCAGAAGCTTCAGGGGAATCTTGATGCAATCAGATTCCTGGACTCATGTCAGTTGTTTTTCATCCTGGATATGGTACTAAGTCTGAGCTTGTGGCCTTGGTCAACGATCTTTGCCTGGAGATCAACAAGGGAAACTGTACTCTTTTGAGCCTGTTAGATCTTTTGGTGGCCTTTGACACAGTTGATCATAGGGTGCTGTTGACAGTGTTGAGGCAACTGCGAGACCTGGCAGGGCATGGGGGCTCTCATGAGTGACTCCATTTGTTCCTGTTGGGGAAGTCCCAGCATATGACAGTGAACAATTGTTCATCCTCCCTATGAGATATCCCCTGTGAGGTCCTGAAGGGTTCCATTCTGTCTCCCTTCTTGTTCAATGTGTATGTGGCAAGGACGAGTTTGCATGGGATGACTCCTGACAGGATCAGGGCCCTTCAAGTCACTTTCACACTGGGAAATACCCTCCAGTCCCTTGCTCTTAGGGAATTAGCTTAAAGTCTCTTTAAATGCAGTCTCAGTTCCATTGTATTTTCACCTACAGTTCACATATATGTAGTTCTCCACCAATCATAGATGGACCATTAGCTGGGCATCCACCCTCTGGCTATTACTCAGTCTCTTTAACCAGACCCAACTCCTCTAGCTTTCAATGTCCCTTCAGCTAGGCACAGTCCCTCTTGCTAAAAAGTCTCCAGTCTGGACTGCTGACTCATCTGCCTACAACCTAGATCTCCAACAGTCTTTTCTGGTTCAGGAAATCCCTCTGAACCTTATCCAGCCTTCTCAACCCAGGGAACCCACTCTGGGTCAGGCCTGGAAACAGAGCTTCTCCTGAGCTCCTGTCTCCTCTCCAGCCCTCTCCACAATGGCTGCAATCCCAATTTCTGTATGTGCTGCCGCACGCACGCACGGCCACGTGCTCTGTGATGGGGGTGCAATGCATGTGATTTGTATGTGTGTGCATGCGCACTGAATGTGCTGCAAGTGCATACACTGGTCCGCAGGGCTTGGGATCAGCCCCACCAAACTCTAGCTCAGTCTTTCAAGCCCTGGGCTGGTTCCTGCCACACCCATATCCAGCTGTACCAATTAAAGTGCTATCCCTTATTCCTGGTACTGCCTGCAGTTCTGCTAGACCTCGCAACTGGTCAGTGCTAGCTGCACTCTTAAAGGGCCAGTGGCCCGCACGGACTCACCAAAGCCCATGCCTGAGCATTTTCTGGAGATGATGGATGTGGCAGGGGGGGGTTTGTGTTTTTATTAGCAGGCTTGTTTATTTTCCAGGGCTAGGGTGGTAGGGTGGGTGTATTGACACGGGGGGTAATGTGGGGGGTGGACCCAGGGACTCCCCCTGGTGAGAGCAGGGGGAGGACCGGGAGGGTTGGGGGGGAGGGGGTGGCTCGGTCTCCCCGTGAGAGGGGGAGACCGAGGGAGAATGGGGAGGGTATGGTTGGGGGGGGGAGGGTTATGGGGGGGGAGGGGGGGAGGGAGGGCCGGGGGGCAAGCAGCCGGGTCTGAAGGGCCGGGATTGGGTGGACGGAGGGGAGGGCATGGCCATTGGGGTCGTGATGGGGCGCGGACGGTATGGTCCATGGGGTGGGAAGGCACGGGCCCCTAGGGGTCCACGGTGCCTGAGGGAGGTGGAGGTCATCACCCCCCCACTAAGGGGGAGGGAGGTGCCGGGTCCAGGGTCCGCGCGTGGGGGGCTGGTGCTGATGAATGCGAGGTCCGTGGTCAACAAGGCCCCGATTATCCACGATTTGATCGTGGATGGGGCCGTGGACCTCGCATGCATCACGGAGACCTGGCTGGATGATCTGGCCGGTCCAACTTTGGCGGATCTGGTTCCAGCTGGGTATGCCGTGCAGCATCAGCCCCGCATGAGCGGCCGGGGAGGAGGCGTAGCTATTGTTTTTAGGGAAGACTGGCCTGTTAGGAGGTATCCAGTGCCGGAGATTGTGGGTGTAGAGGCTCTGCACGTGGTGATCGATTTGGCTGGGGGCAAGCTAGGGGTGCTGCTGGTGTACCGGGCCCCTTCATGCCCGGCGGCATCCCTTACCGCTCTAGCGGAGCTGGCCTCGGAGGTGGTGTTGGGCTCCCCCAGGACTTTGGTTCTGGGGGACTTCAACGTCCACGCCGATGCCGGCCTTGTTGGGGCGGAGCGGGAGTTCATGGCCGCCATGGCAACTATGAACTTGTCCCAGGAGGTGATCTGCCCGACCCACGTGGGGGGACATACCCTCGACCTGATCTTCGGCTCTGGCCTTGAGGCGGGGGGTCCGGTTGTGGGGGAGGTGACAGCGGTGCCCTTGTCGTGGACGGACCATTACCTCCTTCAGGCCGGTCTTTTAGCGCGCCCCCTCCAGAAGGGGAAGGGACCAGTTAGGATGGTCCGCCCTCGGAGGCTGATGGAACCCCAGCGGTTCCAGGAGGTCCTGAGGGAGCTTACCCTGGATGTGGACGGTCATTCTGTGGATGAGCTGGTCCAGCATTGGAACATCTTGCTGGAGGAGGCCATTGACAGGGTGGCTCCGAGGCGCCTTCTGCCTCGGTCTCGTCACCGCAGGACCCCTTGGTTTACTGAGGGGCTGCGGTGTATGAAGCGTGTGGGCAGGAGGCTAGAGCGACGCTGGCGTCGGACTCGGTCTGTCTCCGATCGTCTTCTCCATAGGGCCCATTTGCGGTCCTATGTGGAGGCTGTGAGGACGGCGAGGAAGGAATTCCTCGCCGTCCTCATAGCGTCTGCGAAGTCGCGTCCAGCGGAGCTGTTTCGGGTGGTGCGGGGGCTGGTGAGTCCGGCCTCCCTCCGCCTGGATGGGGACTTGTCCCGGGCCCGCTGTGAGGAGTTTGTCATCTACTTCGCAGACAAGATCGCTCGGATTCAGGCCGATTTCGACGCTGGGTTGATAGCAGTAGGGGAAGAGCGCGGGGGGGCGGAGGGTCCGTCTGGTCCATCTTTATGGGGTGAGTTTCAGGAAGTGACGCCGGCCGATGTGGTGGATGTCCTGGGGTCTGTGAGGGCCACGTGTTGTCAACTAGATCCGTGCCCGTCCTGGTTAATAAAAGCTTCCGGGGAGACGTTGGGGACGGTGCTGGCGAGGGTGGTGAATGCGTCCCTTCGGCAGGGGAGGTTGTCGCCTTGCTTAAAAGAGGCTGTGGTGCGCCCCCTGCTGAAAAAACCATCGTTGGACGTAGACGCGCTCGCCAGCTACCGACCTGTCTCTAACCTTCCCTTTTTAGGGAAGGTTATTGAGCGGGCAGTGGCGCTCCAGCTCCAGGGTCATCTAGATAACATCGGGCTCCTTGACCCTTTTCAATCTGGGTTCCGCCCCGGCTATGGCACCGAGACGGCGTTGGTGGCCTTGGTGGACGACCTCCGCCGGGAGATGGATGCGGGATGTTCGACATTTCTCATCCTGCTCGATCTCTCGGCCGCTTTTGACACCGTGGACCATGGGCTGCTGTTGAGACGACTGCGTGACCGGGGGGGTCTGGACGGGACTGTTCTTGAATGGTTCCGTTCATTCCTCTCGGGGAGGAGCCAGCGGGTGGTGTTGGGGGAGGAAACATCGAGCCCCCGCGCCTTACCGTGTGGCGTTCCGCAGGGATCGATCTTGTCTCCATTATTATTTAACATCTATATGCAGCCCTTGGGGGAGGTCGTGAGAGGGTTCGGGGTGCGATGTCACCAGTATGCTGATGATACTCAGCTGTACCTCTCGTTTTCTACTGACCCAGACCCTGCTGTCTCGGTGCTATCCCAATGTTTGGAGGCCGTGGCGGATTGGATGCGGCGGAGCAGACTGAAGCTCAACCCAGATAAGACGGAGGTGATGGTGGTGGGGAGGGCGAAGGGGGTGGTGGCCCCCCTGGTTGGGGGGGTTTGCCCCCCTGTAGCTCAGCAGGTCCGGAGTCTGGGGGTCATATTGGACGCAGACCTGCGGCTGGAGCGGCAGGTGGAGGCAGTCGCTAAGGCTGCCTTCCGCCAGCTTTATCTGGTACGTAGGCTGCGTCCGTATGTCTCTGGCCCGGACCTGGCCTCCCTCATCCATGCCTTCGTCACCTCGCGGCTCGACTACTGCAACGCGCTCTACGTGGGGCTTCCCTTGTTCTTGGCCCGGAGGCTGCAGCTGGTGCAGAATGCGGCGGCCCGTCTTCTTACGGGGACGGGTCGCCGGGAGCACATTACACCGGTGCTCCGAGCGCTGCACTGGCTGCCGATAGTGTGCCGGGCCAAGTTCAAGGTCCTAGTGATGATCTATAAAGCCCTATACGGCCTTGGCCCCTCTTACCTTAGGGACCGCCTCGCCCTTCGCGCCCCGGAACGGCTCCTGCGGTCTGCCGGGGGTGCCCTCCTGGAGGTCCCCCGTGTTAAGCGGGGGGCCACGATGGAGCGAGCATTCTCGGTGATAGGGCCGCGGCTGTGGAACTCCCTTCCGGAGGAAGCTCGCCTGGCCCCAAGCCTTTTGACATTTCGGCGGAACTGTAAGACCTGGCTGTTTGCCCAGGCCTTTGGGAGGGAGGGTGGGGGGGGTGATTTTTAATCCCCCACCGATTTATTTATTTATTTATTATCTGACTCTGCCCTGTTTTATTGTATATTTTATATTTGTATTTTAAACTGTTTTAATGGTTTTATTGCTGTTAGCCGCCCCGAGCTGCTTTGCAGGATGGGGCGGGATAAAAATCTATGAAATAAATAATAAATAAAAATAAATATGTTTTCAGATGTCTGCAGGGCTGGCCCCTCCCTTCAGCGGTGCACCCACATGTCCCCCTACTCCCAGCAGGTTCCCCGTCCAGAGGTCTGCCCACATGCTGCCCTCCCCCCCTTCCCCCCATCATAGAGTTGAAGGCTAGAGCATCCGCAATTCTATGGTGTTGCTTGGGGCAATGGCTGGATGGAAGCGGAGCAGCAGCTTGGGTCTGTGCATCAGATGGACCGCTGCCCCACTTCAGGCCAATGACATGGATTTGGCTGGCCCACTCTGCCGGCAACGCTCTGCGATGTTCCAGAGCCCTGCTATTGGAGCTGCCCTGGGGAAGACACAGCCAGTTCTGCCTGCACACCTGGCAGGGCTCCTTTACATAGATGGGCCACCCAGGGGTGAAGCGGGCTGGTGTGGCAAGCACCAGGGCAGCCCTTCCATCTAATGTAAGAGCTACTTATTTGGTTAGGGAGTCATTTCGGCATATAATATGAGTCATTTCGGTATTTCGTTCTGACTATACACAAGCCAAAATAACCAAAATAACAAAATTAGTGCAGTAACCAAACTGAATTAACCATAACAACAGATATGTGAACATCTGTCATTAAAAAAACATGGAAGATTTCTGTCCTCAAAACGTGGATAATCTCCACAGGTATTCTGTTTCAGCCCTACTGATGCTGCAGGATGCTGAGCATCTTCAACATTCAGCACCAGTGGTAGAGCCAGGTTTTTAAGCAGGAGGATGTGAGAGACAAAGCCCTGACCTTTGTGCCCCTGGTACCCTTTCCTCTGGTGCTCCAACAAACTGCCACAGGAACACAAAGCTTCCCTGGGAAGAGTGGCTCCATTGTTGCCTTCCCCATCATTAACTGTGCCACTGCTCAGCATTTTTTTATGTCAGACCTATTTGCAAGGCTATGATGGCTCTATACAGAAGTCATGACCCCAAGAGTGATGACACCATTTGGGGATAGTCACCATCTGGACTGAAATACTTGATATACTTTTTGCATGTCTTGATTCACTGGGGGCACAGGACATTTAATAGGGTCTCAAAATAGGGTTTTGCGGGGGAGGAAATTGGGAACTGCTGCTTTCTAAAGCATTCAAAATTATAGAGTACGGTCTTTAACTGGTGTAAATTGACATCGTTTCAGTGGTTCCAAGTCAATTTTACACCACCTTGGCAGCTGACCACATAGGTATGCATCATGAATTTAATCAGACGTTGGATTAGCATTTACATTTTCTTTTTAACACTATTTGGACCTTTTGTTTCTGTTTATATTTTCTTTAATTTCTCTTTTGACAAGGCTATATTAGCCAGATCAATACACTAACATACTATTTTCTCCTTTTATAATGTATTGTTTTTATGTATTTATAATGTTACTTTAAAAATGGTTAGCTTCCCTGAGCTGCCTTTGGCAGGAGGGGCTGGGTATAAAGTTTTATAATAAATAAGATGATTACATGGAGGTTTGTCATACACTGCACAGGTCACAGAGCTACATGCTGTTAAGATAAAAGCAAAATGTGTTTGCTTCATCTGAATTATGATAGCAAGTCTAATCAGAAAAGGGTTTTGAAGCAATCTCTATGAGTCAGGTTTCTATGCTACTGCGGGAAAGCACCTCAGTAACTCTGCTCCTGTTTTAATAATTAAGTCTTTTGGGGTATTTATTTCACATTCTAGCACTGATGTAAAGCGATACTGACGGGATACAAGAGCAAGATGTTCAAAACAAAGACCACGTACAATAGACCAGTATGTAATAGCCATTTATTTATCAAATGTCTGAGTACCTTTAAGTGCATGTTTAAGCCATTAAACTGAAGTTTTGGTGTGTTGTGCTTTTTTTTTTTTTTTAAAGGACATGCTATAACAAATATTTTGGCTATCATACTGTGCTTGATGAAGTGCATGCACAAAATTGTTTCCTATGAATCAATCACAATCAGCACATCATTGTTTATTGGATTGCCTTAGAACCAATATTTTTGTAAGCCATGACTCTTTATTAACTTCAAAGAGAACATATCCTTTTCTTTCCATCTTTAATGTTGTCAGAATCACTCATTTTCCCTTATGGCCAGGGATCTATGCTTACTGCATTTTCCCCATTACCACCCAAGGGAAAATGCAGTGCTTATGGCTTATTTATCTGTAGTGAAAGTGCATAAATGCAGCTCTCCACTACTGTAAAAGAAAGTCTGCCAACTTTATTGCTGATAGAGGTTGAATTTGTGACTTTTGAATAATCAGAGTCCAAGCCAAAATCAAATCACTCCCCACCCCCTCCCAAGGCCAAGTCAGATTGTTTTAATATGAATGATGAGTCTTTCGTCTATGGCTAACTTGCATGCCATGCTTCTATGAGGATGCTTTCTAATGTTACATGGGGAGTGGAGAATTGCGCAGTTGTGGCCGTGGCTCTGTAATTGCATAGATTAGCTCCTGTAAGAATGTACTAATCTCCTTTTATCACGCAAGAACACCCGTCCTTGTAAAGGCCACATTTAAGGACCCAGCAATGCACAAGTGTTCTCATGTGATCAAAGGGAATTAATGCATTCTCACAGGTGCTAATCCCAGCAATTACAGAGTCTTGGTTGTGATTGTGCAAGTTCCTGCCTCTCCCATGTAACATCGGAAAGCAGCCTTAGTTGTAATGGGTGGGTGGTTTTTAGGAGACAAGATAGGTAGGTAAAGAGTTCTCATGGACAAAGACATTTTACTTCTTCAAATCCCTAGCTAGCAAAACGAGTACAGTTCTGTTTGTTCATGCACAGAATGTTCTCAGAAATTTTGGAATTGATAAGATGTAGTTTCCAAAAGTTGTTTTGCCTGATCTTAAATCTGTGTATTCACTGCATGATGCATGCACAAAGAGTGTGCAACACATTGTAGATGTGCACAAAGTATGCACAAATATTGTACACATTGGCCACTTTCAGACCTCCTCCTCCCCCCGCCCCCCGCCCATGCGCGCATATTCTGACTATGGGAGGGAATGTGCAGCTAGGATATGCACAGGGATCGGTTGGTCTGAAAGCCCCACCCCTCCATGCAGCTTTGCCGGAAGACATGCGCAGGGATGCAGAGCTCGATTTCCTGCTCCGCATCCCTGCGCGTGTCTGCCGGCAAAGCCGCGTGGGGGAGGGGGGCTTTCAGATCATATCCTGGCTGCTCATTCGCTCTCACAGCAGAATATACATGCAGGGGCTTGGGGGGGGGGGCTGAAAGTGGCCAAATTTGAGTGCAGTATGCACCCTGGTTTAGGATTGGGCTGTTCATGTTTAAAGACATGTAAGATGCTGTTGCTTTGAGTTTTGAGCCTTGCTTTGTGTATCCAATTATAATGTGTACCTTAATGAATGCTATTAATGGATGGGATACAGCATGGTCCAAATCAACAGTAAAAGTAACTCTACTGAAATTAACTCAGATCGCAGGAGTTACAGAAAAGATGCCTTTGGCCCCCTGATATTGGATTTCTTTTTTCAGAAAGAGAAGGATTTTGGAGGGAAGATTCCATGCTTCTAAGGAGATAGTTCTTGTCCTATAATCGTTTCCCCCCAACGTATTCTCTTGAGAATGATGGAACAGGATTGGGGAATGGAAGATATAGAGGTAGGAGTAGCCCAGATTAGAAATAAGCAATATCTTTATTAAAGCTTGTGATACTGAATCAAAGTTTTGATTTTTATAAAAAAGGTGGTGTGAGTATTCTAGGGATGTGCGAACACTGGGTTCAGTGTTCGGCCCTTTCGGGGTTTGGTCGAACCTGAAACTATTCGGTTCGGCCCGTTCGGGCAGAGGGGGGGCAGTTTTCCCTCCCCCCTGCGCGGGTGGAAGGGGCACCAGGGAGCACCTCCCCCCCCTGCCCAGCCTCGTAAAAATTTTTTAACCCCACCCCAGGGATCTCCCTACCTGGTGGTGCCGGGGCTCCAGCCCCAGGTCCAGCAGCGGTGGGCCTGGTGGCGGGTCCGGAGGTGGCGGTGCTCCGGAGTGCTTCAGGCCACTACTAGGCCTTCTGGGTCAAACTGGAAGGCCTAATAGTGGCCTGAAGCACTTTGGAGCACCACCGCCGGACCTGCCACCACTGCTATTGCTGCCAGGCCCAGGGCCGGAGCCCTGGCACGACCAGGTAGGTCAGGCTCCAGATCCGGCAGCGGTGGCAGTGGCAGTGGCAGCGGTGGCGGGTCTTCCGGGTCCGGTGGTGGCAGTGCTCCGTGCACTTCAGGCCTCTACTAGACCTTCCGGTTTGACCCGGAATGCCTAGTAGTGGCCTGAAGTGCTCTGGAGCGCGCTGCCTCTGGACCCGCCACTGAACGCGCTGCCGCCACCGGATCCAGGGCCGGAGCCCTGGCACCACCACATAGGGCGATCCCTGGGGTGGGGGACTCTGACCTACCCTTTCTCTAACCTTCCCTTTCTAAGGAAGGTTATTGAATGGGTAGTGGCTCTACAGCTCCAGGTGCATGTGGACAGCATCGGTTTTCTTGTTCCTACACAGTTTGACTTTTGCCTTGGTTATGGCATTGAGATAGCGCTTGTAGCCTTGGTTGATGACCTCCTCGTAGAGTTAGACAAGGGTTGTATGACCCTGTTAGTCCTACTAGATCTATCAGCAGCCTTCAAAACTGTTAACCATGAGTTGTTGGTGACTTGTCTGCAGGACATGGCGAGGGTGCATGGTTGGTTCCATTCCTACTTTGCAGATGGATCCCAGTGGGTGGTGCTAGGGGCCTGTACTTTGTCCCCTGGTGGCCTCGCGGGTGGAATCCTGAAGGGTTCCATTCTGTCCCCCCCTCTCTTGTTTAACGTGTATATGAAACCACTTGGGGAGGTAATGTGCAGCTGGTGGGTCCACTGTCATCTATATGTTGTTGACACCCATCAGTATCTGTCATTTTAATCTGAATAGGGCCCCGCTGCCTCCCTGCTGTCTCGGTGCCTGGCCACTGTGTGGGATTGGATGAGGTCGAGCCAATAGACGCTCAATCCCAATAAGACAGAGGTGATGCTAGTTCGCAGGACTGGTGATTGTTAGCTGCTGCCACCACTGGCATCAGCCCCACCCGACAAGAACAGCAGGAACCGCGGTGCCCCAGGACGCTGCACAGGCAGTAACCATGCCCACAGCCACATCGCCGATGATGGCAACAGGGGAGAACGCCGCAGAACCCTCAGCCCCGTCCCCAGCAGCCCCAAGCCGGGAAACACAGTCTACTGCAGCAGACCTGCCCCTGGGCGCATACAGGGGTGGGGCATGGAACTTAAAGGCCAGCGCCGCGCTAAGAGCGGTGCTGGTGATTTCAGAGGAACCGGCCCCCTTGCACTTGTGTTTTGGCTTTCTGTGGACTTGGTGCTTGTTACTGCCTCCCCTGCCTGGACGTGTGGATCCCTCCTCCCTGTATCTTACCTTGGCTGACACGAGAGTGACTGGAGAGAGTGAACAAAGTGTGACAGTGAGTGTGAGCTGTTCCCCCCCTTCTCCTCCCCTCCAGGACCCCCTCCCTTGGGACAGCACGAGAGTGTGTGTGTTCCCCTTCCCTTCCTCCTAGTCAGAGGTGAGTCTCTCTCCTCATTACGCTCCTCCTCACGACCCTCCCTCGGTCCCTTGTTCCTTCCCCGAGCGTGGATGAGAGGAGGTGTGGGGGTACCGTGTGGCCTCTCTGGGTCAGGGTGCCCTATGATGATAGTGGCCTGTTCTCTTTAATTAGAGGTAACGGCCGACCTACTATCCTGACAGGCATTGTTGTCCCCCATTTCCGTTGTGGCCCAGGAGAGCCCTTCACAACTTGGTACTGCGTTTATGAGAGAGCGAGGTTACCCTCCCCAAACTCCCCCCTCCCCGGTGACAAATCACCAGCCACCCCTGGCCCTGTGTGGGCTCTTGACATTATGGAAGTGGTGAAGGAATTGGGCCAATTGGTACAGGCCGTTCAATCCTTGGCAATGGAGATGAAAGATCTCCATGCCCAGCAGGCCTCCCTAGCTTCAGCTGTGTCTCAGCTTCAGGAAGCTGTGGCTGCGGACCCAGCTCCCCCTGTCCCGGGGGCAGATGCTGCCCCTGCCCCGCCTCTGCCCCTGGTAATCCCTGTGCCCATAGCCGGGGCACGGGAACCTAAGGGACACAAGTTGGAAAAGTGTTTTGGGGACCAAATGGGGTTCCAAGCCTTCCTTGCCCATGTCGCCTCACGTTCACCCTGCAACCTAATACTTATGCTACAGATGCCCTAAAGGTGGCATTCATTATTGGCAAGTTAGGGGGTACTGCCCTTGATTGGGCCACTACCCTGCTTCGAGGAGATAGTCCCCTACTCTCTAATTATACGGACTTCCTTAAGGAATTTACCTTTCTGTTTGATAACCCCCACCGAGTATGGGATGCTCAGACCATGATCATGAATCTTCGGCAGGCAAAGAGTTCAGCATTAGAATACATTACCCAATTTCAGCAACTTGCATTGGAACTCCGGTGGCCAAATTACGTCCTCCTTGTGATGTTTCAGAAAGTCTTATGTGAGGATATCAAAGATCAGCTAGCATTAGTAGAGCTCCCAGCTATGGGAAGTCCTTGCCAACCTGGCCTTACAGATCGAAGACCACCTGGCAGAGCGAAGAAGAGAACGGCGTCAGGACGTACGCCTTGCTCAAGTAAAACCGATATTCCCTGCCAGTGCCTCTAGACTGTCCGAACCAGAGCCCATGCAATTCGGCACCTCCCGGGGACCCTTGTCTAAAGAGGAATGTGAACGACGCCAAACCTCGCACTCCTGCTTTTACTGTGGGGACCCGTCCCATTTTATTGGGGAATGCCCAGCCCTACCAGTGGACTGCAGAAATGCGGAAAATGCCAGAGGCCGAGACAGACAGGGGCCGTCTCAGTCTTAACCACTTCCCAGAACCCCCTAAACCGAAGTCTCTTAGGGTCCCATTTGTTGATTCCGGTGACTTTAACCATCACTCCCCACTGGTCCTTGGTGTGGTGGGCCCTCGTCGATTCGGGAGCCTCTGGGAATTTTATGGATGGTTCTCTGGTAACGGCCTGGCACATCCTGACCCAGAGCAAGGGCACCCTTGAACCCATCCATACGATTGATGGCTCTCCTCTAGTTTCCGGGCTCATTACCTCCTGTACTCAATCATTGGGCTGCACAATAGGAACCCACAAGGAGCAGATTATATTTGATGCAGTCTGCAGCCCGCTTTTTCAAATTGTGCTGGGCATCCCCTGGTTCTGTCACCACAACCCTACCATTACATGATCTCCTAAGTAAGTGGGCTTCTTTGCCCTTCCTTGTCACCAAGAATGCCTGCTCCCGAATCCCCTATAAGCAATTAGAGCCACCGAGGTTTTTGTGTCAAGCCCCGTAGACCTGATCATCCCGGAAAGCTACCAGGATTACCAGGACGTCTTTTGTAAAATGCGAGCTACCGAGTTACCACCACATTGTCCATACGACTGTCCCATCGACCTCGTGCCAGGGAAGGAACCCCCATTTGGACACATCTATGCCCTAGCTGAGCCCGAGTTGCAAGTGCTACAACAGTATCTCGACGAGAATTTACAACAAGGGTTCATCCGGTACTCAACCTCCCCAGCCAGGGCCCCCATATTCTTTGTACCCAAAAAAGACGGGGGTCTCCGACCCTGTGTGGATTACAGGGGACTTAACAGTATTATGGTAAAGAACAGATACCCGCTACCCCTCATTGCGGAGCTTTTGGACCGCCTCCAGGGGGCCCAAGTATTTATGAAACTGGACCTACAGGGAGCCTATAATCTGTTTCATATGCACCAAGGCAACGAGTGGAAAACAGCCTTCCGTATGCGTTATGGACTATTTGAATACCTAGTAATGCCCTTCGGGCTTGCTAACACTCCGGCAGCCTTTCAGCACTTCATCAACGATGTGTTTCACGATATCCTAGACGTCTATGTCATTGCATACTTGGATGATATTCTGATTTATTCTTCCACTATGGAAGAACATGTCCACCATGTCTGCAAAGTGCTCAAATGACTCAGAACCAACAAGCTATATTGCAAAAGGGAAAAATGCTCATTTCACCTTACTTCCCTCAGCTTCTTGGGCTTCATCATCAGCCCCAGTGGAATTCAAATGGATCCTCAGAAGGTTGCAGCCCTGAAGAATTGACCGGCTCCCAAGGCTGTAAAGCCCTTACAGCGGTTTCTTGGGAGTACCAACTACTACCGGCAATACATTCCCAACTATGCCGAGATCACCGCTCCACTGACGTTGCTCTTAAAGAAAAACCGACCATATCACTGGGGCCCAGACCAATGTTATAGCTTCTCCCATCTAAAGGAAGTCTTTACGTCTGCACCCCTGTTATAGCACCCGGACCCCACTAGGCCCTTCTTTGTTGAAGCCGATGCCTCAAGATGAGCAATAGGGGCCATCCTTCTACAAGAATCGGATAAACCAAAACCCCTACTCCCGTGTGCTTATTATTCCAGGCAGCTAACTCTGGCAAAGAGCAACTATAACATTTTAGACCGAGAACTCCTCATGATCAAGGTTGCCTTTGAAGTTCGGCGCCACTACCTGGAAGGCGTCTGACACCCAGTGACCATGGTAACAGACCACAAAAACCTGACATTTCTCCAAACTGCCCATATCTCGAACGCTCGTCACGCTCGTTGGGCCCTCATCTTTGCGAGATTTTACTTTCACATCCGCTATTGACCTGGGAAACTGCATGTCTTAGCTGACGCCCTGTCCCGCTATCACGAAGACCGTCCAGAATGATCTTCAACCCTGGAAGCCATCCTAAATGCACAGACGTTTGCCAGCACATATCATACTCTCCAGGATCTCCGAACCACGGCAGCCAAACAAATACCCGAGGTCCAGGGACCAGAGATCACCACACCGGAGGGACCACCCACGCGATACACCCCGGTGGTGGTACCCCCAGCGTGTCAAAAGGACGAGTTGTGGGCCCATCACGATGTCCCCACAGCAGGACACCCCGGAGCCGAACGAATGCTACAAATAATCTGACGCTGCTTTTGGTGGCCCACTCTACTAAGGGATGTCCTCCAATATGTAGCAAGTTGCGCCACCTGCGCCCAAATGAAAACACCACACAAAGCCCCCACAGGACTTCTGCAGCTGATCCCGACACCACGGGGACCTTGGCAGCATATTGGCCTCGATTTTGTGGTGGACTTACCCCCCTCCCGACAGTATACCACGGTCCTTGTAGTGGTAGATCATTTTACCAAGCTGGCTCATTTTGTTGCATGCAAAGGACTACCGTCAGCCAAGAAAACAGTGCTCCTGTTCATCCGCCATATATTTAAACTTCACGGTTGCCTCCAGAAGATCATCAGTGACCAGGGGACACAATTCACCTCTCGTTTTTGGAAGGCACTTTTTCAAGCATTACAAGTCACTCTCAAACCAACCACTGCATACCACCCCCCAAGCAAATGGGCAAGTGGAACGAGTGAACCAAAATATGGAACATTACCTCCGGTGTTATATCAACTATTTGCAGGATGATTGGCACAGATGGCTCCCGTTGGCAGAATATGCCTATAATAATGCACCCAATGCATCCTTGGGACCTCCCCATTTTATGACACATATGGTTTCCACCCCCAAGGGGGCACCATAGAAACTGTCTCCACCACAGTCCCCGTGGCGGGTGCATTAGTACAACAGATCTGGCACACCCAGACCATGGCCCATTGTGTGTTGCAGCAAGCTCGGCAAAAATACAAGGAGCAAGCCGATTGACACTGACGCTCTACACCCCCTCTCAAACCTGGAAACCTTGTATGGATCAATAGATGACACTACCCTTCAAACAGACCCTACGCAAACTGGATCATCGATACATAGGACCCTACCCAATCCTCCGACAAGCAAATGAGGTCACCTATACCATACAATTACCCCCTCACATACGCATTCATCCCACTTTTCATGTTTCCCTCCCCAGAAGAGTAGAACTACGGCAGGGAGACTCCCCTCAACCCCCTACTGACCCTGTCTTACAGTCGGCTGCCGGCCCTGAGTTTGAAGTAAAGGCCATTCTGGACTCCAAACTTCTCCAGGGTCATCTCCACTATCTCGCTGATTGGGTCAGCTATGACCCGGCCGACCAATCTTCGGAACTGGCTTCCAATGTGTCAGCCCCTTGCCTCACTCGGACCTTTCACATTCGGCACCTGTTGAAGCCCGGCCCCAGGTACCGGCGACCTCGAGGTGGGTGTATTGTCAGCTGCCACCGCCGCTGGCATCAGCCCCGTCCGACGAGAACAGCAGGAACCGCGGTGACCCAGAACGCCGCATGGGCAGTAACCACGCCCACAGCCACATCACCAATGACGGAAACAGGGGAGAACACCGCAGAACCCTCAGCCCCGCCCCCAGAAGCCCCAAGCCGGGAAACACAGTCTACTGTGGCACTCGCCCCTGTCCACGCCCCCACCGCTGTTACGCTGCTCTGAGTGGCTGCAGGCGCATACAGGGGCGGGGTATGGAACTTAAAGGCCAGCGCCGCGCTCAGAGTGGCGCTGGTGATTTCAGAGGAACCGGCCCCCTTGCGCTTGTGTTTTGGCTTTCTGTGGACTTGGTGCTTGTTACTGCCTCCCCTGCCTGGACGTGTGGATCCCTGTATCTTACCTTGGCTGAAACGAGAGTGACTGGAGAGAGTGAACAAAGTGTGACAGTGAGTGTGAGCTGTTCCCCCCTTCTCCTCCCCTCCAGGACCCCCTCCCTTGGGACAGCACGAGAGTGTGTGTGTTCCCCTTCCCTTCCTCCTAGTCAGAGGTGAGTCCCTCTCCTCACTACGCTCCTCTTCACGACCCTCCCTCGGTCCCTTGTTCCTTCCCCGAGCGTGGATGAGAGGAGGTGTGGGGGTACCTTGTGGCCTCTCTGGGTCAGGGCACCCTGTGATGATAGTGGCCTGTTCTCTTTAATTAGAGGTAACAGCCGACCTACTATCCTGATGGGCATTGTTGTCCCCCATTTCCCTTGTGGTCCAGGAGAGCCCTTCACAACTTGGTACTGCGTATCTGAGAGAGCGAGGTTACCCTCCCCAAACTCCCCCCTCCCCGGTGACAGTGAACTGGGTGAGGAGGTCTCCGTCCTCCTTTGGTTCCATCTGTGCGGAGCCTAGGGGTGCTCCTGGACTCGCACCTACGCCTGGATTTTCAGGTGTTGGCTGTGACCAGGGGCACCTTTCACCAATTACATCTGGTGAAAAGGCTCCGCCCATATGTCTCGGACTCCGACCTCACCACTATCTCCATGTGTTTGTCAACCTGGAGGCTAGACTATTGCAATGCGCTGTACGTGGGGCTGCTCATGATGATGGTTCAGAAGCTGAAGTTAGTACAGAATGCAGCAGCCCATCTCCTTACTGGGACGGGCCACAGGAAGCACATAATACTGCTGCTCTGAGCACTGCACTGGCTGCCTATTGTCTTCCAGGTCCAATTCAGGGTGCTGGTAATGACCTTTAGCTCTTCATGGTCTAGGCCCTACTTATCTGAGTGATTGCCTCACTTCCTGGGCCCCTGATCGGCCCCTGTGGTTGTCTGGGGGTGCCCTCCTGGAAGTCCCACATTACTGATGGATTCAGACAGGAGGGCATTCTTGGTGGCCATGCCATCACTTTGGTACTCCATCCCTTCTGGTGGAGGTTCGCATCAACCCAAATCTTCTCACCTTCTGATGAAATTGTAAGACCTGGCTTTTCCTCCAGGCATTGGGAGAGAGAAGGGGGGATGGGTATGTCAGCGTAAATTTGTGGGGGTTGTACTGTGGGTTTTATTTTGCACATGAGAGTTTTAATGGAGTTTTAATATGTTTTATATTTTATTATTTACACTGTGTTTTTATTATGAATTTTCTGAGCCCCCCTGAGTCACTTGTAGTAAGATGGGCAAAGTAAAAATAATATACAAATAAATAAAATAAATAAATAAATATCAATAACAAGTACCAGTGAAACAAGAGCAGAGGTTTCCAAACACTTTGCCTGCATTACCCCATTTTTGAGACTTAAAATAATATTCTGTGATCCCAGAGAGCAACATAGACATGCAAAGTATATCAGATATCAACAATAATTGTGGGTTTATCTACTAATGCTGTGCTCCAAGTTGTGGTCTTGAGTATGACTGAAAAGAGATGCCGAGATTACTTGCTATATTGTTGAAATCCTGGTGCTTGGTTCATCCTGGGACCGGGGATCTATAATATATATAATATTTTCTAAAACACAAACCCTAACTGTTTAAAAAAAGTTAAAGGCAGTTCCATTTCCAAAAAAAACCCAATTCCTCTTTAAAAATATTTCACAAAAAACATTTTACCCTAAATTACACTCCAAAAAATGTGGAAATTAATTACAATTCAAATTTTAAAAAACCAAATAATTAATCATTTATTATCCTAATTTGACGACAAACAATTTTTTCAAACTGCCTTATCTCTGTCATTTACATGTATAAAAACTGTATATTATTAGAGTGCGGGAACACTGTAATAGTTACGGTGTATTGCACCCTCCATTAGAAAGTGCCAACGTTTATTCATTATAAAATTGGCATGAGTAAAATTAGGATCATGAAATTTCTGGAGAAGGATCACTGACTTAAGCTGTTCATGCTGGCCAAAATTTCCCCCCCCAAAAGTTAGACCATCTCAATCTCAGCAGAGTAAAGGGGGGTTTGTGTTGGCTGGGAGGAGGCGAAAGCCTTTTACAACATTTAAGGAGGCTGCCCGGAGGTGCCTTCTGGTTTACTTTTTGTAAATCTGGTTTGTAGTAGTTAAGTTATGACATCTTAAAAATTCAATGTTAGCCTATGGAGACCATCCTGAGTGTGGAGTGCTTGAGAACATTCTATGTGTAATGCAGAGACTGTTTAAAAGCAAACAGTCTTGAATACTGGGGACTACAACTCCCAGCAGGCACTGCTTACTAGAGCCTATCAGTGCTGGGGAAAGAGAGAGAACTGCACCTTTCAGGGGGCAGTCTGAGTGACTGGTCAGCCATGTTAAGAGCTGATCTGGTGGGGAGAGGAGGAAAGCAAGATCTGTGGAAGGTAAAAAACTGAAGGTCATTCTGATCTAATCCTGCACAGCAGGCACCTCAGTTTGGGGATGAGGGATGTCGAGCTGGCTAAACAACAGACTAGCTAATCCTGCAGTGATGTTTGGGGTGGCTGTTCGTGCCCCCTAAACCCACTCAAAAACACAACGCACATGGATTTCAGTGAGAGCCCTTCCCCACCGAAAAATGTGGGATGTCTGGGCTGAGACTCCAATTGGGCACCCCATTGGAGGAGCATGGCTGGGGTTGGAGCACTGGAGTTTGCCTGGGATAGTCCCAGGTGCAGGAAGAGGGCAGAGGTTGGTCCCGGAGACTGGTACAGGAGGTTACAGGTGTGATGGAATCAATCTTCTTTCAGCGCTTCTCCCTCTGACTTTCCCAACCCCACTAGGGATGGGTGAATGCGGTTCGGATGTTCGGAGTTCAGACCGAACTCGGTCTGTTCGGACGTCCAAACCGAACGTCCAAACCGAACTCTCAAACAACCGAACAGTTTGGTCATGTTCGGATGAGTTTGGATGAGTTCAGGGGCAGGAAAAACATCTTTCCAGGGCCAAAAATTAGGTTTCTGTTTCAATTTCATTTCGGTTTCAGTTTCGCTATTTTTGAATGTTCGGCCAAGTTCAGCCAAACTGAACTTGGCTGAACCGAACCATCGAAGCCAAACTCGGGTTTTGAACCGAACGACAGAACATCTGAACTGCATTCTGTTCGCCCATCCCTAAACCCCACAAAGGAATGAGGGGTAAGCAGGTGGTCTGGGCTGATACAGTGGGCATTCTGAAGGAGGGGGGCAGGGAGACAGTGGGGCCCTGTGCAGAGCAGCCCTGTTAGGCGGACTGGCAAGTGTAGTCCTCTTGGGAGGACTCTAAGTGTGAGCCTCAGCCCAGAGAGGGAAATCCTGTGGGGGAGCAAGGAGGAAGGGAGCATACACAAAGGGGGGGCATTAAGTGGAGAGAGTAGGGGCCAAGCCTCTGTAAATAAATAGCTTCCATAGTGGAAGCCATGCACAGAGGGAGCACTTTGCAGGGAGCAGCTTTATCGGGTATACAGAATATGGACTGCAGTACAGGGGGAGGTCTGCAAAGTGGGCAGCCACAGCATTGTGCAAGAAAGGGAGGCCTATCCAAGGGGAAGTAAAGTAGGGGAGTCTTGTAGAGACAGAGAGCTGCAGAATAATGGCCATAATTTTGCCGGGGGAGAGCCCTGGACAAAGGAGAACTGAGTGAGGGAGCTTTGTACAGGGGGAGAGCTGCAGGATGGGCAGTATTATTCCAGGTGAAGAGTCCTGTACATGGGCACAGTAGAGTCAGGGAGTCCTGTACAAGGGGTTTACTAACCAGGGGGTCCTGTACAGGGGGAGGTCCTTATAGAAAGCAGAATGGCCAGTGTTGCACAAGAAAAAGAGCTCTGACAGTGGGGAGTAGAATGGAAGACTCCTGTACAAGCTATGAGCTAGAGAGATAATAGAGAGCTGTTTTTGAAAGTTTGCAATGCTATGCTTAAACCAAACCAAAGTTGTTGTATTCATAGTAAAGCAGGGAGCTACCAGTAAAAAAATCTAACTTCACCTTGCTTCCTATTTGAAGGAAATAACAACCTTCTAAACTAAAGGCAGCAGTTCTTCCACCTTAGCCTCCCCTAAGCCCTGCTCCCATAGTGGTTACGCTGCTCAGCATTCTACTGCGCTAGCAGGACTAGTTTTCTCCATTGCATTGTATTTAACAAAAAACTTGGATATTCCATAATCAAAAAACCTCCAGTTTACAAGAAGAGTTAAGGCTCTTGCAAATTCAATCATGCACTAAAAAGCATGAACATTGCAAGTTAAGGCTCCTGCCTTAACATCCGTGACATGTCAGCAGTGAAGACATTATACAGTCTCACATATTGTGCTCATTTACAACTTAGGCTCCATACACCAACACTTTGCCTTTGTCTTTCAACCCCAATCCTCTTCCTCTTTGCAAGTTGGGGGCAACACTGAAGCTGGGGACAGGAGGGTGTGAGCTGGCCCCTTACCCCATCCTTTCCCTCTATCCTTTCATTTCAGTTGGGGAGAATGGGACAGTTGACTAATGGCTCACAACCGTCCCTCTTACCCACTAGTTTCCACTGCCTTCCCAGAGCACATAGAAGCCAACAGCAGTGCCAATTTCTAAATAAATACTATTGTCATTCCAACATGCTAGGGGTGTGCAATTCATTTTCATTATTATGAGAACAAAAATGATTTTTTTAATTTTCTTTTTCATTATTGTAATAATGAAAATGAAAAATAATAATAATGAAAACAAAAACAATTTTTTTTAAAAAAAATAATGGGAAAACACTGAAAAACATATTTCCAGCTATAATGTTTGTCTTCTTCAGTTCTGGTGAAACTTGGAGAGATTGTACCCCCATGGAGCGCGCTATGTGGACCAGATTTGGGAATGATTGGATAAAGGGAACCGATTTTAGAAGCAATTGAAAGTAGTGATTTTAAGAAAATCTCCATACACATTCCTCGCTACAACTTCTTTATCTTCTGTCCAATTTGCATGAAACCTAGGAATACTATGTCCCTCCACAGGATTACCAGTTCTGCCAAATTTCAGAGAGATTGTATAAAGAGTTCTGATGTTATAAGTCATTATTTTGAAAATGCATTTCTGGCTGTAACATTTTTATATTCCATCCTGTTTAGAAGACATTGGCAGGAATGTATGCAACACCAATTTTATAAGCAATTGAAGTTGTCCCTTTGAAGACTATTATTCAGATAAATAGAAGCACATGCAGTGCCAGTCAGACGCAGGCACATGGCATGGCATGGCATGGCAGAGGGAGGGAATGCTTTAGGAGGGGAGGATGGGGAGCAACCCAACAGACTGACAGACACATTCACTGGCCAATTACTGCATGCTTCCAGCTTTACAGGATCAATCAGTGGTAGCTTCGAGGTGAGAATAGGGATGGCCCTGAGGCAGGCATAGAGGGGACATAACTGGGACTTTGGGGATAGCATCCCAGCAATAAGGAGACATGGTTTGCACATCCAGGCTGGCCAATTATCATCACAATTAGGGATGTGTGAGCTGAGTTTGAGGGTTCAGGGTAGGGCTGATGTGGCAACAGCTGTTACCACGCCGCGACTCCATTCGCCATTTCGGAATTGCCCGCACCACACCGCGGGTTTTCTGCCAACATTACGCTAATTCCGCTGACATTCTGCAAATTCGGAAACTATTGGAAAAAATGTGGAATTGTCAGAAACTGTCGGAAAACTGCTGTTCCGCTATTTTGTGGCACTGGCAGAATGGTGGAAGTAGCAAAAATGGCATGTTTTTGCTATTTGTGAAGCCTGTGGAAGTAGCAGAATGAAATTAACAGAACTGTGGAAGTAGCAGAATGAAACTAGCTGAATGAAAGCCTCTGCCACGCCGTACCAATAATTGCAGAAACACTGTTTCCGGCGGAAATAGCTACCGCTGCAACTTTCCGCTACAGCCCTAGTTTGGGGTTTGGCCTGAACTCGGGGTGTTCGGCCCATTCATGAACACGCCAAATCCGAACTTCCCCCCGCCCGAACTGGCCAAACAAAGTTCGGGTTCCGAACCTGTTCGAGCGGGGGGTGTTGGGAACCTGGTTTTCCCTCCCCCCTCCTGGCTAAGTGGGTGAAAGGGGTACTGGGGCTCACCTCCCCCCCCACCCTGTCCAGTCTCATAATTTTAAAAACCCACCCCTGGTGGTGCCGGGGCTCCAGCCCTGAGTCAGGCAGCAGCACAGTGGGTCCAGCAGCGGGCGGTGCTCTGGAGCACTTCAGGCCTCTAATAGGCCTTCCAGGTTGACCTGGAAGGCCTATTAGAGGCCTGAAGCACTCCGGAGCACTGCCTGCTGCTGAACCCACTGCTGCTGCTGCTGGACTCAGGGCCAGAGGCCCAGCACCACCATGTAGGTTGATTCCTGGGGTGGGTTTTTTAAAAATAAATAAATTACGAGGCTGGGCAGGGTGGAGGGGAGGTGTGTCCCGGCGCCCCTTCCACCTGTGCAGCCTGGATGGGGGAGGGAAAACCAGGGGCCCCGGCCCCCCCGAATGGTTCGCCCCTGAACCTGTTTGGGCCGAAGAGCCCAAACCCCAAACGGTTTCAGGGGGGCAAACCCCAAAACAAGCCGAACACCGAACACGCCGGTGTTTGCACATCCCTAATCACAATCACATCCTGCAGCATTTTGACAGAGGACATAAGAGAATCTCTATTAGTTCTTTCCTAAACAGATGCTTCCGACTTCCCAGTAACAATTGAGGGAGAAGTTGGGATGGTCACAGCATAGAATGAGGATATTTGGTTCACATTTCTTCTGGCCAATTGGCATCACAAACAGATCTTATACTACAGTGACAAGTAGGGGTGGGAATTCCGGATCTACCAGTATCCGATAATGCCGGTATTTGGTGTGCCACCAGTATCAAATTAAACCCAGTAATCTGGCCCATTTACCAGATTCCCCGTACCGGATTTTTTTACATTTCGGCCATTCAAATGAATGGCCACAATGTAAAAAGAAACACAACCCCCCCACCCACTTTCCCTCCCCAGTCCAGGCTGTGTGGGTGGAAGGGGGGACACCACCCACCCACCCTGCCAAGCCTGGCTTTAAAAAAAAAAAAATTCCCCCGAAGTCCCTGCTCGTGTGGGCTCCGGGCCGGCGACCCAGAGCTCGCACCAGCAGGTAGGTATGGTTATACTAGAGTGATCCCTGGGCTGGGGGGTGGTTTAACACACACCTCACCCCAGGGATCACCCTACCTCCCCACCCAGGGATCGCCTACCTTGCGTTCCGGGTGGCAGCGGCGGTCCGACTCCGGTGGCTTCAGCACTGGCTATGGCTGCCAGCTTCAGTGCTACTAGGCCTTCCAGTGAACCTCTGGGTTTCTCCGGAAGTTCTAGTAGTGCTGAAGCCGGCAGCCACAGCAAGCACTGAAGCCGCCGGAGTTTTATTTTTTATTTATTTATTTTATTTTATGGATTTTTATCCCGCCCCATCCTGCAATGCAGCTCGGGGCGGCTAACAACAATAAAACCGTTAAAACAATTTAAAATACAAATATAAAATATACCAATAAAACAGGGCAGAGTCCAATAATAAATAAATACATCGGTGGGGGATTAAAAATCACCCCCCCCACCCTCCCTCCCAAAGGCCTGGGCAAACAGCCAGGTCTTACAGTTCCGCCGAAATGTCAAAAGGCTTGGGGCCAGGCGAGCTTCCTCCGGAAGGGAGTTCCACAGCCG
>QEPC01012001.1:590541-645963 GCA_003113815.1 Sphenodon punctatus | reverse complement strand
CACATGGGTGAACAGCCCCTGAGGGGTATGTGGGGGGGGGGAGGTTGCAAGGGGGGTGGGAGCAGGAGCATGGGGGGATAGAGGGCTAAATGGGATGCTGGAGAAGTTACCAGGGGATGGGAGTAGGAGCATGGGGAACTGGAGGGCTAAGTGGGGGGCTGGGAAGTTGTGAGGGGTTGGGAGTGGGTGCGGGGGTTCAGGTCAGGTCATGGTTTGAGATGTTGGGGGGGGCAGGAGGTATGACCGGGGGGTGGGAAGGAGACCGGGGGATGGAGGGCTCGGTGCACACACAGCCTCTTCCCCTTCTAGAGCTCTCAAGAGGCTGGTAGGCATTGGGTGGCGCTCACATGCACAGCCAGTCTCTAGGGCAAGGAGAAGGACCCGTGGTCCCACGCGCACACACTGGCAGGCATCCACGAGCGTCCTCTTCAATCAGACACTGCCCTGCCACACACATACACAGAGTTTCTGAGGGGGGAAATATACTCGCCTGCAATATGCAGGTGGTGGCAGGGAGCTGACATGCTGGCCAGGAGGGCCTCAGGAGCCAGGGGCAGCAGCAGATCAAGTGGGAGGGAGTTGGTGGCGAGTCCACCCAGATTGTGAGGTATTTAATTCACGGTTGGCAAACAATGTGCGGCCGCCTTCTATGCGCGTGATCCCCTACTTCCGTCTCGTGTAATCCTGCATCGCGGGATTTCGAAACATCGCGCAAGCGGGTTGCGCCACGGCGACCCACTCTTCTCAAAGCATCCTTAGAATTTGTGTTTAGAATATGGAAGCTGAAAGGGACTTTTTGTCTTATGTATTTGGGTTTTATCAATACCCGAATATACAGCCCTAGTTTTGAATAAGCAGTTAAGCACAGCTGTGTTACATCTTCTGTTTCTACAGCTATCAAATGCTCAACTGTAAAGCTCCTTTATTTAGCCAGAGATGGTATTTGTCTGGGGTATATTTCCATAGACCAAGTTACTGATCTCTCAGCTGCAACAATAATAAAAGTAATTGTGTAACTGCATGTGAAAAATCTGCCTGTATGCGGAAGAGACATGCTCAGGACAATAGCTGATAGATTTGTGTACAGAGAGAACAGAATGTCCTGAGGTACAAGTGAGTCTAATTCTTGCCTGACCTCACAATATTCTGAGAACTGTGTGCGATACCAATCTAGACCAGTGTGTCATCCGTATTCACCACTTAGCATAAATAGTTGCACAGTCATCTAGCAACAGTAAGATATATATCTTACTATTATCACTTCTCTCTTAATAAATACTTGTTCATAAGGTTTCTTTCACAGTTATCCCTTGAGGCATTTTTCATTTAGTACAGGGAGGAGGACCTCAGACCCGGGGGCCAAATGCAACAATTGCCAAGTTTTTATGTGACCTAAGGATGTGTATTTCAGGTCTGCTGAAGACAGAATTCCCTGGAAAATGCCCCTTTGGGAGGTCTGAACTTCAGAGACCCTCCCCTGCCCCAATTTTGGAGCCCCTATCCCAGGCCAGTGGCACCATTAGCCCCGCTAGCATCAGCACTCATGCATGTGCACTGAGCTACCTCTGCTCATTCAGACTCCGCCCTTGCTTGGGCATGAGCAGGAGGCTGCAGGCAGGTCAGGAAGGTTCGGGGAAAGGGGGGACATGGGGAAATTTCCTATTGGCAGGATGTGGGCAGAGTGAGTGATGCAGCACCCCTCCCTTCTGTTTTTTAAAAACTGCAAGGGCCACTTTGAGTCAGATAGGAGAGCAAGCACATGCGATAGAGAGGCTGAGAGGTGGGCAGGGTAACTATTCATCAAACCATTTGTGTTGGCAAACTCTGATGGGAGAGTGGGGAACTTAAGGGGGCATGGAGTGAGAGATTTTAGCCATTTGTAATAATAGCAATGGTCTGCTTCAGAAATCTTATTGGTCGGGGAGGGAATCCTGTCCAAGCTAGAAGAACTGGTGGTGAGGAGGAGAGGGATAACAGAACCCTTTGCTTGCTTTCACCAAAGACCTGAAGAAATAGGTTTGATCCTTTTCCAGTTGCATAATAGCAACTTTCAGCTCCAGGAAATTTATTTGTGGGGGGGGGGGACCTATCCTAGCATTGTTGTCCAGTTTGTAGCACAAAGCTGGCCACCAGTTCCCATACAGTCACACAGCACAGAGAACACAAATTTAGAGTTGTCATTCATAGGAAACTTCTGATTTGCCAATGAAAAGCTCTTTATTTAAAAACACTTATTTACAGGATATATACAATTTATTATGTAGTATTTACCATTTAATGTGTAAAGTGTGTTCTGTTATCTGCATTAAATTTCTATGGCACTGGTAGACAAAAAAGACAAAAATTGGAAAGACAAAAATTACCCCGCATGCACATCCTTAATGCGGCCCCATTCTGCTTCCTGGATCTAGTCACTGGATCCAGGTTCTACCCTCAAGCACTGAAAAACTGAGCTCAGGGGAAGGGAGCAGAGATGAACACATGGACACAAAGGTGGGGGACAGATTCATATCTGGACCCTCCTTTTCTTGAGCTCAGTCCATAAGCATTTCCTCTCCACCCCCAACTTCTATGCAGCCATCGGAGCTTGTAATAATTTTCAAAGTGGCTCTGGGAGGGAAAAGGTTCCCCACACCTGATTTAGTACATGTACATGGATAAGAGAGGTTGATAAGTCGGATTCTTTGGGGGCCACAAAAATATGACACTAAGGGCATTTTCACACAAGACACTTTCCACCCACTACCCACCCACCCACGTATGTATACATGTTACAGGGCACCCATAGGGCAATACTGCAGCCCTGAAACATGCATAGTGGGTGGGTGGAGAGTGTCTTGTGTAAAAATGCCCTAAGTTTAAATACTGAAACAAGAATGCTTTGCATTGATAGATCAATCCTGACTCCACTGAATTGTACACCTTCACCTCCTGCATCTCCCCATCCTCACCAGCGGCCCAGCCATAGGCATATTTATTGTGTGGCTCAATCCAGTCTGGACTTGGTCCGCTGCAGCTTCCCAACCCAGCTGTCATTTTCTACCCATAAAAAAAAGTATATTGAGTATCAATCAGGATTTATGAGCCCACTCACAGATGGTAAAAATCCATTTGGAGTTTCAACCCACATTTTGGGAACCTCTGCTCCAAAACTTAATGAAATCTGTATCCTAAGTCTATTTTCATATCTAACTCCTGCTTTTATAAAAGACTGGATAAAATACAAGTTTTTGAATACAGCTCAAATTTGGAGGGAGACTTATATTTAGGGCAGGACTGTCTGAATGAATCAGACCCAATCTTAATTAATAAATTAGAAATTCCTTTTGAGGGTGAGGAGATCCTCGTTTTGCCTCATGAAGTTGTTTAATGCCCAGAAGAATAAAGTCCATACCGGCCACTTAGATGTAAAGAAATCTCTACAAAAAAGAGAAAGACGATTAGAAAGGGAAGCCGATGCAATACCTAAGGCTAGATATGGGGTTGCCGAGAGGTAGACTGTGTTATACCGTTAGATCAAGACCTAGTCTCCAGTAGATCACAGTGTGCGAAGAGCAACCAGCCTCTCAGAGACTGCCCCTAGTGGGAGGAGAGTGGGACTGGCACACAGGTAGTGTCTCTGGGGAGGAGAAGGGCTCTGAGTGCACTTCCAATGCGTCAGGGAAGGCTCTCTTTAAAAAGAACCGTTCCTCTCTCTCCACTCTGAAGACCTGTTGCTTAGAGCATCTTTTAGCCATGAGGCAGCAGGAGCAGTCCCAGCCTGGAATGCCAGAGTTTGCAGGAGAGATCCTGGTAGATCACCTGAGGTTAATCCCTGGATCAAGTGGGTTGCCTGCACCATAAGTCTGGCCACCTCTGGGTTAGATAATAGATCAAAAAGTTCAATAATCTTAACTGTTTCTTATTGTGTTTATCTACATGAACACTATCGTGGAAACCTAGTCAAAGAAACATTCAGGATGCATACTTAGGTGCTCAGAACTTAGGAAATGACAAAGTTAAGGTTGCACATGAAAAAATAACTCTTCCCTTTTGGTCACAGTCTTTTACAGGACACTAACAATTTTTTAAAAGTGCACACATTTCCATTTGAACATATGTTCCCTGCTATCATTAAGCATAATAAAAAAAAAACAATAAACATTAGCATTTGAAAAATCTCAAAGATGCGGTAGTGGCTGATCAGACCGATGGCAGGAATTAGAAATGGGGAGTCATGAAAGTGGCTTAGAGTCATCTTTGCCTTCCCTTGTCCTCAGCCAGTAGAGAAGAGAGGAAAATCTAACCCACATCCATTAGCACTAGATTTTCTAATAGCTGGTATTAATTTACAGGTATAAAACGGTTATTTCTCTCATTAATATCCAGTGGTAAAATAATCACAGTAAGTTTTAAAAGGGAAAGGTGAATAGTGAGTATGTTAAGCTATGGCCTTTTTAAATGGGCCACGCTGTGGGGGGCGGGAGTCAGTGTGTGTGCTGGTGCGGGGGCAGTGGGTGGGGACAGGTGTACACGGGTGCACACCGGCACACACCCAACCCCACGCACAGAGCAACCTGCCTTCTTGTCGGTTGCTCCATGCTTGGGTGCTGTGTGGGCATGCGTGTTTTACAGGAGTGCACACACCCCCACCTGCTGCCGCTGCTGTACACACAGGGCTCATCCACGCATGTACACGCAGATCCCTGGGCATGCATGCATGGGTGCTGCCCAAATAAAAAGGGCCTATCTTAGACTCCTTTGCCTTAGAATGCTCTGTATACATGTGCACTCAAATAAATTGGCAATTGAATTTTACTGAATGCTTCCATGGATCATGACATTGAAGCTAATTAATGCAGGTGCTAACCTTTTGCACCAGTGCATTTTGCACCAGTGCAAGTCCTCTTGAAGTGAACGGGACTTGCATTGGTACAACAGGCTTGTACATGCACCAAACAGATTTAGGGATGCACCTCTTACTAAAGTAGTAGGGGGAAAGGCATCTCCTCCTACGTGGGGGCTGTTAAAATGTCTGCATATGGAATGCCTACAGTATTAACATTATACGTGAAATTGTTATGGCCAAAAGAGAGATGGTAACAGTAGTGTCATGTTCACTACTGCATATAGCCTATTATCTTTTCTGAGTCACAACAGCAACTTGAACCTAGACAATTTCTCAAAATGTGTCAAATCAGATTGGTTAGCCAATAGTTTAAGATGAGTCACCCAGTTACTTTTAAAACTCTATTTCCTGGTAGCAAAATGCGCCCACACAGCCTTGTTTATTTGATTTTGGGTTCTTTTGTGCAATCCACCAATAAGGAACATGAGCTACAAACAGAATTTTCCATTCTTGCTGTCACTTGTGTGACAGAAGCAAGGAACTGAAAGCAGGTAACTTCAGTCACCGTTCTGTTCATTGTCCCTATTGCAGGATGTATATGGTTTAACCTATTATCAGTTTCCAAAAACACAACACACACTGCACTGCGCTGCTCTGACAACCAACGCAGACTTGGAGAACTCGGCCTCCTCCTTACATCAAGTCACTGGCAGGGTGTGGGCTCCTGCGCACAATAAGTGGACACCACCTACTCCAGTCTTAGAAGGAATTTTCTTTCTTGATTGGCTTATATGCAACTATAGAAGTGGCATAGCTTAAAAATTCCCAGATAAACATTCAAAGCAAGCTGGGCAGAGAATTTTTATTATTATTATTATTATTATTATTATTATTAAACATTTATAAAGCGCCAGTAACAACCTGGCGCTGTACAGAACATATAATCAGCTGCGGTCCCTACCTGTGGCTTACAATCTAAAAGACAAGGAGGGGGAGACAAGGAGAGGGGACAGCGGGAGAGACATGGGAGAAGACAAACAAACATTCAGGCGGATGCGAAGTCTCAGGTGCGTGTACTTGGCTTGGTTACAAGGTGGTCGGTAGCAGCAGTCAGCAGAGGAGGGCTGACAGTAAGAGCAAGGGGAAAGACTAGAGGGCATTGGGAAAGGCAGCATGGAAAAGGTGGGTCTTGAGGAGGGATTTGAAGGAGCGGAGGGAGGAGGCGAGGCGGACGTCGGCAGGGAGGGAGTTCCAGGCATGCGGGGCAGCGAGGGAGAAGGGACGAAGGCGGTTGGGCGAGCAGGAGAAGCGAGGGAGAGCGAGGGAGGGGACAGCGGAAGAGCGGAGAGCGCGCGCAGGAGCGCGTAGGGCGATTAGGTCCGAGAGGTAAGGGGGAGCTTGGTCATGGAGCGATTTGAACGTGAAAACCAGGAGTTTGAACAGGATACGTTCAGGAAGGGGGAGCCAGTGAAGGGAGAGGAGGAGAGGCGTCACATGGTCGAAGCGACGGGCAGAGTGAATGACCTTGGCGGCAGAGTTTTGGATCGCCACAAGGGGGGACAGGTGGGAGCGAGGGAGGCCAGCAAGGAGGAGGTTGCAGTAGTCGAGGCGAGAGATAACCATGGCATGAACAAGGATTTTGGCCGAGGAGACAGATAGAAAGGGGCGAATGCGGGCAATGTTGAGGAGAGCGAATCGGCAGGATTTGGCCACAGAGTCAATGTAAGGTTTAAAGGAGAGGTGCGTGTCAAAAATGAAGCCCAAGCTGCGGGCACGGAGAACAGGACGGATGGTGACCCCATCAATGCAGATGGTCAGGTCAGAGGGAGAGGAGGGGGATGGAGGAAAAATGAGGAGTTCAGTCTTGGCCATGTTCAGTTTGAGTTGGCGTCGGGACATCCAGGCGGAGATATCAGAGAGGCAGTCGACGAGGCGTGAGCGGATAGAGGAGGAGAGAGAGGGGGTAGAGAGATAGAGTTGGGTGTCATCAGCATAGAGATGGTATTGGAATCCGTGGGAGGCAATAATTTCGCCAAGGGACAGGGTGTAGATAGAGAAGAGGAGAGGGCCAAGGACAGAACCTTGGGGAACCCCAACCGAGAGGGGAAGGGAGGGGGAGGTCGACTCGGGGAGGGAGACATTAAAGGAGCGGTCAGAGAGGTAGGAGGAGAACCAGTCAAAGACAGAGCCACGGAAGCCCAAAGAGTAAAGCGAGTCCAAGAGGAGCGAGTGGTCGACAGTGTCAAAGGCAGCAGAGAGGTCAAGGAGGACAAGAACGGAGTAGTGGCGCTTAGATTTAGCGACAAGTAGATCATTGGTGATCTTGGCCAGGGCAGTTTCAGTAGAGTGGAGGGGGCGGAAGCCGGATTGGAGAGGGTCCAGGGAGGAGTTGGCAGAGAGGAGGTCCAGGCAGCGGGAGTAGACGACACGTTCCAGAAGCTTTGAGGCAAAGGGAAGGAGGGAGACTGGCCAGTAACTAGAGGGGTCAGATGGGTCCAGGGTGGGCTTTTTGAGGATGGGGGAGACAGTGGCATGCTTGAAGGCAGAGGGGAAGGAGCCTGTGGAAAGGGAGAGATAAATGGTTAGTACTTCTCTTTAAACCAATGCAGTGATCATAATATTTTTTCATGCACCTTATAATAAAACACATTTAAATGAAACCGGGAAGGTGTCCAGTTTCCTGGAGAAATATGTATGCTGATGATTATTTTTAGGGATTTAATCCTTTGGCTGTTTGCACTGGCACAAATCCAACTGAGGTTAATGAGACTTGCATCAACACCAATGGTTAGAGCAGGGTAAGACAGCCAGAGGACTGACCTGCTTGTGTATGTAATGGGAAACTATATTAGAATGGCTCCTTTTGCCGCTCATTATGAAAAAGACAGTCGCCACAAAATAGCAATTTTTTGAAATGATTGAACCATATTGGCAACAATTCACTTCACAGTTCCTCCTAGGGATTTGACTATATAATATGCAAGTTTCATTATCTAGTTTCCTGATTCCCAAAATGTTGTAACTGTGGATGGAATCTTAACCCTTCTGAAGTCAATGGTAAAAATTCAGTTGACTTCAGTAGAATCAGGATTTGACTCAATATCATTCATACTTAATAACCTGAAAACTTCTAAACAAAATTTTATTTCAATCTCAAACTCACTCAAATTGACAAAACTCCCATTGGGGCTAATCCGATGGCCCACACATCCACATGTATCTTGTTTGCACGGGAACCTCGCACACCTTCAGTGCTGGCACACAGTGGGTGTTTTCAGACTTTACGAGATCACAGTCAACCACAGTGAACCACACACAACCCTGCGGTGGGCCAGGCGGCCTCGTCCCACGGAGCTAGCATCCTGGCCCACCACCCCTGTGCCTGCTCTGTGACCCATACCCGCCGGGCAATGGGCATAGCGAGCTGGGCAGCGCGACCCATGGTCTCCCTCCACCACTGGAGCTGGCTGGCCCCCTCGTGGAGTGCAGCAGCCCACTCCTGGGCATGGATGAGGGCCTGTTGGGCTGTCCTGGACACCCGCTGGGCCCTGAGCTGGGCCAGGGAACGCTTGCGCCGGTGGTGGGCTCTCCAGGCTCTAACAGTGCTCCTGGCCATGCACACCCACAGCCGGGCAGCCAGGTGCACCTCTGCGATCTGGATGCACAAGAGGTCCTTGTGCAAGCGGTACCACTCTTCACAGACTGCTAGGTGCATCCTGCAGGCACCCAACCATCCCAGCTCCATGGTGAACAGTGACCAGGGTGGGGTTGCAGTGCACTCCCCATTGCGCACACCTGCGGTGCCTGCACGGGGCCTGGCATATGGTCCAGCCTGCGCCTGGTCATGCGGGCAGCAACTGCATTCCTGCTGTCATCACCTCCCACCTCTCTATGTTGGCTGTCTGTTGTCCTCGCCACCCTGATTAGTGTGTAGGCTGTCCTGTAGGTGTGCTTGGTTCCAGCAACTGGGCTGGGTCCACACCCCATGCCTAACTCGTTTGCCGTGCCATGTTGTGGCCTCTGGCCTTATCGCTTGGCCTTGGAGCTCCCCTGCTTCCCCTCCCGTCCCTCCAGGGATTGTGGGGCCCGTCTTTCCTTGCAGTTAGTTTCAGCCGCTTGCTGGACCATGGCTGGCAGTGCTTCCCCAGGGCTCACGGGCCCCACCCCGCCTGGTGCCCCCCATAGCTGGAACGTCTGCAAGACCATGGCCCTGTGCGATCTGTGGCATTCCCCAGCTGTGCAATTGCTCCTGAGCTGCCCAGACAGCCTCACAGGTGCCTGTGTGAGTCTAAGATCCGGCCTGCACTACTTCAGCTATGAGGCGAGCACCCACAATTGCCGGCTGCATGCGGAGACGCTGGGCCTGTGTCCCTTTCCTGATGGGTGCATCCCGGAGATGAGGTGCTCACATGTGGGGTGGTCTGCGGCGGAGACCATGTCTGCTCTCTCTGTGTGCAGCCTGGCTGCCTACACGGCCTGTCTGGTGGAGGGGGCCCCTGCCCCGGACGTGTCCTTCTTTGGCTGTGTTCATGGGGCCCATGGGTACCAATTGTTGCGTGGGGCGGTCTATCACCGCCTGTAGGATCTCGGTCACCTTCTGTGGCCCCCAGATGCTGACTATGGCTTGTCAGAGCCCACCAGGGCAGAGCTGATGGTGCTGGCTGGAGTGTGGTCCCGATCCGATGTCCAGGTGGGGCTTCCCATGCAGGATCCCTTCGAGGCATACTACTTTGTCACCCACCACATATCTGCACTGGGATACCATCAGGGCATGCTTCTGCGGCCACACTTCGTGCACCTGGTGGGCCACCTGGCCCCGGGCCTCTTCGTGGCCCCCTGCAGCTGACTGTGAGGCCCCCTGTGTCTTCCGGTCCCTGGATGCTGGCCCTGCTGTGAGCTCCCGCCTCGTCCCTGATGCCGTGGGCCGCTGCCTGCTTCCTCCATGATATCCGGAACTTGCTGCTGTGCTGGCTGGTTCCTGGGGTTTTGCTGCCCCTGCCTGTGCCTCTGGGCCACCTCCACGGGCCCCCCTGTCCGCTTCTGCAACCATTGTTCCCCTCTGTGGCTGACTTCTCCTGTGGCTGTGTCCTGATCCCCGAGCCGGCTCCCAGCACCCCGGTGCTGCTGTCCTTCATAGTCTGGCTGCGATCCCTCTTGTGCCCATGTCCCCCCCCTTGGGTGACTCTGTGACCATGGGGTTCTGGGTCCCCTGGAATGCACCTCCCGGCATCCTCTGGGGGGGGAGGTTGGACCGGCTGCACTGCTCCTCGACTCCAGCTCACCTCCATCCCATCCATCGCACCCTTGCTGGTGCGTGGGGTCCCTGTCTGCCTCCTAGACCATTCCTGGGCTGCTCCCTGCCCATGCGGCCTCCCCCTGTGCCTGTGGTCTGCTCCTGAGGGGTCCCCCCATGCCAGGGCCACCTGTGTAGCTGTGGGGTTGCCTGTGCTGCCTTTGCTGTTGTTGGGGTTCTGACTGCTGTTCCCCATGTCCTGCCCTTCCCCCAGGCCGATCCCCCCCTCTTCCCTGGCCCCGGGTCCCCCCATCCCCTCCCCTTTGCCCATTGTGCCATGTGTGTTGGCCGTCCCGCTCTGTTCCCCCTTCCCTTCCTTACCCGTGCGGGTGTGTATGCGCCCGGGCGTGTGTTTGTGCTGTGTGTTCCGCGATGACCTCATTGTCTCTGTGTCTGTTGTGTGTACTGCCTCAGCTGCTCTTCTCCCTCCTCCCTCTCCCTTCCCATTTCCCTTGTGTGGGCATTTCCTTTTGGCCCTTCTGACTTTGTTTGCCCTCAGTCAGTCATGTCTACCTCCTGCCCCTCCCTGGTGCCTTCTGGGTGTTTTGACCACGACCTGGAATCGGCATCATGTCTGTTGCACTGCCCCGGGCCATGATCTGACGGCCCGATTCCCTGCCGTGGTCCCACTCCCGTCACATCTCTGTGAGGCTTTCCTGGACCACCGGGGGTGGTTGGTTGGCTCGCCACCACTGGGAATCCACTGTGGTGAATCAGGAGCCCGTAACATCTGAAGACACCCAGTGTCGCACGGGCATGCAATCCTCAGGCCACCTGATCAGTCCCACTGACTTTAGTGGGGGATGATTAGACCCTTTGTATTCAACTTGCACTCCCAAGTTGAGACCATACTTGAAAAACGTCACAGAAAATATAGAGTCATGATGAACAGATTTCTTCAGGCTGTGTTTCTATTGTTGTTAGCAGTAAACATAGTGACAGACTTGGTTTTTATTACTAGCTGGTTTGTTTGGTTATAAGCAATGGAGATGCTCAGGGAGATAGGCTAAAATCCCATGCTCTGTGGATCACTATGCTCAACCCATGTGCAAACACATGCACATGACACAATGTGCCAGCAATCTGGATGCTCATGGTGATGCTCATGGGGGCACGCACACAGATCTGCACAGGATCTGCAGAGCATGGGATCTAGGCCACCATTGGTGCTGTGGATTAGAAAACATTAGATTATAATTTTTATTTTATTTCACAAATAGATCACAAAATATGGCTTGTTTTTGAAAAGTGTGTTTGTCAGGACCTTTCTATAAGGTTTTCTCCAGGGGTGTACCAAATAGTTAATTTTTACTATTAGACCTAATGCAGTATGGGAGAAAGCTGGACTACGTTTCCCAGCATGCTCCCAGAGAACTTTCTGAGCATGTTCACAGAAACTGCATTGAAATAAACACTGACCCCACTCTGAGTAAGTCCACAGTGGCATGCCTGGCTCCCGTGGCTTTCAAGTGAGTTTGCTGCCCCCCCCCTTCCCTGACCTCTGCTGCCCCTTCTTGCCCTTGACTGAGGATTTTGCCAAGTCCTAAGTGGAGGGGTGATTCCTTGACCATTCGGTACTCAGCGAAACACCTTGATACTTGGTAAAATCTGAGTAAATTCAAACCCCGAGTTTCAGCCCTAGTTTTCTCCTGAGAGATGTGCTTCAGTGTCGCTTGCAGAGAGCCATAAGCCTGGTTGTTGCTAAAAATAGTCACGCTAAATATAGCATGCAGGCACAAAGTCCAGTTTTCAAAAACTCATAAATTGGAAGTTGATGTTACATATCAAAATACATAAATAAACTTGGTCAAATGAAAACCCATTTTCACCAAAACATTCACAGGAACTTCTTATCAATGAACACTGGTTCCCTGCCAGATCTGAATTTTCTATCCCCAGTATTTTCAGTACTAACACTATTCAAAATCATCTTGCTAGGTTTCAACTTCTCTCATGGTGTAAGGCATAGAAGAGGTCATAGAATGGGAAGATTGCGACCATAAGCAGAAGTCAAGTGACAAACTGAAGAGAGTCAGTATAATGCCAAGATGCAGGACAAAGGTCAAGTAAAGCCAAAGAAACAAATCCAAGGGACAACTTAAAACTGCAGTTCTGAGAAATAAGCCAAGATGTCTAAGCTCAGAAATCAAAGGTTGGAATGTGAGTGGGGGAAGACTGGAGGTGAGATCCAGGGACATGCAAGAGCACGGGCTAGTAGAGAACTAGTGCAGACACACAAGATGGAGACTTTGGAATTGTTCTGCCCATATGGAACAATCCCATATATTTGCGGGATCGCCTCACTCCCTGTGCTCTGGATCGGCCCCTGTGGTCAACCAGGAGCGCCCTTCTTGAAGTCCCCCAGGTATCCTGTGGGGCAACTATGGAGAGGGTGTTCTTGATGACCATGCCGAGACTGTGGAACTCCCTCCCAGCAGAGGTCCGGGCGGCCCCAGACCTCTCCTCTTTTTGATGTCAATGCAAGACCGGGCTGTTCCGCTGGCCCTTTGGCAAGGGAGATGGGTGAGGGTGGGGTTTTATTTTTATGGGGGGTGGTAAGGATGAGGTATTTCTTTTCCTCCCTCCTCTTTTCCCGGGGGGAAGTTTGCCCCCCTTTTTTCCTCTTCCCCCTATTTTAGATGTTTTATGTTGCTGTTAGGCCCTTTTTACACAGACGCTCTAACACCCATAAAATGGGTGTTACATTTTATTATACATGTGGCAGGGCACCACTGCAGCCAATCACCATAGGCCCTGTGCACACATGATGCCTCCACCCAGTTCCTCTGGGTGGAGATGGGTGTTGGCCGATGGGTGGGGAGCATTTCCCTGGGTGGAGAGGGGTGGGGGCGTCTGTGAAAACGCCACTTTCGGTGGGTGTTGGTGAGTGTTTGCTCCCGGCCAACACCCATCTCCACCCACACCCACCCACGGAGCAACTGACAGTGGCATCCGTTGCTCCGTGGGTGTTGGTGTTGGCTCTGGGGAGGGCACTGCAACCCTTTATGTTGCTGGGCCAGGCTGTTTGACCCTTGTTCTGTGTTAGCTCTTGCTCTGTCAGGTTGCGTTTACAGAACTCTCATGCTTGCACTAAAAATCTTCCCCAGCCCTCATTGTGTATAAAGTCATACCCTACCTTATTATAGATTAGATTATAAATATAGAATAGATAATATATAGATAGATTAGATAATAGATTTACCTCATAGTTTTTGTTCCCCTTCCCCTGTCTGTCTCCCCCTGTCCATATTGTATAGATATAGATATTAGACAGATATTAGTTGTGTATATATAGATTAGATATTATATAGATATTTGGGTACTAGGCTGTTTTATTATATATATTAGGATTATAGGATAGGAATATATTGTATACATAGGTTAAGTTTAGGTTAGATTCTGTATATATTATATACATAAAATTACATATTACGTAGTACATATTGCATGCACTTCTGTATCACAATGAGAAAGGGAAGGAGTTCTGAGATGTTTGGGGCAGGTGGCCCTGGTAAAGGGTGTGGGCTTGGGGGAGTTGGCAAGTCTACTGACACCACCTGGCAATGCCCCCTGCTGCTGCAACTCCTGCTTCCAGAGTCTCTCTCTCTGGCACACCCACAAACACCCACAAGTCCTGCCCCTCTTGAGGTGCTGTCTGCAGAATAAGACTGTGGCATGTCTTGGGGTGCTACTACCAGTGCTGCTGCTGTTCTTGCCTGCTTGCCTGCCTTCCTGCCTGCCAGCCCACCTGCCTCCTTCTCCGCTGCCACCTGCTATTACAAGAGCCTTTCTCTCTCTCTCTCTCTCTCTGGCACACCCCAAAACACAAGTCCTGCCCCTCCTGGAGTGCTGTCTGCAAGTTGAGACCCTGGCATGTCTTGGAGTGCTACTACTAGTGCTGCTGCTGCTCATGCCTGGCTGCCCGCCCACCTATGGTGCAACTCACTCTAAAGAACACTCTACTTGTCCCTACCTACCTAGGACTCCTCTAAGTTTTTTGGAAAAGTAAATAAATAAAGACAAATACATTTTACAAACCTGGCACCTCCTCTGCCCTGCTACTCCTCCTCATGGTCTGAGGAGGAGCCCAAGGTTATTGAACAGGCTGTGGCACGGCAGCTCCAAGAACATATGGACTGCACCGGTTACCTTGACCCCTCTCAGTCTGTGTTTTGGCCTGGATACGGTACGAAGACTGCATTGGTGGCCTTGGTTGACAATCTCCATCTGGTGTTGGACCAGGGTCGTCAGACCTTACTGGTCCTGCTAGACCTTTCGGCTGCGTTCGACACAGTCGATCATGAGATGTTGGTGACTCGTCTATGGGACCGTGCCAGGATTGGCAGGACGGTCTTGGACTGGTTTCATTCATCCTGGCCAGGAGAACTCACCGGGTGGTCTTGGGGGAGTGTGCGTCTTCCCCCTGGGACTTCATGTGTGGAGTTCCGCAGGGTGCCATTCTGTCCCCCCTCTTGCTTAACATCTATATGCAGCCGTTAGAGGAGATCGTGAGAGGGTTTCAGGGCATGCAATGTCATCAGTATTCTGATGACACTCAGCTCTACCTCTCCTTTTCCATCGACCCAGGCCATGCAGTCTCTTTATTTTCCCAGTGCCTGTTGGCTGTGGGGGCTTGGATGAGGTGGAGCCATCTGCAGCTGAATCCTGACAAGATGGAGGTGATGTTGGTGGGCAAGGGCCTGGGGTGGGGCCTGGGAGTGGTTGAATCTCCTCTTGTGGGGGGGGGGGTTCACCCTCCCATGGTCCCGCAGGTACGGAGTCTGGGTGTGCTCCTCGATTCACAGCTCAGCCTGGAATCTCAGGTTGTGGCTGTGGCGGGGAGTGCATTTCAGCAGTTACATCTTGTCCGGCAGCTTCGGCCGTATCTCTCAGACTCCGACCTCGCCACTGTCATCCATGCCTTCATCACCTCGAGGCTGGATTACTACAATGTGCTCTATGTGGGGCTGCCCAAGAAGCTGTTCCAGAGGCTGCAGCTGGCACAGAATGCCGCAGCCTGTCTCCTTACTGGGGCAGGCCGCAGGGAGCATATGACACCTGTGCTCCGGACTCTGCACTGGCTGCCTATAAAGCACCGGACTAGGTTCAAGGTGCTGGTTTTGACCTTTAAAGCGCTTCACGGCCTGGGCCCTGCCTATCTGCAGGATCGCCTCACTCCCCATGTGCCTGTGCGACCCCTGAGATCGTCCATGGGGGCCTTTTTGGAGGTTCCCCAGGTGAGACGGGTGGCCACTGATGTGAGACCTTTTCAGTGGCCGCCCCTGTGCTGTGGAATTCACTCCCGGAGGAGGTTCGGTTGGCCCCCACCTTCCTTTCGTTTCAACATTTGTGTAAGACCTGGCTGTTCCGCCAGGCTTTTGGTGAGGGAGCGGGGTAGGGTGGGGGAGGTGGAGTTTGGGAAGGAGGGTGTGTTTTTATTACTTGTTTTAAAATGTGTAGGTTTATTTTAAAATGTTTTATTGTTAAATTATTTTTTTTGTTTTTGTGCATGTTGTTCGCCGCCCTGAGCTGCCTTTGGGCAGGAGGGGTGGGATATAAGTTTTGAATAAAAAAAACTTTAAAAAAACCTCCACCACCTCCTGGGATTCAGAAGATGGTCCAGCTTGAGGCCTCCTCCTCCATGGCTTCCACTTTGACCTTCCTCTTCATTCCTTCCATCAGGCAGGCAGTAGGCAGGCACTGAAAAACATGAACGCTGTCGGCAGTGGCACACTCACTCACCAACACAGTCAGGCAAACAACAAACAGACACACACCACCACAAACCACACAAACATAGGCACACGCACACGCACACGCACACGCACACGCACACACACACACACACACACATACACACTATGCCACCATAGAGCCAACTGAACTTCTGTTTCCATTTTTGGTTTTGTTTCTGGTTCAGCACTCTGACAAAAACGGAAATTAAATCAAAACCAAAATTTTTGATAATATCAACAATGAAAATGAAATAATATTGATAACAAAAATGAAAATGACAGGTTTCAAAAACCAAAATGAAAAACAAAAACAAAAAACGACATGAGCTCCTGGTGCACACCTCTATCCCTTACTGGGAGGTCTTGCTAGTGGTATGTGCTTAAACCATCACCAATGAAGCAACAATAGACTTAAGTGAGAAGGAAACAATCCTGGCCCTCAACTTATTGCATAAACGGGGGTGTTTTCCTGTGCAGTGGAGGAACACACCTCCCTTAAATTTGGAGGTTCAGATATGGTCCCCCTTTAATTTCAGTTCCTGAGGGCTACAAGACTGGGAATTAAGGAGAGGACTGTTCCCTTAACTCCAGACCAAGGTTGGACATGTCCCCTCAGTCCCTTTCTTCTCAGAATTTTATGCAGTCTATGGAATGCATAGCATAAGATGTAGAGTGGAAACACATACTCGCTATGAATTCAGAATTCAGCACATTAAGTGTATCTGTATCCTCCATGTCAATGAACTGGTTGTGAAGTGTTATTCATTTCCTAATTTGTTTGCAGATATGAATACTCATTTTGGTTATTTAATTTCAGTTACTTTAAAGGAATTACTTAGCACTATTTTGCACCAGACTGTTGTGCAACAACGATGTTGTGCTATATAGCAATTGTGGAGTGCAACAGCACTGTTTTTAAATAGTGCTCTTGCACTATTGCTACTAACCCAATATCACAGTTGCACAACAGCATACAATAGAGCTAAATATTACTGCCCAAGTAACCAAAATACCGAAACAGATTAACTGAAGTAACCTAAGTAACTGAAATACCAAAATGAAAGGAATGAAATAACCAAATATCAAAAAAAATTAATGAATTTGCAAATATTGCATTGTTAGCAAACATTTATTTGTATATGCATTTGTTTGAATAGATATCCGAATAAGGTTCCCAGATATGAAATGGCATATTTGTTTCTGCTCTGAAAATCCACTTGTTTGTTCAAGGTCTCAAAACAACAGATCTGGAAATGTAGCTACAAAGATTTCTTCAAAGGGAGAAAATGACCTTGTAGAACTAGCCCCTTCCTTGGCCTTTTCGATGGATCAAGGGACAATTCCAGAATATAATAAATTTACTAACCTTTCCAGCTAGAGGTATAGTACAGAAATGTGCATATTACATTTCAAAAAGAGAACAGAAACTAAAATGCCAGCAGGGCAACTGCATTTTCTTCCACTGATAACAGCACATGGATTTTTCTGGGTAGCTTTTAGAAAGAGAAAAGTGGGAATTGCAGAATACGTCTGCCTTTAGTAGCCTCTTCTTGGGAACAAAGAGCTATATAATAGCTCTGTGCAGTCACTGAAACAGAAAAATAGGGAGGAAATATGTTTTAGAGACATGAGGGTATTATCTTCTTCACTATGAACATATATTCATTCATAATAAAAGTAATGAGAGTTACAGGAACATGTTCAGGCTAAAAATTCTGAACCCTTACACAATCAAGGAGTCAGAAAATTCAGATCTGGAGCTGACAGTCTTACTTTAACTTTGCATTGGTTTGTGAAATGAACTAAATATTTTGAAAGATGTACTGTTTTATATTTAACATTTTGGAAGCCAGTAAATCTCTGTGTGAGGTTTTTTGTTTTAAAAGAAGAATTATATGCAATTAAGAGTTATTAACTCAGTGATATAATGCCAAAGGGAAACCATTTTAGGCTCTTGGCTGAGCTAAGCTGCCTTTTAGACAAAAGCATTTCCTAAGTCTAATTCTTAATTAAATTAAAGTTATTTTAAATCTGCAAAATGCATGCACATTAGCAGATTTCATCTGGACCGAACAGGTTTAAGCCGTTGAGTATTTCAGAAATTCATATTTTCACCCAAATGTGGTGCTTGGTCTACATAAGCATTGTTAAAGCTTTTGTCCTGCCATCCCCTCATGGTTTTTAGCTTGCCATTTCTTTCTTTGTCTCACCTGACATGGTCTTCTCTTCAGGGTAGGCAGTGTATGAGTTTGATTTTAACCTCTCTTGCATGCCTGGACTCTTACATTGGGTATTTTCAGATGTGACGCTGTCCTGATTCACCACAGTGAATCCCCGCTGGGGGTGAACAGAACAACCACCCCCCGGGGCCAATAAAAGCCCCGAACAGACGTGCCAGGAGATCCCGGCGGGGAATCGGGGAGGGGGCGGGGCCACGCAGTGCAACGTGTGGCCGCATGACCCCAACCCACCCCCCACGCTCCTCCACCGCCCACCCTCTGGGGAGACGGGTGGGCGCCGCGGCCAATGCGGCTGCAGCGCCCACTCGCTTTGACCATGGCCCAGAATCCCGCTAGGGATTCTGGGCCATGATCGCCGGCCAGACATTACTTTTTATTGCTTCCCACCGGGAATCACTTTGACCACGCTTTCGGGGCTCGTCCTGAGGGGAGCCCAGGAAGCGTGGTTGAAATTGACTGCATGTGGGAATCGGCCGTGGTGAACATCTGGCTAGTACCCAAGTCAGATTGGGTACAGGCTAGTACCCAAGTCAGATTGAGGGTGGGGGGGAGAGTTTCGAGTTTCTCTTTCCCCACCATTTTTCTGTTTCACTCTGTTTGAATCCATCTTTTCAGACTGCAAAGCAGTGTGGAATCTGGCTCAGTGAATTTGTGTGAGGGCATTTTGCAGTGCTGGATACAGTGTAAGACATTCAGCCTTCTCCCCATGTGTAGCTAGGTGTGTGACAGGGAGTAAGTGGTGCAATGACAAGTGTAAGTTGTGGTCAAGTGTTCCTATCCAGAAGCATACTAGCGTAGAATTAATGTCTACACTGGCTGGAGATAAAAATACACACACACACACATACACCCAGGGATGTTCCTGAGTACATGTTCAGTAGGATTTATAAGAGTCGCCCACAGCTGTGTGGATTGTTATTACAAGGCACAACATATATATGAACAGCTTATAGTTAAGAATTTTTTTAAAACTTCACACCAAAACCAATAGATCTCCTACTGTGTATGTCATTAAAATCTTTCAATGGGAAAAGCACGCCAATAAGCAAGATATTGTTCAGTAACTAAGCCTGCCAACTCAGGTACCACTTGTTCTGTGGCTGCATGCTCACTAGAAACTTGGCTGAGATTTCCAAATCCTTTCACAAACAATCATTGGGTGGGAACAGTTTTCCCTCTCTACCCACCTGGGCTCAGTTGCAGCCAGGAGGAAGAAAGCTGTGCAACAGCCATCCAATCCACCAAGCAGCTTTCTAGGTTGACGTCAGTGTTGGGGATAGATATGCACATTCCTGCTTAACAATTTACCCAAGAGACACTTCGGCTTACAGCTGCTGCCTAATGCTTCTAAGTGAGCCGGCTTGCAAGCTGCCCATAAAGTATATCACACCATTTAAGACATTGTTGACCCCACTCTTGTCGCACCAGTATAGATCCCCCTACCCCAAATATTATTTTATTATTTTATTTTATTATTATTATTTTATTTTAGCAACAGCCGTATACTCTGCAGTGTACTCTTACTACTATACAATCTGTAGTAATAGAAAGGTGAGACACACCCCCCATCACAATCACAGAAAATCAATGGAGGGGAGATAAGGGAGAGGGGAAACAACATAGGGGAAAGTAGCTTCCAGTAAAAGATATCATTCGAACCACTTCGTCCTTCTGAAGTTGAGAAGTCGCAGATGCATATATGTGCTTACTGCTTAGCATAGTTACAGGGAAGAGGGGGCCCTGAATGAAGGATGGAAGAGGAAGGATCAGTGACAAGTCTATGGTGATGAGGAGCTTTGGAAAGTCTGAGGGAAGAGGTAGGTTTTCAGGGGAGATTTGAAGGTTGCGAGGGACGGAGCAGACCAAATGTATTCAGGGGGCAGCAAAAGGGAAAAAGGCAAATATAATATATGGTTATATGAAAATATGTCCCATTAACCATGTACTTTCTCAACTCATGTTTAATACCTGTAATGTATAGCCCTATTCTGTGTAATGAATGTATATTATGTCAAATATAGAATGTTTATTAAAAGAACAAGTGATTAGAAACATTTTCCCTACTTTTCAAAGCTCTGTGAGGCCTTGCAAGACTACTGTGGTAATGACTGAAGACAGATCTGTAGAGTATGCAGAGAGAAAAAGTGTGGGGAGGGAGCTGTAGCAGAGAGGGATGGGAAATAACTGGAGGCAGGAGGGAGGGAAGAAGAGGTAAAGATAGGCAAATGAGTTGAGAAAGTACATGATTCATGGGGCATATTTTCATATGCAGGGGCTGGTCAGTCTGGCCTCCCTCTGCCTGAAACTGGAATCTTCCAGTGGTCGCTGTGACATGTTTGTCAACTTTTTCGTGGATAAAATCGCCCGGATTCCCCATGACTTAGATGCTGCAGTTGTAACGATGGGAGAACCTGAGGTAATGGACCAGCCTTGTCTAGTTTTGTGGGATCAGTTTCAGTGGGTTTCGCCTGCTGAGGTGGCGGATGTCCTTGGGACAGTCAGGGCCACTTGTTCTGAATTAGATCTATACCCATCCTGGCTGGTTAAGGCCTGCCGGGAGACGTTAGGGCCATTGCTGGATGGGGTTGTCAATGCTTCCTTTAGGGAAGGCAGAATGCAGGGCTGCCTTAAAGAGGCAGTGTTGCAGCCTCTGCTCAAGAACCCATCTCTTGATATTGACTCCCTTGCCAGCTATTGGCCAGTCTCTAACCTTTCCTTTTTAGGGACGGTTATTGAATGGGTGGTAGCCCAGCAGCTTCAGGGGCATCTGGATCGAGTCAGTTTTCTTGATCCTTCGCAGTCCGGCTTTCGCCCTGGGTTTGGCACTGAGACTGTGCTTGTGGCTTTGGTCGATGACCTGTGCCGTGAATTGGATCAGGGTAGATTGTCTCTTTTGATTCTATTAGATCTGTCGGCAGCGTTTGATACCCTTGACCATGAGATGGTGGTGGCCCATCTGCAAGGCTGTGCTAGGGTGGGCAGAGTTGTTCTTGAATGGTTTTGCTCTTTCCTGGCTGGGAGAACTCAGCAGGTGGTGCTCGGGGAGTGTTCATCATCTCCCCAGAATCTCCTTTGTGGTGTCCCACAGGGTTCTATTCTGTCCCGTTTCTTGTTCAACATGTATATGCAGCCTTTGGGCGAAGTCATGAGAGGCTTCAACTTACATTGTCATCAGTATGCAGATGACACACAGCTTTATCTCTCTTTTTCTGCAGACCAGACCCGGTAGTCTTGGTGCTCACCCGGTGTCTGGCAGCTGTGAGGAACTGGATGAGGGCGAGCCGTCTGAAGCTGAATCCTGACAAGATGGAGGTGATGCTGGTGGGTAGGGCTGAGGGGGTGGTGGCCCCTGTTATTGATGGAGTTTGCCCCCCTTTAGCTTCCAAAGTCTGGGGGTGCTTCTCAATTCGCAGCTCTGCCTGGATTGCCAGGTGGTGACTGTGGTGAGGAGCACCTTTTGCCAGTTACATTTGGTGCGGCAGCTGTGGCCATATGTCTTGGACTCTGACCTGGTCACTATCATCCATGTCTTCATCACCTGTAGACTGAATTATTGTAATGCACTCTACATGGTGCATTGGTTATGGTCTGGAGGCTGCAGCTGGTGCAGAATGCAGCAGCCCATCTCCTTATGGAGATGGGTCATCGTGAGTACATTACACCAGTGTGCCATTCTCTGCACTGGCTGCCTATTGTCTTCCGGGCCCGATTCAAGGTGTTGGTGTTAACCTAAAATCCCTAAACAACCTGGGTCCCACTTACCTGCAGGACCGCCTCACACCCTGGGCTTTGGTGTGGCTCCTGTGGTCGGCCGGGGATGCCCAACTTGAATCCTCCTGGGTGTCCCGGGTGGCAACGATCGGGCGGGCATTCTCAGTGGTCACTCCTAGGCTGTGAAATTCTCTCCCGATGGAGGCTCACCTAGCCCTGGACCTCCCCTCTTTCCGGAGACAGTGTAAGACCTGGCTGTTCCATCAGGCCTTTGGTGACGGAGACAGGTAGGGTGGAAAGGGTTGGGTAGGGTGGGGGGATTTGGTTTGGCTCTTTGATAGTTTTATACATTTTATGTATTTGTTTTTAATTTTTTTATTGTTTTTATTTGTCGATGCACCCCTGGAAAAAGACAAGGACACATTTTATGGGATAGAATGGTCACACTCTTTATTGGTTCAATTATAAATCCAAAAGGAAGAAGGGGTAGCCCTCCACGCTTCCCCCCAGGAACTGGGGTCCTACTTCTTTCTTAACTATTTGTCAACAATCAGGAGGTTCCCTGTCTATGACAGGCTATTGTCCCTTGTCACCTAACATCTCCAGCAGTCTTGAGTTGAGCCGGAGTGGAATGCTCCTGTGTCTAACTTCCCAAATGTTAACTTACCCCCTGCCACGATCCCCAGGTTTCCCCAGGCCAGGGTAGGTTGTTCATGCCTACACCCCCTTTTGAGGGTTGAAACAATGGTGAGAACACCATTACCCACTGCTTGTCACCTTGTCCACCCAGCGGGTCCAGCCGTTCGCTTCTCGCCCCTGGGATGGCCATACAGTGGGCCACACTGTACAGCTATGTATGCCCGTACCCATCTCTTAAGGAGATGTTTCTGTTCAGCCTATGTTCTAACTGATTACCTTTTTAAAAAACTCCCCTAGCTCAGCCCACCGCCACATGAACCACCAGCTTTGCTTGGCTGGTTCGCCGCCATTTATCTGCCTTCTCCTATTATCTTGACTAACCTGTTTTTTAGGACCCCAAGGAACAAATTACATCCTGGGTCTGATAGATGGACCCTGTCGGACCAGTACAACTCATTTTTATCATGCCGAATGTCATAGTGCGTGATGGTCTCCCCCCGTCCCTCCCCTTGAGATCAGCCAGTTCCCAATTTCACTGTTGGCTCATTTCCTGGCCCGGTCTACTTGTCCTGGATGGTTGGCATTGGCCCAAACCCTTCTCTGCAATATGTCGGACCAAACTATCACGCTCCCCGGGAAGCGCTCCAGTACCAGCTTGAGGTCTGCCTTTGCCCTCTTTGTCAACCAAAGCTCCTTTGCCTTAGGCAGGTTGTTTTCCCCTAAATGTATCACTACTATACCCGGGAATGGATGTTTATTTTTTGCCACTGTCAGCACTGGGAGCAATTACTCTCATCGCATGACGCGTTTACCTAGCCATATTATTTCTGCTCAGTCACTAAGGCCCAGCTGGGTGCCTCACCTCCTGCGTGCCGCCATCTTTGCTGCCCAGTGAACAATGCTATGGCCGACGATCCAAACTACCATCCTGACCTGCGGTGCTACCGTGTCTGCAAGAAAAGACAAAATTGTGTGGTCATGATTCATGGTACTGAGGCGCAGCCTGTGTGGCAGTACACTGTCCTGTTTACTGTGCCTCAGTATCCTTGACGTATGTCCAGAATGTTCCAAACTGCCATCTCCCAATATGTTGTATTTGCTGACTGGACAGCCCCATATCCACAGCTGTAGATGCAGCTCCAATCCTGAATGAGTGCGTGATGTAGTGGCTCGAGTCGAGGCCCAGCTCCCTCACGCACATGCTGAGCACAGACCCGAACTGGTATCGAGTCAGGGGTCCCCCATTCTCATGTTTAAATAATGGGCCCAGACCCTGGAGGTGTTTTTCTACATATTCCCTTATTGCTCAAACCGGGCAGATTTGTGCATCGGTTGAGGGGTACAATTTAATAAGCCACCCCTTTCTTCTCTGATCAGTCTTTGACCATCATAGGTTCAGTGTAAGAGCGCTGCCCTGCCACCCAACATCCTGTAGCTGGAGAACCCTACCTGACATGTCAGTTCTGGAGTCTGGAACCAATTCGCTTATCTGGAATGTGCCGAATAGGGCAACCCGGAATACGGTTGCGAAAAGCTGTGTTTCACCACTAGAGAAACAGACTCTGGGCAATATCCCTATTAGTTGAATCAACAGCTGGGGGGGTAATGGAAGTTCTGGTATCCTGAACTGGGGACATGCCTCTTAACCAGCTTTCCCACATGCGGCTCATAAAGAAACTGTTGTCCGGGGAGGGGTGACCTGCCAACCTGCATGCGAAAGTAATAGCCGATATTTTACCAGAGATCATTCCTGGTGCCAAGCCTTTGTTACAGAGGGATATTGCAAACTGGAGCATTTGGCTTTCAGGGATGGGGAAACCTATAGACAAACTGTTCTGGAACCTGAAATCCTGAAACTCGCTGAAGGCCGTTTCATATGCCCTTCTGGTTCTGGGAGCTAGGGAACCTTGGACTGTCTGAAATAGGTCTAATATTCAAGGTTCCACATGTCACTCGGGAACAGGTCTGGATCCTCCCTAGCTTCTGGGGCAAGCAGGCAAAATCAGTCTGTCTGGAATCAAGAAAGGGTGTCGGCTATGCCGTTGTTAATGCCAGGTACATGTTTGGCCGTAAATAAGATGCTCATTCTTAAACACCTGAGGACGAAAACCCATACCAGCCTCATCACTCTTTCTGATTTGGATGACAATTGGTTGATAACATGGACGACTGCCATATTATCGCACCAGAACAGGACTCTCCTGTTGGAGAAATTCTTCTCCCATAGTCTCACAGCCACTACTATAGGGAAAAATTCCAAGAATGTCATATCCTGCGTTATTCCTGCCTCCTCCCAATCTTCTGGCCATGAAGCTGCGCACCATTTCCCCCTAAAGTAAACCCCAAAACCATGCCCACCTGCTGCATTGGAGTGTATCTGCAGCTCGAATTCCAGCACAAGCCGTTGCCACCAGAAACTGACCCCATTGTAGTCTTGTAAAAAGACGTCCTATATAGCCAAATCCTTCCGCATCTCCTTCGTCACCCTGACATGGTGATGTGGGGGATGGTCGCTTCCAATGTGTGCATACAGGTGGGACATAAATGCTCTCCCTGGGGCAATGACTCGACAGGTGAAGTTCAGACTACCCGCGAATTACTGCAGCTGCCTGACTGTTACTTTAGGTGCTAATCGAAAAGTTGCTATTGTGCTCTTGAGTGCCTGCAGCTTATTCTCTGGCAATCTCGAGAGGGATCGCATTGTGTCAGTTCTATGCCTAAATATGTTAATTTGGTTGTTGGGCCTTCTGTTTTTTCTGGTGCCAAGCTCACACCTAACTCCCTTGCCATTTCCTGGAATGTGTGCAGCAGTTACTCGCATTGCCCCTCCCACGAAGAGGAAGTCGTCTAAATAATGAGTAATCTAGCTTTGCCCCGCCCGCTGGCACGAGCTAAACTTGCTCTGGAATTCCATTCCCAAGAGCTTGAAGTCATTGGGATGGACCAGGAGCAGGAGGAAGGTGAATTTGATATCACACGTCACCAAAAGGGTGCCTTTTCTGTATGCACGCACCATTTTGACCGCTGAGTCGAATGATGCGTACCTGACTGAGCACAACTCCTGGGGTATCACGTCATTCACCAACTTGCCCTTGGGGTAGGAAAAGTGGTGAATGAGGTAAAACTCATCGGGCACCTTCTTTGGGACAATGTCCAGGAGGGTGAGCTCCTCAGCGTGGGCATGGGAAGTGTGTCGAAGGGGCCTTGAATCCTCCCTTCCCTGACCTCTTTGTCAAGTATTTGCTCGACTAGCATTTCGTTCCCTCGCACTGATTTCAAGTTCTTAGCTCCTAAGTGGTAGTGGGGGCCTAACGTTGGGATCCTAAAATCTAGCTGGAAACCTTTGACTACATACTTGGCAGTGGTGATGTCAGGGTAGTCACGAGTGACTGCCTTCAAGGACTCATGCCATACTGGGGTTGGGGCCTTTCCTCAATGGATGGGGGCTACCTGCTTAGCCTGGGGGGCCCTGTTTAGTGCCATTTTTGCCCCCTGCTTCTGGCCCCATACTGCCTAAACTTGCTACATCTTGATGCAGCATGGGTGCCCACACATTGAGTGCACATGTGTTTGAATCTGCAGGGGGTGCAAAAACATGTGCCCCCATTGTTGTAATCTCAGCATGTGGACCCAACCGGGGTTGGCTGAGATCTCCAGCCTTTTGCTCCTTCTCCCTGCTGGGCATTCCCCGCTCTGGAGAGAACATGCCCTCTGTCTGATCGGGGAGCATAGCTGGAGCTGCTACTGCACTCCAGCCACAAGTTGTGGGCATAAACGTCCCACCTCAACCCAGGGTTGTTGGCTGCCCTATGATGGAATGCCTCGTCATATTGCAGCCAAGCTCCGGGGCTTCCTGTGTCAAAAGCCCACCGTATGATGTCCGAATATTTTACCATTTCCACCACTCGCTCTGGGAACCTGTGAAGGGTCACTCCTAGGTAAATGGTAAAGGTAGCCATTCCATTGGTCCATTTCCATTCAGCTTTTGGCCTCCTAAACTTTTCCCGGTCTTTCCTCTCCTCCCTTTCATTTGGATCAGGGATGGGGTCACTAAAGAGGAGGGCGAAGATGTCTATGTTTTCACTGGTCCATATTTTTTCCCGTGTTGCCTGCAGAAGATGCTCACCTAAAAAGGTGGACACATCGGCATAACCCCCTGCCAGGGGGCGGGCTCATCCCCTCACTCGCAGCACCGAGTGGCACTGTTTGATCAGCATGGCTCTGCGTTCCATACTTGTTCAGCCGGCCTTTGCCTGAGGGTAGGACAAGGCCTTGTTCTTTCCTGTAAGGGAGTGTGGCATCCACACACACACCCCATGACTCACCCTGCCTACAATACAGGGGCTGGCAGTCATGAGGCCACCCCCAGTGTGGGCCTTTCCTAGTGGGGGTCTCTGGCATGTGCCATCTGGCTGGCCCCACCCCATCCTGGTCAGGCTCCCATGTGCACGTGCATCCCCCCTGATGCTCACCTTCTAGCATCTCCAGATCATAGGGGGCTCTTTGATAGTCGCTGCGGCATGTCGCGCGTTGTTGCCACCTCTGACCCGCCTCTAGGGTGTCCATCAGCACCTGAATTCCTTCCCTCAGTGCGGCTATTTGCGCCTGCTAGCTGGGGGTAAATTCCTCCCTGCATTGGCTGGGCTTAGTTTCCTCGTCCCTAAAATGAGAGGGTAAAACCTGGAGGCACCCTTGCCTCTGCTGGGTGGCCCTTTCCCCGGTGAGTGGCATGGGGGGGACCTCGTTGTCTGTGTTTGGGCCACCCCCATCTGTATCCATTAACTGTGTGGGGTAACTAGCTTCCGCCCTCCCTTGGGAGCTCTCCAGCTCTGCAATCTGGTTTTGATAGCCCAGTAGTTGAGCCTGGAGGGCCTGCAATATCGCTCCTGATCCTCCCTGTTGTTCCTTCTGGGGGGGGGGGTGAGGGGCCAGCCTGGCCCAAGGAGTCTACTTGGCTGGGCCCTTGGGCTGGGCCCTTTTCTTTTTGGGTGCCATAACTTCCCCTTTTGCCAACCCTTGTCTGCTCCCCTGGGAAAGTGTGGCCATCCTTCTTTCCCGCCCCCCCCTCCAGCAAACTGGGTGCACAGGGGATTAGGGAAGGAAACAGACCACCAGGCCAGCAAGCCTTGCTGGGCTGGGCAGCCTATGCTGTCACCTGGAGGATGAGTAGGGGGCAAGGCCCAGTTGCCCCCTGTACACAGCAGAGGGAGCACAGTAGTATAATAAGGGGAAGGGGGAACAACACCTGTTGGCTGTGGTGTAAGGAGGGGGGTCGATCCTGAAGGCTCCAGGGCACAGCGCGACTGTAGCACTGAAAATTTTGGGGGGGGAGAGGATGGCAGAAAAAGCTGATCCGCACTCCTGCCCAACTGCTTGGTCCCCTGCTGTCGTACAGTAGTGCCCACAGGGATGGCTGAAGGCTCCGGTCCTGAGGGCTAAGGGCCTCTCTTCAGCACTCTGTGCCGCACGTCTTCACTGCTCCCCGTCGCGACCAAACTAAGGCGGGCAAGCAGGGAATCTAAAATGGCACCCGGGAATCCCACTTATTGCGAGAGTTCTGGGTGCCCGCTCCTGGTTGCTGGGGCAACCACTCCAGCCCTCCCCTCCCCCGTGCGATACGGTGAGGAGGTGGCCGCCTTACATCCTCCTCTTCTTCCTCCTAGGGGGGAGCGGCACCAAACCCCTGCCACGCTGAGCACGGAGGGTGAATTGTTGTATTTCGGTTGTGAGTTTCCCCGAGCTGCTGTGTGGGCAGGAGGGAGTGGGGTAAAAGCATCTCAATATAAAATAAATTAAAATAAATATAATCATATATTGTATTTGCCTTTTTTCCTCTTGCTGCCCCATACCTGGATCTCCCTCCCTGAATACATTTGGTCTGCTCCGTCCCTCGCAACCTTCAAATCTCCCCTGAAAACCAACCTCTTCCCTCAGACTTTCCCTAGCTCCTCATCACCATAGACTTGTCACTGATCCCTCCTCTTCCATCCTTCACTCAGGGTTCCCTGTCTTCCCTGTAACTACGCTAAGCACATATATGTATGGACAGGAGGGTGAAAGGGCAGCCAGCGATCATGTACTTAATGATTTTCCTAAAGAATTGAACGCGTGAATGTGATGTCGGGTATAGCCCCCCTCCGTCCCCCGCCCCTTGTCACAGCTTTGCCAAGACCCACAATATTCCCTCTGACTGATGGACTGCTAAAATAAAAGTGTGTTGAGTTTGGGGCTTAGAAGGATTCCCCGCAGATTCTGTACATTTTTCTTTTAGAAATTAAAGCTGGATTTTTAGGGCTGAAATGTTAGCCAATTACTACTTCTGGTTAATTCTGCAGTTTCAGGAACCAATATCGGATTCCCAACTATTTCCTGATTTACCAATAGGGATACCTGACTTCCCAAAATACCGTTACGATTTACCAACTTTCTATTTTACTTCTGGGTTTCTGTCTATTGCAAGTGAACCACAGAATAAACCAGAGTAACAGAGTTGATGATAGGCTGCATAAACCCAGTTCACCCCCCCACCACCTCAACAGCCATATAATGCAGACAGGAATTATGTTGGGAACAGAAATGGATGGAAACATGGCAAACAGTAAACAAACATTATTCTGGGAAACCAGTAAATATTAGTGGTAAAATGGGAAATAGCTTGGGAAAGTTTACAGGTATCACTCAGTTCCCGATGTGGAAGTGGGTACTGTAATTTGCATGGATACTCAATTCATCCCTAATTTAAAGCATTATGCTGAGGTATGGAGGATGAAAAATAAATATGTTAACTGACACTTAAAGGCTTTTAACATGGCTTGCAGAATGATCAAGTGAGCAAGCTTAAGTAGGGAGGGATTGTGCTTTTCAGCTGATCAACTGAGCTCTTCCTTTTCTCTCTAGATCAAAGTATCACTCTTTGTCAGATTTATTCTCTTGTAACTGAATGTTAAGGATGAAAATCACCATTTTAATTTCTACTGGGTTTAGCTCTGAAACTTAATAAGGATTCTTAGCAACATTTAAAATACTGTTTGCTGGTTTTTAACACAGGAAAGGAAAGCATAAACATTGGACAGCATACAGTAGCAGTGCCAGATCCATTTCTTTAAGATCTTCTTAAGCTGAAGTTCAACTTCTGATCAATCAAACTGTTTTAGAGGGTCTGCTAAGTTCGAGTTAAGCAGGCCCCACTGTATCTGGTGGATTGTTGGTGGCTCAGTGCCCGCTGAAGACAACTCCTTTACTCCTTATCCTAATGATGGCTGTTTTCAGATGAGCAAGCCGACCCGGGGAGGAGGTCCATTGCCACCGTGTGGCTGTGTCACAGAGCACCCACACACATGGACTGCATGAGGAGTGAATCAAAAGGGGAGCTGTCAGCATGGCTACCACATCCAAGGAGGCAGCTGCTGTACATTTGGCTTGCCCTGCACAGCTCACTCTGAATTGCCCGACATGGCTCTGTGAGTAGCTGAGAGTGAGTGCTCCGTGCACACGGGAACATGTATTCAGCTGCTCCACCTTCAGATGGATGGGTGGATCCATGGTTCATGGGAGGCCTCATGGCTGCATCTTATCTGAAAATACCCACGGTTAATTGATAAATATCTCAGGTGCGTGTGCCTTTAATGGGGGACAGCTAAGAGCATAGCAAAGATCCCATATCTGGGAAGATGCCCCAAGCTCAGACGATCCCTCTCAGACAGTTTGCCCGTACAATTAACCCCCTGTATATGTACACACCCACACATACACAGAGGTCACACTGTGATTTCCTGTAAGCTTATATGTTGAAATGAAATACCGACTCATACTTTGGTGAAGGTGAGAACTCGGTCTAAGTTCCCATACGAGCTGCACACCAAAAAACTCCACACATCTGTAATAAATATAATTACGCATAAGATGGAAATGAGATATGATGAAACCAGACGGGCTCAGATAATTATATTATTATTAAATTGTTTCACTTCAGCTGGCAGGAAAGGGTCGAGCAACACATTGTTTATCACACTAAAACCATTTGGGGAATGTTAGCATTAATTTTTTATTCCTTTTGCCAGCTTTTATTTCTATTACTCCTGTCCATTTTCTCTTTCCTCCTCTCTGCACTTGCTCTACTCACTTATTAAGATGTTTTTCAGAATTGTATTAGACTAGCATAGCCATTATCCCTGGCCATAGCTGACTCTAACGCTTTATTTGTTTAACAGTTGTGGCTTGCCTATGTTTTGCCATTTGCTGCAAGAGTAGATATGTATAGGGTTTTCTCTCTCTCTCTTTCTTATATGTGGATGATCTCAATAGCATTCTTTCATGTGGATTCCACTGCGAGATGTTCTGTTTCTTCAAAAGGAAGTCACTGTGCTAGCATAGTGATCTAGCTTATTTGTAATATTTTAATATTGTCTCTAAGTGCTCTGTGCTCAAAAAGAAGATGGAGAAAGAAACTATAGAAGTGTGCATTTATAAAAATTGCTACAGCCACATTTTCCTACATGCTGATAATTCTGGTTTTATCCATGTGCCTACTAGGGGTGTGCACCAGGGACCCATGTCATTTTTCATTTTAATTTTTTGTTATTAAAACTGTCATTTTCATTATCATTAATAACAAAATTGTGTTATTCATTATCAATGTCGGTATTGATTTCAAGCGATGACAAAGATTTTGTTTTCAGTATCATTTCTGTTGTGGGTTGCCACCAGTGGCAGAAGTCCCTTTTGACACTTTTCCCAGACTTCTCAGAAGTTGAACTCCTTCCTCCCTTTCTCATTATAATTCATTTCATTTCATTTCACTTTTTATTTATATCCCGCACTCTCCTTCACAAGAAGCTCGAGGCGGCTTACAATTAAGTGAAATACCATAAGGTCCACATCAGACCATAAATAATACATAATAACCAATCCAAAAAGACAATAACCCATTACAATTGAGAAAATGAACAAGGCAAGCCAACATTCTAAATAATACATATTAACCATCCATTTCCTCACTTCTCCTCACCCTACTGCCACCAGGGGAGAACCTTTCCTATACCCATTTAGAAATAATATAACACAACATTCCTCCCTTCAAAATAATACATATTAACCAACAATTAGCCTCACCTTCCCCACCTGCTGCCACCGGGGGGGAACCCTCCCCCTCCCATTCTCACCAAGTGGAGTGGGTCTTCTACAAGATTATATACTCATTCTCTCATATAATCCCCCATAATTTTAACATATTGTATAACTCATCAATATAAGCTCACAGTTACAAAAACCAAAATAATGAAGTAGTAATAATAAGTGCACAATAACATTATGAAAAATTACTAATATGAATGTCTAACCTAAACCTACACCTAACAACCTATACTATATGTAATGTAGTCCTACCTAAGTATCTGTATCAATATAAACTTCTACCTGGTATGTGTTCACTTCTAAGTATATATCTATCCTATTCCTATCCTATGATACTAACTTATATAATTAGAAAACTGAGTATCTACTCATATCTATATAATGGCTCTTTTCACACAGACACTCTAACACTGATAAAATAGGTGTTATGTTTATTATTTATTTATTTATTTATTTATTTAATATATTTATACCCCGCCCCTCCTGCAAACAGCTCGGGGTGGCATGTTGCGGGGATGCAGGTGTGCTCTATGGGTGCCCTGCAACATGTATAATAAAATGTAACACCCTAAAGGGCTAATATCTAATCTAAATCTATAAAATATGGGCAGAAGTAGACAGACAGGGGAAGGGGAATGTAAAAGAAACTATAGGATATATCTATCTAATCTCTGTCTATATTATCTATATCTGTAATCTATATCTATCTATCTACAGGGGGAGACAAATGGGGAAGGTAAAAGTGAAAATAAAAGGTATAAGGAAAGGTAAGGTATAATTTCATTCATTCATTCATTTATTAGATTTCTATACCGCCCCATCCTGCACAGCAGCTCGGGGCGGTTTAGTATAACACTGAAGGTTGGGAAAGATTTTTAGTGCAAGCACCAGAGTTCTGTAAATGCAACTTTCTGTAAATGCAACGTAAATGCAATGTTTGTTTTTTAAAATTATTTTGTAATAATTTTTTTAATGGGGCGGGGGAGAACCTAAATGGAATAATAGGCAGTAGGGGTGAGCCTTGATAGAATTCTGTTTTTGGTTTTTTTCTGTTTTGGTTCTTTCTGAATTTTGGATCTCATTTCAGATTTTCAGTTTTTCTCTCATTGAAGTCAATGGGGACAAACCACAATGAAAAAAACTGAAATGAAATCAAAGGGGGGAAAAACAAAATGCTGGAACCAGAAGGATCTGAAATTTCCGATTAATCCAAAACAGTCATTTTTGGAAGATATCTGTACTACCTGAAATGAAATTCCCACCCTGCAGGAGAGCTTCTGTCCCTTTTCGTGGACTTGAAATGTTGGGAAGGGTATGTGTGTGCATGTACGCTTATTCACTACGGAGTGGAATTTATTGGCTGAGGGGATAGGGCTTGTTCCTATTTGGCTGCTCAAAATGTCGGGAGGTCTGCAGCTGAAAGGAGAAGCCCTTGTAGGTTCATCACAGGAGGGCATAGAAATTTCCAGCTTGTGGTTTGCCCTATGGTGGAAAGCTTTGGGGGCCCCTCTAGGGCTAGGCTGAAGAAAAGCCAGACTCTTCTGTGGACTAAGCCAGAGGGAAAGGCTGTGAATGTGAGCCTCACCAGATTAACTGTATACTTGTTCCACCTAGAGGAGATGTCTTATCCTCAGTGAGCCTTGGCCTGCCAAGGACGACCACAGATGTTTAGAGGCCCAGATTTCTATACATAAGGTAACACCACACTAGTTTGCTAGAAGCAGAAGCGATCACCACAAGATTATAGCCCCGAGAGATGAACAATTGGTTGCAACCAACTGGTCCTCAGCAATATCCTACAACTAAATATTTTCATCTGGGTTTCTGTTGCAGAATTTTTTTATATTGAATTATTGCCATTTGTATTTTATATAATTGTTACACACAAGTTAAAACTGTCTCGTGGTCTCCTAGTTATCAGATAAATCAAGTCACTTCTAGGGGGTAAGTGGTTCCGCCACATTGTGCTGGCAATAGAGTGCCAACGTAGGCTAAAGAAGGTGAAGGAGCCATCATCATTGTATTCTTTTGGTGAGGCTAAACTGTGAGGATTAGAGGTGAGATCACAACAGATCCAAGCCTATCCATTAGACCTAGGTGTTGCAGGGTGGGGAGGACAAATTGAATAGGAATATTATATTACACTAAATTTGTACCTCAAGCTTATTGATTGCCAGTTGACTTGAGGCAATTTATAATGGCTGTTCAGGACAAAATATGAAGGTTTGTAGGGCACTCTACATTGAGTCCTAAAACTAATAATGTAGATCTTGACCATGATCTATATTGCCCATATTACCTGCCCTTCCACTGCTTTGCTCCTCATGCTGTCATTCCGTCTGCGTAGTCTGGCCATAAACTGGAGCCAAATCAGAATGATAGTGCCATTCGTCTGTCTTGCACTCACTTATACAAGATGTAACTGCCAACAGGAGGAGCAGATCGGTTGGGGATCTGGTTCCATATTGCACGTAGCTTTCCAGGAAATCAGCCTTTGCTGTAGAAAAAAGATCTATACTTCTCCCTGCTCACTGCAGCTGCTCATTAAATAATAAAACAGCTCTCAATTGAAACACTGATGCCAATAAGATAACCAATTTAGGACCAGACCTGTTCTTATCAAAGTCAGTCTCTAAACTTACCCTTGTCCTTCAGGGACACTAGCTTTCAGAAGGTTTTTAAACTTTGCAGAATGTGGACAGGGCAGTCATGGGGAATAATGCCTTTGCTTCAGATGACTCTAAAGCTGAGGCCAAAACTATTTGTTTTAGACCTTACACCATCATTCATAATTGATGATGGAGCTTGGAAGGGCAGTGTACATTTTCCACTGCATTTTGGCCTTTCCATCTGGGGAGTGTCCAACCCCTTAAGACTTTATCATGGAATAATAATAAAAAGAAAGATTATTTCCAGAGACCGAGCACTTGCTTTATATTTTTCAGCCATTTAAATTGTTTTTGTCTGTTATAAAGCTGCAGTGACTGAAACGCTGCTACTTAAGTGAATTGTTAAACACAGGTACACATAAATCCGAAAGAGCTTTTTTATTCCTTTCTTAAACATAAGAACATACTGGGTCAAACCAACGGTCCATCACAATGAGCAATCTGTTCTCTGTTGTTCCAGCCCCCAATGGAGGTTACATCCCCCAAACCTACTTGGCTAAAGGCCATTAATAGACCTATCGTCCAAGAACGTATCCAATCCCTTTTTAAAACTAGCTACATTACTGGTCTTGTCCACATCCTCTGGCAGTAAATCCCACAAGTTAATTGTTTGCTGAGTGAAAAAAATACTTTCTCTTATTGGTTTTAAATCAGCTGCCAGTTAATTTCATGGAGTATCCCCTTGTTCTAGTCCTCTTAGAGAGAGGGTAAATAACAGCTCCCTACTTATATGTTCCACACCACTCATGATTTTATAAATGTCTATCATATTCCCTCTGTCATCTTCCCCAAGCTGAAGAGCCCCAGCCTATCAAGCCTATCTTCATAAGGGAGCCATTACATACCCTTGATCATTTTGTTTTCTTTCTCTGTACCTTTTCTTGTTCGACTATGTCTTTTTTGAGATAGGGTGACCAGAACTGCACACAATACTCCAGGTGCAGTCGTACCATAGATTTATATAGAGACATTATGATATTTTCAGATTTATTCTCTATCCCTTTATAAATAATTCCTAGCAATCTGTTTGCTTTTTTGACTGACGCTGCACACTAAGCTGAGGGTTTCAATGTATTGTTATCTCGGCTGCATTTGATACCATTGATCATGAGTTGTTGGTGACCCGCTTGTGGGACTGACCTGGGGTGGTCTGAATTGTTCTTGAACAGTTCCATTCCTTCCTGGCTGGTAGAACTCAGCGTGTGGCGCTGGGCGATTGCTCATAATCTCCCTGGGACCTCAAGTGTGGAGTCCCACAAGGTTCCATTCTATTCCCTTTTCTGTTCAATGTGTACATGCCGCCTTTCGCTGAGGTCATCAGAAGGTTTAGTGTGCAGTGTCATCAGTATGCTGATGACACCCAGCTTTACCTTTTGTTTTCAGCTGACCCAGGCCTGTCAGTCTGGGTGCTTACATGGTGACTGGTGGCTGAGGAGGACTGGATGAGGGTGAGCTGTCTGAGACTTAATCCCAATAAGACGGAGGTGATGCTGGTGGGTGTGGCTGAGGGAGTGGTGGCACCTGTCACTGACATGCTTCGCCCTCCATTGGTCCCTCAGGTCCATAGTCTGTGGGTGCTCCTCAATTCATAGCTCTGCCTGGATGTCCAGGTGGCAGCTCTGGCGAGGAGTGCGTTCTGCCAATTACATCTGGGGCGACGATTTCAGCCGTACATCTCAGACTCTGACCTGGTCACCATCATCCATGCTTTCATCACCTCGAGACTGGACTATTGCAACACGCTTTGCATGGGGCTAACCATGGTGACAGTCTAGAAGCTGCAGCTGGTGCAGGACACATTGACCCGTCTCCTTACGGGGAAGGGTCGCCGTGAGCACATTACACCAATGCTCTGTTCTTTTTACTGGCTGCTTACTATTTGAGGCCCGAATCAAGGTGTATTAACCTATAAAGTCCTAAATGGCTTGGGCCCTGCCTACCTGCAGGACCGCCTAACCCCCCAGCCTCTGTGGTTGGCTGGGAATGCCCATCTTGAGGTTCCCTGAGTATTTTGGGGGTGACTATGGAGAGATTGTTCTCAGTGGCTGCGCCTTGGCTGTAGAACTCCCTCCTGACAGAGGTCCACTTGGTTCTGGATCTTTCTGAAAGGCCATGTAAGACCTGACTGTTCTGCAAGGCTTTCGGTGAGGGAGATGGGTGATAGGTGGGGAAGCTGGGATGGGGGGAGTAGGATTTTAGCTCCGCTTTTTTGATTATTATTTTTTTTGCTGCGATTTTATGTGGTTTTGTATTTATATGTATACAAATATATATGTATTTTTACTTCATTGCTATGAGCCACTCCAAGCTGCTGTAGCAGAAGGGTGTGTCTAAAGAAATAAAGTTTGGGTTATGTGATGGCCTCCCACCCTTGTCCCAGCTTCCCTGGTCACTCAGAGAGGGAAAGCTTGGGTTGCCCTTGGTGTGTGGTGGAGGCTTTAGAGGAGGGAGGAGTGGTCTCTCCTTTCTATATCCAACCCCCAGCTGCTTCCCAGTCTCTGCCCTGACATGCTTCAGTACCTTCTCCCATAGGCTGGCTGCCTACTAGGTTGTCTCCAGACCCTCCTGGATCATTCCCTCATGTCTGTGTTTGGGGGAACAGGCTTGACTGGTGGGTCCCAAGCTAGCAGTGCAGGTCCAGTGCTCTGCTGTGTTTCCACCAGTTTGCCCGGCACCAATGTCAGGCTCTACCTCTGGAGCTATTTTTAAATATTGGCTTTACATTTGCTCCTCTCCACTTCTCTGGTACTGTGGCAGATTTAGTGATAGGTTACATATTACAAGTAGTAGGTCTAACTTCATATTTGACTTTGCAAGAGGCATGGAGGCTGTTTAAAAGCACCCTTCTGGAAGCCCAGATTAAATGCATCCCGCAAGTTAAAAAAGGAACTAGGAAAACCAAAAGTCTTCCACTGTGGCTAAATGGGGAGGTGAAGGAGGCTATTAGAGCCAAAGAGGCATCCTTAAAGACATGGAAGGCTAGTCTCAATGAAAATAATACGAAAGAGCATAAACACTGGCAACATAAATGTAAAATGTTAATAAGGCAGGCCAAGAGAGATTTTGAAGGGAGACTTGCTAAAGAGGCAAAAACAAGCAACAAAAACTTTTTCAAATACATCAGAATGTCAAGGATGTCCGTATTCACAGAGGAGTGGAATGCGGAATTCCCACTGCCAGCACCCTGCGGCGCTGGCGGGAGGGTTCCCCGCCAGGAAATGTACATCCTCCAAGTCCCACGCCACCTCCGGCTCCTGCTGCTCCAGTGGCAGATGCAGGCAGCGCGGCTGAACACCTGATGCCCCGCACTAGCGGGAGAGAACATGGGTATGTCGGCGTGGCTCTCCCAGCCCCGCCCTCGCGCTTACAGCAATTACCAGGGGACACGCTGCAGTTGGCGTCCCCGCCCAGGCACTCAAAGGATCTGTGGGGGCGTGCACCACCCTTATAAGACAGGGCTAGTGCTAGGAATACTGCCAGTGATCAGAGCTTGTTCCCTGTGAGACTGGCCCCCCTGTGACTGCTAAAGTGTGAGTTGTGACTGTGGTATATTGATCGTGTGGGTGGGTGGGTGTTATATTAAGAAGGACTGCGTGGTGACTGTGTGTGTGTGTGTTCTGAACCTCTCTGTCTCTCCTGGGACTCCCACCTGTGTGCTAGTCCGACCTTTCCTAACGCCCCTTCCCTTGGGACCCTACCGCTTTGCTCATCACACCGCACAATACCCTTACCCCCCTATGATGTGAAAAAGTGCATGCTTGTGTGTACTGAGAGTAAAGGGCCTTGTCCTGTAGTGGCTTCCATATAATGAGCTTTGGCTGGGCAACAGCCCATTACCCATTATAAGACACTGAAGGAATCCTAAGGCTACTCCCCACATGTCTGTGGTTGGTACGAGTGTGCGAAGTCTCATCTGGTTCCCCGACCCTTCAGTCAGTTGGACCATTAGATGACAAAGGAGTAAAAGGGGAACTCAGGGAGGATAAGGACATTGCAGAGAAGCTGAATGAGTTCTTTGCGTTGGTCCTCACTGCGGAGGATTTTGGAGAGGTACCCACTCCAGATCCTTGCTTTGTGGGCAAAGAACTGGAAAAGCTATTACAAATCAAAGTGACGTTGGAGAATGTTCTAGGGCAAATTGACAAACTGAATACTAACAAGTCACCACGGCCAGATGGCATGCACCCCAGAGTTCTGAAAGAACTCAAATATGAAATTGCAGACCTACTGTTAGTAATTTGTAACCTGTCACTAAAATCTGCCACTGTACCCGAGGACTGGAGGGTGGCAAATATAACCCCGATATTTAAAAGGGGATCCAGAGGCGATCCTGGAAATGATAGACCAGTAAGATTGACGTCTGTGCCAGGCAAAATGGTGGAAACTTAATTTAGGACAGAATTACAGGGCATGATGGCAAACATGGCTTAATGGGGAAGAGTCAACACGGATTCAGTAAAGGTAAGTCATGCCTCACTAACCTGTTGGAATTCTTTGAGGGTGTAAATAAGCATGTGGACAAGGGAGACCCAGTAGATATAGTGTACCTGGATTTCCAGAAAGCATTTGATAAGGTCCCTCATGAGAGACTCTTGAGAAAATTAAAAAGTCATGGGATAGGAGGTAGTGTCTTATTATAGATCAGAAACTGGTTAAAAGATAGAAAGCAAAGGGTAGGACTAAATGGTCAGTATTCACAATGGAGAGATGTAAAAAGTGGTGTGCCTCAGGGATCTGTATTGGGACCGGTGCTGTTTAATGTATTCATTAATGTTTTGGAAAAGGGTGGTAAGAGTGAGGTGATTAAATTTGCAGATGACACCAAGTTATTCAAGGTAGTTGAAACACGAGCAGACTGTGAGAAACTGCAATGGGATCTTACGACAGTGGATGCCTGGGCATCCAAATGGCAAATGAAATTTAATGTGGACAAGTGCAAAGTAATGCACATACAAAAGAATAATCCGATCTATGTGTACACAATGCTGGGTACTAAGCTAGGCTTAGGAAAGCCACTCAGGAAAAGGATCTGGGAGTGGTCGTGGACAATACAATGAAATCCACAGCGTAGTGTGCGGCAGCAGTCAAAAAAGCAAACAGAATGCTAGGAATTATTCGGAAGGAGATAGAGAATAAAATGGAGGATGTCACAATGCCTCTATATAAATCAATGGTGTGACCGCACCTCTAATATTGTGTGCAGTTCTGGTCACCCCATCTCAAAAAAGACATAGCTGAACTAGAAAATGTACAGAGAAGGGCAACAAAAATGATCAAGGGCATGAAAGAGTTCCCATATGAGGAGAGGCTTAGTAGATTGGGGCTCTTCAGCTTGGAGAAGAGACGACTGAGAGGAGATATGATAGAGGTCTATAAAATCATGAGTGTTGTGGAACTAATAAACAAGGAACCGTTATTTACCCTCTCAGCTAGTACTAGAACTAGGGGACACACCATGAAACTCATGGATGGCAAGTTTAAAACAAATAAAAGAAAGTATTTTTTCACTCAGCGTATAATTTGGTTATGGAATCTAATGCTAGAGGCTGTGGTAAGGGCCAGTACTATAGCTGAGTTTAAAAAGGGTTTGGACAAGTCTCTGGAAGATAGGTCCATTAGCAGCTATTAGCCAGACAGGATCAGGGAACATGACGGGAGCTGGGGGGAAACAACGGTGAATGGATCCCTCATTGTGACCTGTTGGGTGCTTCTCCCAAGCCACCGTGTTTGGCCACTGTTGAAGACAGGATGCTAGGCTAGATGGATCATTAGTCTGACCCAGTATGGCACTTCTTATGTTCCTTCAGATCTCTGGGATGAATATCGTCTAGTCCTGGTGATCTGTTATTATTTACTTTGTCAGTTTGCTCCTCCAGAGTGACACTTATTTGTGACAGTTCTTCCGATTCTTCACCTACAAAGACTCAGTCGGGTGTGAATATATCCCCAACATCCTCAGTGGTGAAGACTGAAGCAAAAAATTCATTCAGTTTCTCTGAAATGTCCTTATACTGACTTCCTGAGTGCCCCTTCCATCCCCTGGTCATCTAATGGCCAAACCAACTCTCTAGCATGCTTCTTGCTACTGATGCACTTGAAAAAGTTTGTATTATTATTATTTGCATCTTTAATGAGTCACTCCTCAAATTCCCTCTTTGCCTGTTTTTTAAAGGACACCTTTTTGGCTCTATCAGCCTCCTTCACCTGCCTATTTAGCCACACTGCTAGATGTATTTGTGGAATACATTTAGTCTGCACTTCCAATATGGTGTTTTTAAATAATCTTCATGCCTCTTGCATGCATTTAACCCTCACGACTGCTCCTTTAGTTTCCCTCTAACTAGTTTCATCATTTTTGCATAGTTCTCCTGTAGCAGGGAGAAGTTCTGCAAGGCTGATGCCCCTTTAAGAAGGGGGCTGCATGGGCCAGCCAGAGGACTGAGTATGCACAGGCTTGTGGCAAAGCCAGCCCCATAGCTGGGGATCAGCCTGCGAGGCAAACAGGCTGAGAGACCCTGTGACAGAGTGGGCAGGATACTGACCCTTTAAGGCTGAGGAAAGGAAGCCTGGCCATGCCCACTTTGCCTGTATATAAGCAGAGCAAGGCAGAAAGGAGAGCAGTCTCTGCCTGGGAGCTGAAGGCATCACATCTCCCTGACAAAACTGACCCACTCTATGCTCTCCAAAGTGCTGAAGGCTGGAGAACCAGAGTGGACCCAGATACTGAGGAGAGGCTGTACCTAGGGGGGAGCCTCGTGCCTGGGGAAGGTTTGGTCAGAGCCTGGGGATTTGAGGCCTGGCTAGATGGACTAGGGGGGTTAATGTTGTGTTGCTCCTGAGCTTGTGAGGAGCTACTGAGCAGGCAGCCCCAGGGATTGTGGTCTAATAAAGGACTGTGGACTTGTTACCCTCTGGACATCGCCTGGGCTGGGTCCTACAGGAGGGTAACCCCTTCCAGAAAAGGGGGGTTCAGCTGAGGCTCGGGCTGAATAGGCGTGGCATCGAGGTGAGCTAATTCCCCAGAGGCAGCCTAGTGCCCCTGGGAAGACCCCCTGCTATATCTCCTTTTTAAAGTTAAATGTTACTATTTTGTTGTTTTTTTGTCAATCTCCCTCCTATAGCCATGTCAAATTTGATTATATTATTATCTCTATTGCCAAGTAGCTCTACCACCATTACCCCTTGCACCAGGTCCTACACGCCACTTAAGACTAGATCCAAAGTAGTTCCTCCTCTCATAGGTTCCAGGACCAGCTGCTCCAAGAGTAGTGGCTGGATTACGGAATGTACAGCATTTACAGCACGTAGAAACTCTACCTCCGCATCACACTTTTCATGAAGTGCTCACAAGAAAGAACACTGGTTTATCTCTTGGTGCAGGACTCTAATCCCCCTATCCTTACTGTTTCCTTTGTTAATCTCATTGAGCGTAATGTTGCACAAAAAAACATGCCTCTACAGTCTCTCAGATTACCACTAATTGGAACTGGGTTAGTTAATTTATCTAAACATAACAGCTACATACTGGTAGAAAACTCAAGTTGTCTTCACCCATAACTTTTCCGTTGCCAACCTGTGTTCAACACTGGGAGCACATTACATTGAGTTTCAGAGCCTGTACTGGCTTCCAATAGCTTTCTGAGTAAAACTCAAGGTGCTGATTTTGACCTATAATAATCTGGATCTTGTATATCTGAAAGACTGCCTTCTCCCCTATGTTACATACCCATTCCCAACTTCATCTGGGAGCACCCTCTTGCAAATGCCATCAGCACATCAAGTTCACATAGCAAGGGTGTATAGAGAGAGGTTTTCTGTAGCTGCCCTACAACTATGGAACTTCCTCTCACTGGAGATTCATCAAAGCCTGAACCAGCTCCTCTTCAAGAGGCATTGTAAGATCTTTTCATTTGACCAATCTTTTTGCAAATGGAGATAGGTGTTGGGATTTTATATGTTTTATTTGTTTATATACATTTTAAATCTGTTTAACCATCAAAGTTCTGTTACCCAAAGTGGCCTGACAACATCAGGTACCGATTGGTACCCAATTTCAAGTCAGTTTGAATACCCGATGTCCTGGAATGTTGACTTCCGGTACCCGATTTTTGACCCAGTTTGGATACCTGATATCCCGGATTATGTTGACTTCTGGTCCCAGAATGTCAGTTTCCATACTGTATTTTGTTGGTTTTTTTTTTTAACTTCCAATATGTTTTTTGTGGTTTTTCATCCCAGAATGTCAACTTCTGGTTCTAATTCTTTGACTTCTGGTCCTGATTTATTTTGATTTCTGTGCCAATTAATTTGGTTTTCCTTCCTACTATACTGATCAATAAATGGAAAATAAAAAAATTGGTGCCAAAAATTGGTGCCAGAAATTACCAATTTTGGGGGTATCTGGTTACCCAATCAATAATCAAGTAGCCCATCAAGTACCTGACATGGTACTCAAAAAATGTGGGTATTAATTACCCATGGGTAACAAATAAGCTACCCGTTTCAGCTCTAGAGCTGCAAAGCAATTGTTGAAAATTGTAAACTTCTACAAAAATCTTGGAAATGCAGGAAGCAAGAATAGATTTATTATTAATTATTATTATTATTATTTTATTATTGTAATAGTAGTAGTAGTTGTCTTATACTCCATCCTGTCCCCAAAATGGCTCAGGGCAGCTTACAAGAGCTACAAAATACAATCACAAATCATATCAAACAAAATCTCACCCTACTCAATGACCGACCAACCTATCCCACCCTTCACCTCCTACACTGTCTCACCCAGAAGAGTCTTGCTCCCCACAGGCCAAATCCCTCTCATAGAAGCCAGGACCAACTTACAGAACTTTCTGCCTCACCACAGAAATTCCCTCACCTCAATGGGAGCTTAGCCACTCCCCTATCTCTTACCTGGGGAAGAGAGCTTAGACTTCCCATCCAGACCTCGGCCTCCCTCCAAACCATTATGAAGTTAAAAGATAGGTCGCTTCATTCCCACAGATGACTAGCAGCCTCCTGCAAGAATTGAAGGTAGCTGTAGAAGCTAGTGAGGCGGGAGGGATACCCTCGGGTGTTTCCAGTCACCCCCACAGCAGCTCCAGCAACTTGAGATAGCATTTCCAGGGAAGAAAAATGGAACATGCTAAATAACACCTGTCTTACTGAAATAAGCATTAACAGTACAATCCTCCACCATTAAAGTCAATGGGAACTTAGCCGTTGACTTCAATGGATGGAAGATTGCATCCACAATATGGGCTATATTTAGGATAATAGGCCCTTTTCACACAGACACTCTAAGGGGGGATTCAGACGGTCTGATTTTTGCGAATTTTTTTTTAAAATGAATGTTTCATGCATGTCTGAACACATAAATTCGATTAAATGCGGTCAATATCGCACTAAAGAAATCCTACTTTCAAAGCTACTCAAACCTACCTTTTTGCTGTCCGTTTTCAATAAATCCGCACTTAACAGCAGTGTGAAAGCAACATCGTACTGGTTTTAACTGGTGTGAAATCTTTTCTGATGTGAATGCAACCATGCTTCCAAGTGCGCTGTTTTACTCCTGCCCCTACCGGAAGCAGTGAGACCAGCTGGAGCCCTGTAGTTGCCTCGCTGGGTGCAGGCTGCAGCCAGCTTCTCCCAAAAAAAGTTCTTCCCCTCCATGCTTCCCATCCCTTTCAATCATCTGCCTCTGCCTCTGCCGTAGTGCTGCAGCAGTAGCAGCAGCGGGATACCGGAAAGAAACCAGGGAGAGAAGCAGCGCGCCTCACTATGCGAGGGGCTTCTTTCCAGCAGCCTCAGGCTCTCCCTCTTTACTCCCTGATCCCCCTCTCCCCCCAGTCTAGAAGTCCCGTGCAGGAAGGAAAGCAGGGGGCACCCCCTCCAATCGGACTGCGAGATAAAGCAGAAGGTTGCTACCTTGCAAGCAACGTTCTTTGAGTTGGCTCCTAACATTCTCATAACTGGGTTGTGCATGTTCACCCTATTCAAATAATAGACCACTTGATGGTCTCAGCTTCTCTAGTATAAAAAGCACTCTACCCTTCAGAATGACCATTCCTTCCAACCCTTTCTAAACATACAAGGAAAAAAAATCCATGTGGGCTGGAAGGTTGTGTGTTGTGAGAATGTTTAGAGCCATCTCAAAGAATGTTGTTTACAAAGTAGCAACCTTCTGGCTCCCCACAGGCCACTTCCTGTAACTGAACCGCACTGAGCAGCTGGGTAAGCTCGCACTACAAGAAGGTCTGAATGCATTATTTCGCTGTACTTAAAAACGGTATGGCATGCATGTGAATGCAACAGGACTTGTTAACAGCGAACTATTGAGAACCAGTTTTTAAAAATCCAGATAATTGCTGCACGTGTGAATTCGCCCTAACACTGATAAAATGGGTGTTGTATTTTATTATATATGTTGCAGGGCTGCAAGTGTGCTCTGTGTGTGCCCTGCAATATGTATAGTAAATGGTAACATCCATTTTATCAGTGTTGGAGTGTCTGTGTGAAAAGGGTCATAGTTATCTCTAATTTAAAAATGTGCCTAATTTGATGGAAATAAATTTGTGTTATTCTCTAATCTTCATGCAGCCATGGGCCTTTCAAGCTACAATAAAGCTTGAGAAAAAATTTCAAAAAATTGCTATTATTATCTCTGTAGCCGTAGGGAGGAGAAATTAAGAAGAAGGTAATTAATTACACATATGTGCCTGTAATTAGATATTTAGTGTGATATGTAAATGATGTGTGTGTTAATTCCTTTAGAATACAAAATGGAACAGAGGAATTATGCAGGGAGGCCAGAATTTATTCTTATTTTGTCCATGAAGAATTCACATGTATAGATCTTATTTTGTTGCCTTTTCTAGGCAAAGGCTAAATATTTATCCTGGCTATTTTAACCAAAGACTATACAACAGCATTACTAAACAAACACCAAAGTAACTAATCATATTTTCCAAGACTAGGCATGACTTTCTTCAAGTAAGCACTGCCTCTTCAGAAATGTTTTTACATCTTTGTGTGGTTCTTCAAGTAAGTGCTAAAAATCAGGTGAGTAGGTCCAGGAAACAAAAAACAAATGTAGTTGGCCCTCGCTATGCAGAGAAAGCTTTTAACATTGAGTGGCAATGTTTTCATGCTAAAGATCAAGCATTAAACATGAGCGGAACCATTGTATTATTCAGTTACTTATAAAGTCATTTGAGGTCAAGGAGTGATTTGAGTTAGGCCATTTTTCAATTATACTGTGGAAGTAAAAATTGATTTCAAGTGGTGTGAGACTCAATTTTAATGAAGCTGTCTGAGAAAACTGGTTTACTCCTAGCAGAGAGAGATGGGGGGATGTACGGAAGGGGAGCATTAGAGAGGAGAGAAAGGGGTCCCTGACAGACTGTGCTTTGAGTTCTGGCATTTTGAAAAATAAGAACAACCTTCCACCATTAAGGTCAATAGAAGATGGACCATTTACTTTAATGAACGAAGGATTGTTCTTGCAGTCAGGAATTCTCTGTAACATTTTCTGGATGCAATCCTGTCCTCACTGTCTAATAGCTCAGTTCCCATTGATTTTAATGGATGAGGATCACAGCCTCTGACAATGATCTGCTACTTTTTAGACCTGTAAACTATTTCCCCTTATGATCAACCATCACAGCACCCTGTTCCTTTCTAGGTACCCTCACAGACCATTCATTATTTCTGTTGGGAGAAACAGGCTTTAGAGATCTTACAAGTTACTGAAGTCAGAGTGACATGTTTATTAGCTGACAAACCATTGGGCAATTTTATAAAAACCCTTTGGATTAACTTTGGAAATTAGGCATTTGGCCCAAAGAAACTGAAGTCACTCTCATTCATAAACACTGTGTTTTCCAAACAAGGGACAGGGGATGTGCTGGCAATATAGGATTTTGGCTTGGGCTCCTTGATTCTTTGTTTAACAGTTTCATAACCCACTGTGGGTAACTGAATCATTCCCAGGCTGCTCTCCCACGAGACTGCTTGTGCTTGTGCAGCCTTTGGCGCCGAAGGAGCAGGAACTATTCAAATGTAGTGCAGCTCCCACCTTGTGGGATTTCACTGCCCTGTCCGATGCGCGAACTTGCTGGCAGGAGAGCCGCACTTCCTCCTTTCCCACAACACGGGAGCTGCGCTACATTTGAATAGCTCATGCTCCTGCGGCGCCAAAGTCTGCTCGTAGGAAAGCACTCTGAGAGACACACACATTCAACAATAGACAATTGACAATGCTAGATGAGATTTAGAAATGCAGGGCCTAGCGTCTGCCATTCCGCAGATTGAGCTTCTTTTATTAAAATCAATGGCAAAACTCCCAATGATTTAAATCTAGGGCAGGGAACCCTTTCCCCACTCTAGGCTAGATTGGGGAGGGGGGTGTGGGTCTGCCAGGCCTTGCTCCCTGCTTGGGTAGGCCCTGCTGTCCTGCCCCAGTTCCAGAGTGTTTCATGGTCCAGAAGAGGGATAGGAAGAATCCAGCTTCCTATAGACCAGTTAGGCTTTTAAATGTGGTGGGGAAGATCTATTCTAGATTTTGTTCAAGGTAAGCTGGAAGAGCGGGTAAATGATAAGAACTTGCTCACAGAAGAGCAAGCTGGCTTTTGGGAGGGTATGTAGATACTTTCATTTGATCACATCTGATTAAAATTATGATACTTGGCAAGAATTCCCATATGTTAGTATGGAATATTAACGATTGTTTTTTGGAACAGGTTAGGCTTTTTTATGCAGCCTTTATCAATCAGCAGATGGCTTTCAATTCTATCAATCATGGGAAAATATAAATCAAACTTAAGAACTTGGGGATTGATCTGAGACTTCTCAATATCTTGGAGACACTGCATAGTAATAACATTGCCAAGATTAGAATGAATATGCAGTGTGAGTGCACTGAGGCCTTTGATACACTGAGGTTTATCCTAGCACCACTTCTGCTTAATTTATATATCAACTGTGTTGTGGATTTTCTGAAGGATGAGTCCTTCTCCTCATTGCTATTAAAAGGGAAAACAGTCCTTATTTCATTATACATGGATGACATGGTAGTTCTGTCTCGGACTTCCTGAGTCCTTCGTAGATTGCTAAACCATTTTAATTTGCATTATAAATTGGAAGATCTGATAAATTATGAAAAAACTAAAATTATAATATTTGGAAAGAATTCCCATATGTTAGCATAGGATATTAAAGGCTGTTCTTTGAAACAGGTTACCAGCTTCACATACTTATAAAAAATAATAATAATTTTTATATAGCGCACCCCTGCCATGGCACTCAGAGCATTTCACAAAGAACAATTTAATGTAACTTTGTAATCCTCACAATAACCCGGTGAGGTAGGTTAAGCTAAGAGAATATTGTGACTGGCCCAAGTTCACCCAGTGAGATTCTGAATTAGGTGAGACTTGAAATGAACCAGGGCCTCCCAGTCCAAGTACTGCACACCTATACCACATTCACATCTTACAGCACTGCAGCAGCAGCATTCCCAAGAGTGAAAGATGTGGCGGGGAAGGAGGCGGAGGCCGGCATAACTTCCAGTGTGAACGGTGTTTTGCTCCAACAATGCTTGCAAATGACAGGGCTGGATCCAGCGAATCCAGCCCTGTCATTCATGAGCATTGTCATGGCAAAACCCCATTTGCACTGGAAATTATGCTGGCCTCCGCTTACTTCTCCTGCCGTGTCTTTTGCTTACAGGAGTGCCACTGCAGTGCTGCCGTAAGATGTGAATCCAGTATTAGCCATTACACCACACTGACTCTCATACTTAGATAGGAATTTTATCAAGGATCAGAAACTGTTTGCTTCCAAATCTGTGCAGGTGATTCTCAAGTTTATGGGGGAAGTAGAATCAGATCAGCAATAAAAACAAATTAACACTAAGGCCACATTCACACCTGACGCCTGGCACTGTTAAAATGATGTGCAGCAAAGACGCGACAGCAGGGAGGAGCCCGATGCTGACAGTAGCTAACAGGGATCTGCCGTAGCTAGCCTCACACATGACAGGGTGCAAAATACAGCCCTGTCATGTGCAAGCAAAGTAGCGGCAAAATCCCATTCAATGTGACAGATTTTCATTCGCACCGGTGCTACTGCTGGCATCTGGCTCCTCCCTGCTGCCACGTCTTTGCCTACATGTCATTTTAAAGGTGTCCGGTGTGACTGTGGTATAAATCTATATCCCAATTAACTTATGTTACAGATGTTTGGTTTAACAGGAATATGGGTAATACTAAAGGCGCCCAAAACCATTTTTTTGAGATTTCTTCCTTTTCCACCTAGGTCTACTCCTGGTGCATTTTTGTGGGCTGAGGTGGGTCAGGTGAGCATAGGAAGAAAGGCCTGACTGCAATTTCTTAAATACTGGTCTAGATTTAATGAAATGTCCTATACTCGCCTACCACACCTCTGCTTGGTTGAATTAGAGGACCGACTTATTATCCCCCCTTCGTATTGGATTTATAGGGTTATGAACATTCTATTGTGTATTGGTCTGTCACCCTTGGAACTATTAGCTAAGCTTTTTACAACCCATAACAGTATAATAAAGCAAATAGTACTAGATATAGCCCACCAAGAGGACCTGTCAGAACTCCACCAATCAAGATTTTCCCCCTGGCTCTCTCGAATTAAATTTACACACTTATTGGAGCCATATTTCGTTAATTTGACCCTCCCTTTACAAGGCCTATATACAGTTATGTTTCCAAGTGATGGAGCAGGAGGTCATTGGAGGCCACTATGCTAAAGTACCCATTCATTTAAGGCTATGTCCCTGTGGTTCAGGTGAAACAGAAAATCACCCCCACTATCTCCTTATTTTGTCAGAACTATCAGCTAATTCGAGATCAGTGGATTGCTCCGATTCTAAAAGGTAAAGGGCATTTAACAATGCTGCAGAAATTGGCCACCTTATTCAATTCTCATGTATCTTCTGTTAAACCAATGACAATTTATGCTCATCTAGCACAAGATATTAGGAAGAGATTGATGATCCCAGTTGTTGGGTCTTAAGCCATCCTTGACAGGAATTTTTGGGTAGGATTTTGTTATGTTATACATGTGGGCCTTTTAATGATGTTGATTTTATTTTGTGTTTTTATTTATTTATTTATTTATTTATTTATTTAACAGATTTTTTTATCCCACCTCTCCTGCACAAGCAGCCCAGGGCAGCTATCAACAATAATAAATATACATATAAAATACCATATAATGAAACAATTAAAATATATCCCCCAATAGGATAACAATAATAAAAACACAGAGAACCCACCCCCACTCTCCCCAATCCCCCACCCATCACCCCTCTCCCTCACCAAATGCCTGATGGAACTTATAATTCCTACGAAAGTTCAGGAGGTTCGGGGCCAGACGCGCTCCCACCGGGAGGGAATTCCAGAGGTGCGGCACAGCCACCGAGAACGCCCTATCCTGTGTGGCACCCCAGGAAACCCGAGGGATCCCCAACATGGCACCCCCAGATGACCGCAGGGGCCGGTCTAGAACCCGGGGAGTGAGGCGATCTCGCAAGTAGACAGGGCCCAGGCCATGTAAGGCTTTATAGGTCAAAACCAACACTTTGAATCGAGCCCAGAAGACTATTGTCAGCCAGTGCAGAGATCGGAACACTGGTGTAATGTGCTCCCAGCAACCCAGCCCCACCAAGAGCCGGGCCACTGCATTCTGCACCAGCTGCAGCTTCCAAGCAGTCACCATAGGTAGCCCCATGTAGAGTGTGTTACAGTAGTCTAACCGAGAGGTAATAAAAGCATGGATGATCGTGGCCAGGTCCAGAACCGAAATCAGGAAGACAACTCCTCACCACAGCCTCCACCTGGAGATCCAGGTGGAGCTGCACAGCAAGGAGTATCCCAGGTGGAGCACCTGGGAAGTCAGAGGAGAATAGATCCCATCAATCAAGGGAGCTACCACATCCACTGACTTGCCCACTACCATCACCTCCATCTTGCCAGGATTCAATCGCAGTCAATTATCCCTCATCCAGTGCCCCACAGCTGCCAAACATCGGGTAAGCACCGAGACAGACGGGTCTGGGTCAGTTGAAAATGAGAGGTACAGTTGGGTGTCATCTGCATACTGATGACACCTCACCCTGTACCCCCTGATCACCTCGCCGAGCAGCTGCATATACACATTGAACAGGAGAGGGGACAAGACAGAACCCTGCGGGACACCACATGAGAAGTCTCGGTATGATGAAAAACAGTCACCGAGTACCACCCGCTGAGTTCTCCTGGTCAGGAATGAGCAGAACCATTCGAGAATGATCCCGCCCACCCCTGCACTGTCCCACAGGCACGTCACCATCATCTCATGGTCAATGGTATCAAATGCAGTCGAGAGATCTAACAGGACCAATAGGGTCGAATGACCCCAGTCCTTTTCACGGCGGAGATCATCTACTAAAGCCACAAGCGCTGTCTCAGTGTCATGTCCCAGATGAAAGCCAGACTGAGAAGGATCAAGATAACAGATATGGTCAAGATGCCCCTAGAGCTGCTGAGCCACCCGTTCAATAACTTTCCCTAAAAAGGGAAGGTTAGAGACAGGCCGATAGCTAGTAGGGGAGTCAGCATCAAGTGATGGTTTCTTGAGCAGAGGCTGTACCACTGCCTCCTTGAAACAGCTTGGCACTCTGCCCTCCCACAGGGAGGTGTTGACCACCCCGGCCAGCAACGGCCCATTGTCTCCCTGCAGCTCTTAACCAGCCAGGATGGGCACAGATCTAATTCACAAGAAGTGGCTCTTAACCAGCCAGGACGGGCACGGATCTAATTCACAAGAAGTGACTCGAACCGCCCCAAGTACTTCCACCATGTCAGCGGGTGTCACCGACTGAAAGTGATCCCACAAAATCAGACAAGCCGGAGTTTCTACATCCTCCACTGTATTAAGTGCAGCATCAAGGTCTTGGTGGATACAAGTGATTTTCTCTGCAAAGTAATCCACAAAAAGGTCACAGCGGGCAGATGATGACTCAACCCCAGGGTTGAGGGAGGCCGGATTGACCAGACTCTGAGCATGCATGCAGGCCACACCAGCAAGGCACCTGATATACAATATAGTACCCAGGCTTCAGAATGCCTCAACAGTCCCACCTCCATCCGCAGACAACTCTGATGCTATAGGAAGAAGGGGGGGGGGGGGGGGGGAACCAACATGTATTGCTGAGGGTATGGGGGTGGGAAACCACTTTGTCTTGCAGCATCAAATAACAAAAACTCCTCACAAGATATATGCCATACATTTATCCAGCTCCATTTTGAAGCTATTTAGATTCCTTGCTCCCACAACTGCCCTGGAAGCTTATTCCAGTAAATTCACTGCTCTAACTGTTAAAAACCTTCTTCTAATTTCCAGCCTAACCTGATTGATAACCATCTTGTATCCATTAGTTCTTGTACCAATGTTCCTTTTACTTTGAACAAATCTTCCCCTGATATATTTATACGTCGTCATATCTCCCCTCAGCCTTCTTTTTGATAGGCCCATTTCAGAACCTTGCAACTAGCCCCTGGATCCAATCCCTTCCATCAAGCGTTGAAAGAGTCAGCTCAAGGGAAGGGAGGGAAGATGAGGGCAAGTACTCACAGACAGATGGATCCATGGTATCAAACTGTGATCTAGACCTTCCTTCCCTCCCTTATCCTGAGCCCATCGCTTAAGCACTCTGCCCACAACCCCTATGTGGCTTCTGGAGCTTGTATTAATTTTCAAACTGGCCCGCTGGAGGGGAAAGATTTCCCAGCCCTGCTTGCTAGATTGCAAACAATAGTGTAGTCATCACATTCATTGAGATGATTGCTTACTATGTAAGCAAACATTAAGGAGAATAAAGTTCAATGTTTGACAACTGCATGCATTGCTTAGAGGAAATTATTTACAATTTTTGAGATAATAATGTACTAAGGTTCATCCAGCTTATTAGTCTTTTATCTGCTTCCTATACTCCAGTTCCCATGATAAGAGTAGTTTGCTTTATAATAAATATATATATATGTTTGTAGGAATGTGGTTGACAGCATGGATAAACACTTCTTGTGGGTAGGAATCAAAAGAAAAGAGGATTAAGAACAATCTGGTGATGCAACAAGTAGTAGCTCTATCCTTCCATATTTTTCAGCATTTCCAGCAAAGGATAAAAAAACAGACACATGGTGGTCTGGCCACTCCTCAAGAAACCATCGCTTGACGTTGGTACCCCTGTGAATTATTGACCTGTTTCAAACCTTCCCCTTTCTAACCTTCCTTTTTAGGGAAGGTTGTTGAATGAGTAGTGGCCTATCAGTTGCAGGCACATCTGGACCACACTGGTTTCCTTGATCCCACACAGTCTGGCTTGATGACACAGAGAACATGCTTGCTGCGACTTTGGTCGATGACCTCCTCGTAGAGTTGGACCGAGGTCGTGTATGACCCTGTTGGTCCTACTGGATTTATCCGCGGCTTTTGATACTGTGAATAATGAGATATTGGTGATTCACCTGCAGGACCTGGCTGAGGTGGACAGTTTTGTCTTGTGGTGGTTCTGTTCATACCTGGCAGATAGATCACAGAGGGTGATACTAGGGAACTGTACATCGTCCTCTGGATGTCTCCCATGTGGGGTCTCAAAGGATTCCATTCTGTCCCCTCTCTTATTCAATGTGTATATGAAACCACTGTCGGAGGTCGTGCGCAGCTGGGGAGACTGCTGTCACCAATATGCGTACAATACCCTGTTGTACTTATCATTTTCAGCTGACCCAGGCCCTGTGGTCTCATTGCTGTCCTGGTGTCTGACTGCTGTGAGTGATTGGATGAGGTTTAGTCGATTGAAGCTCAATCCCGACAAGACAGAGGTGATGCTAGTGGTTGGGGTCAAGGATCTGGGGAAGGGGTACACCCCCTGTATTGGGGAGGGGTCCATCCTCCATGGTTTTATATTGTTTAATTATGTATATCTGTATCATTATTAATGTATTTTCATATTCTATTCTTATATATGTTGGAAGCCTCCCCAAGTCGCCGTTAGGTGACAGGGGTGGGATAGTAAGTGTAAATAATAAATAAATGCGGGCAGCATGGTGGCTTTCCGATCAGGCCCAGAATGGGAAACCACAGATGACACAGTCCAGGTTGGAGCAGGGTACCTAAACAAACATTCCCAACACTAGAGAGCCCCGCCACTACCCACACGACTAGAGCGGGGAGCTAAACAAACGTCCAGGTGGCCAGCCAAGTCCCCCACCATTATGGACAGCCTGGTGACCAGCCAGAGTGCTCAGCCATGGCAGCCCCTACCCCAAGGTGGGAATGGCGGCGCTGAACACACGTTCTAGCCCACATTGGCCCATACTGGCCCGTGTGGGTGACTTTTAGCCCGGGATGCAGCCTGGGCTAGCCGCTTATCCGCTCTGGGGCAGTTCTGGGCTAACATCTGGCAGCACGTAAACAGACATGCCAGTGGGTCCCAGGCCACAGCAGGCCAGAGTGAGCCACCATCACATCTGTTTTTACACAAAGAAGGACACGCCCCATCCCTACAGCCAATATTTATTATTATTAATTATTATTATTATTGTTATTTTATTATTATTATTGTTGTTATATTAAGCATTTATATAGCACAAGCAATGTACTTGGCACTTTACAATTGTAACAAAGACACATGGCCCCATCTCTAGCAGGCTTACAATCTAAGAGAGACAAGGGGGGAAGGGGAGACAAAGGGATGGGGGGAACAGAGGAAGAGACAAGTATTCATGCACTAACTCTTGAGGTCTCAGGAGTTCCTGAGTTCAATAAGCTTTGCCCCTCAGTGAATAAGCTCCACTTCCTCACACATTTTACATGTGTGCACCCCCAGACACACACCTGCCAACATTCCAAATGCCTGAAGAGGGACAGAAGTAATCTTGCTTAACATTCCACTTAGTTTCTTGTCATTCCATCATCTCCCCATTCTCCGTGTGTGTGTGTGCTCTTCCTGGGGGGCAATCAGGAAAGAGGTGCTTGAGGCTTGGATGCAGTCTTTTTGTCTCTCTCTCCTGAAAGAGGGACTTTGATCCCCTGAAAGAAGGATAATGAGATTTGGCACCCAAAAAGGGATTGTTTTTCTGCAATAGGGACTCCTTACTACAGATTATTACATATCCAGGAACATTCACATGCCTGGAGAGATCTGTAGATATCTGTAGTCTGTCACTGGATATCTTACTCCTCACCGTAATGTGTGAATAACCCCTTAGTATGACACACCAAGCGTGGGTGTTTACAGATAACTAGTGATCCCCACCTGTTTTGCTTTGGTGTTAAGGACTACCAACAGCATGGAGCATCCAGAGTGTCCTGCCTCCTTCATAGGAATAGTCTATTTAGGGAGTTAATAGGATTGTTTGTTTTTAATATCCCTCTGAACTTTAATGGAATCCAAATCCTCATGACCGCATACTGAGAGACATGCTATTTTTGTGGTATTTCTAGCTTGGCTGAATTCTGAAAATACTGTTAGGATGTCTGATCTTGCAAGATTTCCAGACCAATTCCTAGAAGGAAAGTGGTTCATAAAAGTTTAGATTACCTGACGATGAACTTGTTTGAACTGAACCTCTGAACTTTCAAAAATCCATGCATGACGAGGTTAAATAAGACTCTTATGAAATCATGGAGTCTTTGTGTATGTAGTGTAAATTCACTTTTAATTACAATGGGGAGGTTTTTTTATCTTGAAGGATTGGGTCCATTAGTGTAGCTTATAGGGATGGGCGAACAGATCGCGGTTTGGGTTCGGCCGTTTGGTTCGGCTGCGTTCGGTTCGGCGGTTCAGTTCAGCTGCATTCGGTTCGGCCATTGGTTAGTTTGCCGGGTTCGGGTTCGGCCGTTCTGTTCAGCCGTTCAGGAAATGTTATGGGTGTTTTTGTTTTTTTTTATTTGGTTTTTTTGTTTTTATATGGGGTTTTTTTAATCTAATATTATATATCTATATCTACACTAAATCTAACTGCTATTAACTATTCTAAATGCTATGAACTAAATGGATTATCTAATAAGTACACAGGCCTACTCCTACAAACACTAAAACTAAATCACTAACACTATCTCTATCACTAAGCTAGCTCCTACAACTACTATCCCTAAC
>QEPC01012001.1:577568-589885 GCA_003113815.1 Sphenodon punctatus | reverse complement strand
GTCCCTGCCCCTAGGGCTTACAATCTGAGAGACAGGAGCTGGGGGAGAGACTTAGGAAGGGGAACAGAGGGAGAGACAAGGGGTCTAACATTCATGAAGATGCAAGGTCTCAAGTGCACATACTTGGCTTGGTTACGATGAGAAGTCAATGAGAAAACTCACATTCATTTTAATTGAGCCAGGAATTCACCTTTACTTTGCACCAGTGTCTAATGATAACCCAGACATAATTCAAAAACTCTTTTAAATTCGTATAGGGGATTTATTCCTGTTTAGTCAAACTAACAGCAAACATGGGTCTTTGTGGAGGGCTTTTATGGCAAATATGTATCTTCTTTAAATTGGATTTATGAGTGTAGTGGTAAACAAAATCTGTTCACTTGGAGACTCTTTCTCACCATTATCTTCTAAGGCAAAGCTGAGTTATCCTTGGTAAGTGCTGAGCAACCAGATTTTTTTTTTCTTTTTGGTCATCCTGCCTATAGAAAATAGGGTGAATTCTATGGTGCACTCTCCTGTGTTCGTTCTGATCACTGATGTTCTTGCTTCCATCATGGAGACATTTTTAAAAGCACATCTTCCACCCTGCTAGCAAAACAAAGGTTTATGATTGACTCTCAGACTTTGCTCTCCTAAATGACTTGTTTGTGCAATGTGCAAGAAAACAAGAGATGCCAGAAACCTGCACACACAGCACTATCCTGGTGAATGCCCTTTAAACGTAGAATAAATGCACACACAAATATGTGAGGGAAAGGTTAGACTACCTCAGGCCATCTTTCCACTGTTTTTCCTTTCATGTTAAATATCCGATTCCTCAGCCATCCAAAGTAAGTGCAAAGCAAAAGAATCAACCATGACCTGAAAATCCATTTTCGCCTTCCAATGTATTTATATGGAAATATAATCCAAACCATCCTGAAATTCCATTTCTGCGTCTGAACTGAAAGTAAGGTGGAACCTTTCTAGAGATCCTCAAACTGGAGTCACAACCCTGATTTACACTGGCTATACTTTGCATGTGTGTTGTCATTGCCTGCTGTTGTGGGATTATAGTAAAGTCTCAAAATAGTAACATAAGGAAAATTTTCAGAACCACTGTTTTACGCAAAAGGGAAGACATTTACATTTAACTGGAACGGGCAAATTGTCTCATTTACCAAATGTCCCTCCATGCCAAATTCCCCCTTTTCTAGATCTAAGCTTAAATCAAACTTTCGTGAGACTCAGTTTTGTTTCCTTCTATCGCTTCCGTGTGATTCTGTCATGAAAAGGAAGAGGGGTCAAAAATGTACAAGAAAGGATTGACTAGCCTTTTCCCCAGAGATTTCCAACTTGAGACAATTGTACAGACAATTGATGTATTCTTTGAGGAAGCAGAAAAACGGTTAGACACTTCTCCATTTCATGTGATGTTCAAAGATTGCCCATTGGCAATTTTTTACACCCATGTAGTTCTTTTACACCCAATAGTTTTACACCCATCTACCAACCAAAGACAATTTCAAAGTCAACTAGCTTCAGTTCTTCCTGCACCTGTTCTTTTAGTATGAAAATTGTCTTTTAACTGTACACTTTTCCACTGTGCTTTATTGCAGTTTCTTTCACCACCTTTTGTGGATTATCAGGCTTTCCAGATTAAATTTAATTAATTAATTAATTAATTAATTAAAGCCATTCTAATCAGGAATATACCAGCAAGTTGTAGACTTTAGAGTGTAGGGTACTGTGAGTAGGAAATATGAAGATAAGAGCTCCAAAATGCATAGTCAGGATGTGAGCTAAGAAGAATCCTGCCAGGTCATGACAACCTTGGGTATCAGAATTAGGGATGGGTGAACGCGGATCGGAAGTTCGGAGTTCAGCCCGAACTCGACTTGTTTGGATAACCGAACACGAACCCAAACGCGAACATACCTAACGAACCAAACACCGAACGGCAAAATGGCCAAACAGTTCAGTCAGTTCGGGTGAGTTCGGGTGGCAAAAAAAGGTTCACTGGAAGGTCAAACATGACAGGGAGGTGTCAGTCACTGAGGAGCAGACTTCCAGGCACCAGGGGTGGAGAGGCTTGCAAGAAACAAAACTAATTATCTGCCTCCCCACTTCCCAACACCTTCGGAGCTAGTCACTGTTCCTGAACAGCAGGCATTGAGTAGGATTTTTAGATTACTTTAAGTTTAATTTCAGTTTTGTACTGAAATGAAACTTAAAAACTGAAACCTTGTGTTATGCATTTCACTCTACAGACTCATTGAGTATGTATGTATTCAGTTCACTACAGATTCCTCTTCTGTTTGATTCCCCCACCATCCCATATATATGGGATGTATATATATATATATATATAATATCCATACATATGTATGGATATGGATATGGGATGGGGGTGATAGATAGATAGATAGATAGAGAGTTGTAGGAGTTAGCTTAGCGATAGAGATAGCATTAGTGATTTAGTTTTAGTGTTTGTAGGAATAGGCCTGTGTACTTATTAGATAATCCATTTAGTTAATAGCATTTAGAATAGTTAATAGCAGTTAGATTTAGTGTAGATAGATACATATAGCATTAGATTAAAAAAACAAATTAAAAAACCCATATAAAAACCAAAAAAAAAAGAAAAAAAAAAGAAAACCATATAAAACCCAATAAAAAACCAAAAAAACCATATAAAAACCAAAAAAACACCCATAACAACATTTCCCGAATGGCCGAACGGCCGAACCGAACAGCCGAATGGCCGAACCGAACAGCCGAACGGCCGAACTGAACGGCTTGTTCGGACGACCGAACCGAACAGCCGAACCCGAACTCGGCGAATGAACCGAACGCGGACGAACCGAACGCAGCCGAACCGTACGGCCGAACCCAAACTGCGATCTGTTCACCCATCCCTAATCAGAACCTTCAAGAAGGCTGTGGAGGGAAAATGTGTAGAGAATCAGCAAGACCCAACCATCACTGGATGCAGAAATGCCAACTTCACCCTAGTCTTTCCCTCAACCTGGTTGAGGCTGGGGCTGCTCTGGATGGACAGGGAGGGCATGTTACCGCAAATATCAGTTAAACAATGAGAAAGAGAGAGTGTTTATTTACCTCACAACAGTTGATTGGGGTTGGTAGCAAGAACACACACACACACCCCAAAAAACCACTGGCCTTAAGCTGACCCTGCACAAAGGAAGAGAGGCCTGTAAAGCAGTGTGGCTTGGCAAGGCAACTTTTACTCTACAAGTAGGTACCTCTGAATCCCCTCCCCCCCCCCCCCCAGTCATGGATGAGGACTCCTGGGCTGGCTTCAGTCTCCGCACCTTGTGTGTTTGTTTTTTTACAACTTAAACATTGACCTTGTTACTTCTATTTAGATCTTCCAGAGCAAGGAGGAAATTTTGCCTCCTGTGAAAACTGTGAATTCCAAATAGGCTCTTTCATTGGGAGCCATTTCCACTCCAGAGTCTCTTTGCTATAAAAGAGAAAGGACTAGTGTGTATTGGCCAAAGTGGGTCTTGCTGGAACATAGCAAGGCCTAACCCTGTGGGGTCATATGTTACATATATGCTCTTATTTCTAGGTTACTCATAAGCTCCAAATGTTGGGGAGCTCTCTTCTGCAGGCCCTCCATAGACTGGGGCTCCCCAGAATTGAGGCTCTGTGGGCCTGAGTTTTATACCAGTATGTTTCCCATTCATGTTTCAAATTTTATCCTTAGATCCCATGAATTAGAGTGCCCCGTGGGGTCTCCCCAAGGAGGGTGACTCTGTGCGGTTCCATAGTCTGTTCTTGCCGGGTTCTGGACCTCTTAGACTCTTGCTCCTCTCATCCACACTCCAGTTACAAGAAAGCAGGGTGAGATTTTAATATCTCTGTCTAACAGGAGCTTCCTGTTCAGGCAAAATCTAGCCTAGTTATGCAAGAAGGTGTTAAATGTACAGGGGGGAAATAAGCTTTTCTAAGAACCCAAGCAGTAATTGCATTAGTTAAATCATAGCCTGCAATCATTTTCCACTAACAAACAAATAATTAGCCACAGTACGTCTTGTTATAATGTTAAACTAAGGGAGGCATTCTGACGATTTCCCATGTCAATAAGATGCAGTGCCTTACAGTTTTTATTATGTTAAATAATAACAGTCTCCCCAAAGAAGGCAGCAGCTTAGTAAGCTGTTTGTTTTTCTAGTTGCTTGTTTCCTCCCATCGCTTCCAGAGGAGATTTATGGCTAAACAGGTTGGTTTCTGCGAAAATCTGTTTGTTACTGTGTTCGCTGTACCTGTGGCATTTTGGCTTCTAATGACATTTCTCTTCAGATGTTTGTTTGTTTGTTTAAAATTAGGGGGATGTGCAGCATAATGGCGAAAAGCAGAAGACTGAAGTAAAATAAGTGGGGTGTTCAAGAGCTTGTTCAGGAGTAATCTTTTCAAATCTGTAGTTACATCACACAGCAATTCATTTACCCTGAAAAACTAATCAATAAACATTTTAAAAATGTAGAACTTTTAAATGTTTTATTTTGGTCTTTCCTGCTTTCTATTTTATTTGACATGGTTCCAAACAAAGGCTGAGTATTTTGTTCTTGCAGTTTTTTCTTCCCTACCATACATTATAGAGCCTGCGAGAGCAGGCTCTATTGCCTACTAATCACTGCTTCTTTTGTGGATAGAAAGGGACTTGGGAAGTAACTTAAAATGAAACTCAAAGCTGCCATTTTAGTTAATAGAAGGGTGAGTTATTTCTGGTGCATGTGCACGTTGTGTAAACCCCCCATTATGACGGCGATCTCTTGTGCCCACCAGGCAGCCCGACACCATAGCAGCTGTCATTTACGCTGCTTGTGCTGTCCCCCTTGGCAGCACTCCCCCTCTCAGCTACCTATCTATTTGGCAGAGCTTGGGAGGGTGGGTGGGTGGAAGGAAGGAATTTGTGCTGCCCCCTCCCTTGCCTGACTGCCACCAGCCTGGATATCTGTTTCACCTGGTTGCTGCCCCCCACCACCAAGATCTCCACTGCTGCTGCCACTGAGGCTGCTTTTAAACGAGACAAGAAACGTGGCTGATCCTTTGATCAGCCGCGTTTCTTTGCGCTCATTTAAATTACAAACTTACATTTAAGCCGGCGTCAGACCGGGCAGGCGATCCTGCCCCCTCCGACGTGGATCGCTGCTGTGCCGGCTTCACGGCACACTTCCCGGATATTTTGCCGAGTGCGCATGCGCAGAAGGGTGTGCATGCGCACTGAGTCTCTACGCCGGGTCTGATACTCTTCTGAGCATCAGACCCGGCGTAGAGAGAAAGGCGTGGGGGATATGCCGGCACTTAACGATCCCGCTTGTCAGCGGGATCATCTAAAAGCGCCCTGAGAGCCTGCTGCCCCCCTCCCCCATGCTGTCACTGTGCTGTTGTTCCCACCTGTGCCATCCCCCCTTGGCAGCAGCCAGGGCAGGGAGGGGAGCCACTATCACACACCCCAGCCAATACTGCCACTGTACTACTTCTACCTGTGTGCTCCTCCTACTCGTCACCTCCAGGGTAGATTTCAAAGCACCTGCAGTGCCGGGCCCCACATAAGCGCTTTGTGGGCCTGCCACCATGTTTCCTAGTTGTGTGTGTGTGTGTGTGTGTGTGTGTGTGTGTGTGTGTGTGTGTGTGTGTGTGTGAGGGGACTGAATGTGTGTGCAGAGTGCACATGCATGCTAGGGAGGTTGGGGGTCAGAATGTGTGTGCCTGTGTGAGGGGGCTGAATGTGTGTGTTTGTGCATGTGTTTGCTAAGAGAGTAGGGGGAATTAATGTGTTTGTGGGTGGGTGAGTGCTGGGGGGACGATGTAAAAAATCTGGTAAAGCCGGCAGTGTTAAAAATCTGGTATTCTGATACTGGTAAAGTATTGGTATTATCGGATTAATCCAATACCAACAATTATCGGTTGTACTGGATTAATCTGATACTGATAATCCCACCCCTAATTGATTATCCTTGCTCATTTAAATTATGCCGTTCCAGAGGAAAATCAAGTATTGCAGGCAACCGTCCTTAGGAGGGAATGTCGCTGGATTGATTAGCCAGGAACTCAGTACAATTGATATGATTGATGAGATACGAGTTCAATACAGTTGATAGATTGGCTTTACTTATTTAAATGATACAGTCCCCAGAACCAAAAGGCTCTTGGAAGACTATCCAAATTGCAGAGGAAAATCAACTATTGCAGGTGAGGTGACTTTTTAAGAGGGAATTTAGGAGGGAATGTCACTGGATTTCAGCAGAATGGATTGAGGGGATTGGCCCCCGAAACTCTCCAGCTTGGTTGGCTGAGAGCTTTTAAGTATGACCTTCACACACTCCCCTACAGCCATTACCCCAGTTCTCCTTGCTGGGGGCTTCTCCCACCAAGTACGGGTCCCCAAACAGTCCCAGACCAGACAAGCCAGATGGGGTACTGCTGACTCGAGTTGCAACAGATATGAAAGTCTGCCTACTCAGAAAGTTCCCTTGAACTCTGTTAAGAGTGAGTGAGTTAGAATTTTCAAGACCCCTGAGTGGGAAACCATTTGAGAGTGAGAGTTGAAGAAGAAAAAGCTGCAAGACTAATGGAGGAAATACCCCCATTTTAGCCAAGGGAAGACTAAGAGTAGACATGATGCAATGGTCCTCTAAGATAATATCTGAAGGTCTGTACAATGGAACATGGCAAAGACTTGTTCTCTATTGCCCTGGAGAGCAAAACTAAATGGACTCAAACCATGAAAAAGCCGAGGTCCCTTATTATTGTTAGAGAGAGATCTTGCTGTGCTAAAGCCTCACTGGGCGTGTAATCTTGGTACCATCACTTTGGCTTGGTTGGCTCTTGAATTCTGGACTCCACACACTCCCCTACAGACATAATCCCAGTCCTTCTTGCTGTGGGGTTTGTCCCACAAACTCTGGGTCCCCAGTCAGTCCCCCAGAACAGTCAAGATAAACATGGAGAGTGCTTGGGAGGGCAAAGGAGGGAAGATCAACACACCGCACATGGAGGGAACTTAAACTTCTGTGTTAAACAGACAGTGAGTGACACACAATCTCCCCCACAAAACTTTAATAGAAAACATATACACTCCATGCATCCTATTCCTAGTAGGAATTTCCTACTAGGGATGTGCAAACACCGGGGGGTTCTGTGTTCGGTCTGTGGGGTTTGGCCCCCCTGAAACTGTTTGGGTTCAGACTGTTCAGTGGGGCTCACCTCCCCCACCCCCCTGCCCAGCCTGGTAAAAAATTTTTTTTTAAAAACCCAAACAAAAACCTCCACCCCAGGGATTGACCTACCTGGTGGTGCCAGGGCTCTGGTCCTGGGTCTGGCGGCAGCAGCAGCAGCTGGTCCGGTTCCGGCAGTGCTCCGGAGTGCTTCAGACCTCTTCTAGGCCTTCTGGGAACTGAAGAAGGGCTTCTGGCCCCTCCCTCAGTTCCCGGAAGGCCTAGAAGAGGTCTGAAGTGCTCTGGAGTGCTGCTGGAGCCAGACCCGCCACTTCTGCCACCGCCACCGGACCCAGGGCCGGAGCCCCAGCACCACCAGGTAGGTCGATCCCTGGGGTGGGTGGGGGTTTTTTGTTTTTATTTTTTAATTTTACCAGGCTGGGCAGGGTGGGAGGGGGAGTGAGCCCTGGTGCCTCTACCATCCACGCAGCCTGGAGGGGGAGGGGGGTGGGAAAACTGGGTTCCTCCCTGTCCCCTGTCCCCCACCCAAACGGGTTCGAAACCTGAACTTTGTTCGGTCAGTTTGGGTGGGGGGCAGTTTGGGTTCGGGGTGTTCGCAAATGACCTGAACACCCTGTGTTCGGGCTGAACACCGAACCCTCGAACTCTGTTCACACATCCCTATTTCCTACTAACTTGATAAGGGAGGGGAAGGAAGTACAGACATAGTACTTGGATGTCCCCTACGGGGTGTGACTGGCAGACTCTGATGACACCAGGTGCAGCACTTATTTATTTAATGACTAACGGCCTTGGTTTGCTGCTGGTAAATGTGAGGCCGGTAGTCAATAAGTCAACTACAGTTCAGGAGATGATCCTGGACCAGGTGGCCAACATTGCATGTATTATGGAGACCTGGATGGACAATGAGTCGGGGCCTATACTGGCTGACCTTGTTCCAGCTGGGTACTCCGTACAGCATCAGCCTCGGATGGGGGGGAAGTGTAGCCATTATTTTTAAGAATACATTCTCTGTGAGGAGATTTCCTCTGCAAACTATCATGGGTATAGAGGGCCTTCATTTGGTGTTGGATTTGGCTGGAGACAGTGTAGGGATACTGCTGATATACCGGGCACCCACCTGTATGGCAGTTTCCCTGCCCACATTGACTGAACTGGTGTTGGAGGTGGACTTGCAGTCCCCCAGGGCAATAGTCCTGGGCGACTTCAACATCCATGCCAACGCCAGTCTTGGAGAGGCAGAGCGTGAGTTCATGGTCGCCATGGCTACCATAGGTCTGTCTCAGAGAACGGTGGGCCCCACACATATTGGAGGACATACCCTGGACATGATATTTTGCACAGGCCTTGAGGAGGGGATCCATTAGTGAGGGAGGTGTGATCAGTGCCTTTTCTTGGACGGATCATTATCTCCTCTGGGCCAGTATTCTGGCGCATGTCGACCCCCGGGAGGGTGTGGAACCAGTTAGGATGGTTCGTCCCCGACGGCTTATAGAACATAGAAGATTCCAGACTGCTCTAGGGTATGTTTCCTCTGATCTCAATGGCCGCTCACTCAATGGCCTTGTGACCATATGGAATTCCATGTTGGTGGAGGCCATTGACGGGGTGGCTCCCAGGCTTCCACTTCTGAACCACCGACAATGAAGGTCCCCATGGTACACGGAAGAGCTGCAGCAGATGAAGCAGCAAAAATGGCGGTTAGAGCAACAGTAGCGTCACTCATGTACTGAAGTTGACCGATTGCGGCATAGAGTCTGGTTGCGTATCTATGCTGTGACTGTGCAGACAGCAAAGAAAGTTTTCTTTGCTGCCCTCATTGCATCCACTAACTCCTGCCCAACTAAGCTTTTCCAGGTGGGGTGAGGGGGCTGGTCAGTCCAGCCTCCCTCTGCCTGGACTTAGAATCATCAAATGCCCACTGTGATTTGTTTGTGGACTTTTTTGTGGATAAAATTGCTCAAATCCACCACGGTTTTGACGCAACATTTTTAGCAGTAGGTGAGCCAGAGGCGATAGAAGCCCCGTCTTGTCCTGTTTTGTCCAATGAATTTCAGAACGTGTCACCCTCAGATGCAGGGGATGCTCTTGGGACTGTTTGAGCCACTTATTGTGAACTAGATCCATGTCCGTCCTGGCTGGTCAAGGCCAGTCGGGAGACATTAGGGCCGTTGCTGATGGGGATTGTCAACGCTTCCCTTGGGGAGGGCAGGGTGCCAGACTGTATCGAGGAGGCTGTTGTGCAGCCCCTGGTCAAGAAGCCATCATTGGACATTGGCGTCCTGGCCAGCTATTGGCCAGTCTCTAACCTTCCCTTTTTAGGGTTATTGAACGGGGTAGTGGCCCAGCAGCTGCAGGAGCATCTGGACCAGATTAATTTTCTCGATCCCTCACAGTCTGGTTTTCGTCCAGGATATGGCACAGAGACTGTGCTTGTGGCCTTGGTCAATGACCTCTCCCATGAGTTGGACCGGGGTCATTCAAGCCTGTTGATCCTGTTAGATCTCTTTGCTGCATTTGATACCACTGATCATGAGTTGTTGGTGACTCGACTGTGGAACCGGGCAGGGATTGGCGGGACCGTTCTTGAATGGATCCACTCTTTCCTGACTGGGAGAACCCAACGTGTGATCATGAGTTGTTGGTGACTCGACTGTGGGACCGGGCAGGGATTGGCGGGACCGTTCTTGAATGGATCCACTCTTTCCTGACTGGGAGAACCCAACGTGTGGTCCTGGGTGATTTTTCATCTTCTCCCCGAGGCCTCATGTGTGGAGCCCTGCATGGTTCTATCCTGTCCCCTCTCCTGTTCAATGTGTATATGCAGCCTTTGGGGAAAGTTGTTAGGGAGTTTGGAGTACCGTGTCATCAATATGCTGATGACACCCAGCTATAGCTCTCTCTTTCATCTGACTCAGGCCCGGCACCCTTGGTGCTTACCCAGTGATTGACGGCTGTGGGGGATTGGGTGAGGGCGAGCCACCTGAGGTTAAATCCCAACAAGATGGAGGTGATGGTTGTGGGGAAGGCTGGGAGAGTGGTGGCCCCCATCACTGATGGAGTCCGTCCTCCCCTGGTATCTCAGGTTCAGAGTCTGGGGGTGCTACTGAACCCACGGCTCCACCTGGCTGTCCAGGTGGCGGCTGTGGCAAAGGGGGCATTTTGCCAATTACATCTGGTGCATCGGCTTCAGCCGTATGTCTCGGACTCTGATCTGGCCACGATCGTCCATACTTTTATTACCTCAAGACTGGACTACTGTAATTCACTCTACGTGGGGCTTCCCTTGGTGCTGGTTCAGAGACTACAGCTGGTGCAGAATGCACTGGCTCATCTCCTAACAGGGATGGGCTGATGCAAGCACATCACACCGGTGCTTTGCTCCCTGCACTGGCTGCCGATAGTCTTCCGGGCTCAATTCAAGGTGTTGGTGTTGACCTTTAAAACCCTAAACAGCCTGGGCCCAGCCTATCTGCAGGACCGCCTCATCCTCCGAATCCTGGATCGGCTCCTGCGGTAGGCTGGGGATGCCCTCCTCAAGGTCCCCCGTGTTTCTCGATTATTGACCCTGCAGAAGGCGTTCTCTGTGGCTGCACCTCAGCTGTGGAACTCCCTCCCTTTGGAGGTCCGCCTGCCCACTGACCTCACCTCATTCTGTAGACAATGTAAGACCTGACTGGTCCACCGTGTCTTTCCTGGGGGAGATGGGCTGGGTTAGGGTGTGGTAGGGGGTAATTTATTTTATTGTGGGGTTTTTAATTGCATTATTATTTTTAAATTTGTTTTAATATGTTCGCCTCCCCGAGATGCTTTTAGCAGGAGGGGGTGGCATACAAATTTTATAATAAATAAATAAATAATAAATTTAAAATACCTTGTTCCCTCCAGCCGAATGGCGCTCAGGGAAGCTCACAAATACAATTAAAAACAATCCATAATATAAAAAAGGCTTACTTAAACAATATAAAACAAACTATAAAAGAGGTAAACGCACTGGCAAAAACCCATTCCCCACCTCTGTTACCCCCACCCCACAAAAGCTAGGACAAATATCCAAGTCTTACAGGCCCAATGAAAAGCCAATAGGCTGAGAGCCAGACAAGCTTCCTCTGGGAAGGAGTTCCACAGCTGTGGTGCAACCACTGAGAATGCCCTCTCCATTGTGGCTCCCCGGTTTACCTGGGGGACCTCCAGGAAGGTGCCCCTGGCAGATCACAGAGGTCATTCCAGGGCCTGGGGAGTGAGGCGGCCACTCAGGTAGGAGGGGCCCAGGCCATATAGGGCTTTAAAGGTCAAAACCAGCATCTTGAATCAGGCCCGGAATGCTATAGGCAGCCAGTGCAGAGCCTGGAGCAGTGGTGTAATGTGCTCCCTATGGCCTGTCCCCATTAAGAGGCAGGCCGCCGCATTCTTCACCAGCTGCAGCTTCTGAGTCATCACCAAGAGCAGCCCGACATAGAGTGCATTGCAGTAATCTAGCCTTGAGGTGATGCATGGAGTAGGGTGGCCAGGTCAGAGTTTGAAACATATGGCTGGATCCTATGCACAAGATGTAATTGGCAAAAGGCTCCTTTTGTCACTGCCTCCGCCTGATGATCCATGCAGAGGCCAGGGTCCAACAGGACCCCCAAACTCCACACCTTGAGGGGTTCTGCCCCCGCTGGTCCCCCTGAGGAGCCATCATCTCCACAGCCCTACCTGCCAACATCACCTCCATCTTATCTGGGTTCAGCTTCAGTCTGCTCAGCCTCATCCAGTCACTCACTGCTGACAAGCACTGGGAGAGCACCAAGACTGCAGGGCCTGGGTCTGTTGAAAAAGAGAGGTACAGCTGTGTGTCATCAGTATTAGTGGTGGGACCCCGGGCCCATTACCGGTTACCGGATTTACCGGTTCTACAAAAACCGGATTCCCGGATTAAATCCGGTATACCGGTACCGGTTTTATTTCATTGAGTTCAATGGGGCGCTGTGTCCCCATTGAACTCAATGAAATAAATGTCTGAATCCTTCCAAGTTCCCCCTCCCCCTCCCAGGCTGCGCGGGTGGAAGGGGGGACACCCCCCACCCACCCTGCCCAGCCTGGATTTTTGTTTAAATAAAAACAGACTGAGAGGCGAGGCGAGGC
>QEPC01012001.1:560487-577117 GCA_003113815.1 Sphenodon punctatus | reverse complement strand
CTGGGGGGGTGGTGGCCTGGCCTCGCCTCTCAGTCTGTTTTTATTTAAACAAAAATCATGGCTGGGCAGGGTGGGTGGGGGGTGTCCCCCCTTCCACCGGTGCAGCCTGGACTCGGGGAGGGTTTTTTTTCCCCTTAACCTGGGGCTTTAAGTTTTACATTGCAGCCATTTTTAAATGGCTGCAATGCAAAAAATCTGGTACCCGGAATCCGGTACCCTGGACCGGATTACCGGGTCGAATCCGATAATGCCAGTACGCCCGGTACTGGCATTATCGGATACCGGATTCTACCAGTTTCCCACCCCTAATCAGTATACTGATGGCAACACACATTGAACTGTCTTACGACCTCACCCAAGGGTTGCATATAGATGTTAGATAACAATGGAGACAGGATCAAACCTTGCAGTATGCCACAAATGGGATCCCGGGGGCTAGATGTTTCTTCCCCCAGCACCACCTGCTAGCTTCTCCCTGACAGTAACAATTGGAACCATCCTAAGACAGTTCCCCCCTCCTCCCCCCCCAGGCTCTGCAACCATCTCAAAAGCAACCTATGGTCCACCATATCAAATGCTGCCAAGAGATCCAATAGGACCAAAAATGCTGAATATCCTAAATCCATCTCTCAGTGGAGGTCATCTACCAAGGCCACCAATGACGTCTCGGTGAGATATCCTCTATGAAAACCTGATTGAAAAGGGTCCAGAAAGCCAAAGCTATCTAGATGGCCTTGGAGCTGCTGGGCCACCATTTAATAACCTTCCCTAAAAAGGGGAGGTTAGAGACACTAGCGAGTGAGTCAACATCCAATGATGATTTTTTGAGCAGGGGTCACACCATCCCCTCCTTGAGGCAGTCCGGCACCCTGTCCTTCCCTTCCGAAGGGAGGCATTGCTCACTCCTGCCAGCATTGGTCCCAAAGTCTCCCTGGAGGCTCTCACCAACCAGGACGGGCAAGGATCTAATTCACAAAAGGTGGCCCTAACAGACCCCAGAACCCCCTCAACATCAGCCGGTGTCACTTCCTGAAACTGATCCCCAAAAGATGGATAACCCTCGACTCTCCTCCTTCTGCATCAATCCCGGCCCCGAAATCATGCTGAATTAGAGCGATCTTATCTGCAAAGTAGTTTACAAACTCCTCACGGTGGGCTTGGGAAACTCCCCCCTCCAGGCAGAGGGAGACCGGACTGAGTAGCCAGAAAAGCCACCCAGAAAAGCTCTGCTGGATGCAACTTTGCAGTGGCTATGCAGGCGGCAAAGAATTCCTTCTTTGCCATCCTCATGGCCACAGCATAGGACTGCAAATGGGTCCGATGCTGCAGCCGATCGAATTCAGCACATGAGTGGCACCAGCAATTCTCTAACCACCGTCCTTCCTGCTTCAAACACCGCAGCTCCTCAGTAAACCAAGGAGCTCTACAGTGACAAAGTGGCAGGAACTGATACCTCAGAGTCACCTGATCAATGACCTCACACAGCAAGGTGTTCCAAGCTAGAACAGGGTCATCAACTGAGCAGCCTTCAAGGTCTAAGGACACCACCCCCACCCCCGGGCTTCCTGGAACCGCTGCGGTTCCATCTGTCTCTGGGGGCGGACCAATCTAATAGGTCCGGCCTCTTTCCAGGGGCTGCCACGTGCTAGGAGCCTGGTCTGCAGGAGGTAATGATCCATCCATGACAAGGGCATAGAACTCAGTTCCCCCACTACCAGATCACCCGCCTCAAGGCCAGAGCAGAACACCAGGTTGAGTGTATGCCCCCCCCCCTCATGCGTGAGGCCACTAACCATCTGGGACATTACCATGGCAACCATGAACTCACACTCCGCCCCCACAAGGCCAGTACCCGCATGAATGTTGAGATCCCCCAGGACCACAATCCTCGGGGAGCGCAACACCACACCCAACACCAGCTCTGCTAGAGCGGAGAAGGATGCTGCTGGGCAGGAAGGAGCACAGTACACCAGCAGCACCCCAATTCTATCCCTGGACAACTCAAACACAAGGTGCAGGGCCTCGATCCCTGGGATTAACTGCACCGGATACCTCATAGCAGTCCAATACTCCTTAAAAACCATAGCTACACTGCTCCCCCCACCCCCATCCCCTAAGTCGGGAGTGGTGTTGCATGGAATACCCCGCCAGAACAAGTTCCACCAAAATCAGACCTGCCTCCCCATCCAGCCAGGTCTCCGTGAAACATGAAAGGTCTGCAGCCCGATTCAGGATCATATCCCGGATCACTGATGTCTTATTGACTACAGACCTCGCATTCAAAAGCAGCACCAGCCCAAGGGACCTTAGACCGTGATTAATTTCCCCATCTGAGGGGGGGGAGCTGACCCTGGGGACAGGCACCAACCACCTTGCCCCCCAGGTCATCCAATACAATCGCCCCCCTAGACCATATCTCCCAGGTCCTACAGCGACCCCTATGGCTGTTCCCCCACCACCATCTACTCCAACCCAGTCGCAGCCATAGGCTGCTGCATCCAGACCCTGGGTGAGACCCTCCCCCTCCTTCCTTAACCCCCACAGAACCATCCCCCCAGTCCCCATCACGTGCTGCCACCAAGTGGTCCCTTACAGGAGAAGCCACACACACACACACACACCAGGGAGCCCAGTCAAGAACCCACCCCTTTCCCTAACCCATTTCCCTCAGGGGTTGAAACCCAGCTCCCAGAGCCATTTCCCAACCCCCCAGTTGTCTCCTACTTCCCAGCCACCAACTCCAAGTAACCCCTGTCCAATTAAACAACCCCTCCTCATGCCCCACCAAGGGCCATGCCTTCAATGCATGCCCCTAGCGCCCACCTGAAGAAAGCCCTCCCAGGCTGAAATTCCTGGCCAGCCCTGCCTCCACACTCCATGAAGGTTAAGGGGGGCCATTCTTTCTGTCCTGGGGTTGCCAAGGGTCCAGCCCCACAGAAGCATGGACGGAGGCAAAGCAATGGAGAAAACAGCCTCCTGCACCCAACACACTACCACAAGCCCTACTACTGTTCAGCCCTTGTAGTAGGTGGCCCAGCTGGAAGCTGCTGTGGGGACCCCAGGCCCTGCCGCGTCTGCCACTGGGAGAAGGGAGCGAGGATGGAGATGTGTGTCTCCAGCCAACACCACCACAACGGCCTGCCAACAGGACTTTGCCCTTTGGTGGTGCCCTTTGGCTGCTGCCCAGAGGGTGCCAGCCACTAGGCAGCAGCACCCTCTTATGGTGGTTACCTGGGAGGAGGAGCAAAGCAGAGCCACAGGTGTAGGAGGGGTCCAAGCAACAGACAGTACACAGCCACACCCACTGGGGGCAGCATCACCCTCTTATGATGGTTACCTGGGAGGTGGAGCATAGCAGATCCACAGGTGTAGGAGCAACTGTGGTGGTTGTTGTTATTGTGTGGTCCACCTATCCCGCAGAGACTGAGACAGCTTCCTGGACCTCCCTTCTATGGCCCTGACTTCTTCACCAAGGCATGGCCGTGCTCAACACAGTCGTTAACACCAGAAGTGGTGGTTCCAAAGTTCGCTTCTTCAGCAGAGCCACCCATCAATTCAAGAAAAATTAAAGAATTCCAGAATTCAATTCAAGAAAAATAGATGGGGACATTCTCAGGGAAACCAAGAAGGGGCAGATTGGTCTTGAAGAAAACTAGCTGTGGTGCCAGTATCAATTGGTCCCAGGGTAGCAGTTCCAGAGGGTGGTTCCTCCTCACTGCCTGCAACTGTACCTGCCCCATGCTTCTGCTTGGACCTGGGTTCACCAGCACCCAGAAGGTGCCCATGGTGCCACTCTAAGTGGGCCCTCAGGTTAGTGGTGGCAAGATGCTGGGTGTCTCGTCCACGACTAACCAGGGACTTGCAGTGCAAGCACACTGCATTTGCAACATCCCCTTTGCTGAGCATGAAGTTCGACCACACAGATAATGTGATGCACTTTGTGCACCTCCCTGGTAGCACAACAGCAGTTTTGGGGGAAGGAAAAGTCACAGTTGCAGTTGTGACAGCAACACTGCTGGTGGAAGGGATGGTGGTCAGGCATGTTAGGATGCATACTAGTGATGGAGGGGATGGGAGGGAGTGCGCTGAGATGTGGGGCATGGGTGGAACAGAAGGTGGCGCTGTGCTAGTAAGCAGGGGTGTACATGTCGTTTTCATTATTGTAATAGCGATAACGAAAATTGTTGTTTTTGTTTTCATTATTGCAATAACAAAAACTGAGAATAACGAAAACGATAATGAAAATGACCACCAAGAATACTGATACTGAAAACGGTAACAGTAACAATACCAGAAAACAAAGAGAACAAAAACAAAAACAAAAACGACAATGTTGTTATCGTTGTCATTATTAGTGCTGTGGCAGTTGTGTTTTGGAGGGAAAAAGTGGTGGGGGGAGGAGGGAGCAGATATCTTGGAGCCCTAAACAGGGCTGAACTCTTTAATTGTGTCTGTGTTGGGAGGGGCGAGCAGCTCAGCAGTAGCTGAGGGATGTATTGTTGGCCAATGAGCAGCGCAATCAGGCCCCAGCAGTCTCATGGCACTCTGTGATTGCTCAATGCCTTCTGCCTCCCACAACCAATTGGAGGGGGGGACTCTGGGTGAGGACACTGCAACCCATTATAATGGGAGGGACAGGCTTTTTCTCTCTGTTCTGTGAGAACTCTGCTTGTTAGGTTGTGTTTACAGAAAGATGGTGCTTGCACACAAAAAATCCTCCCTATTTCTCCTCATATTACCAATACCTTTCCTTCCTCATACCCTACATTTTACCTTCTCCCTTTCACTGCCCTTCTCCTCCCTGTACATTATATATAGATAGGTAGTATAGATTAGATATAGATATACATTATAGAAATATAGATTAGATTAAAATGGTTATATAGATAACTGATTAGAAGATAATAGATTTCCTTTTCCCCTCCCCTATCTCCCTTAGTTTTAGATAGATATTAGTTGTGCACGGGAATCAATAATGATATCGATACCAAAAATAAAATCTTCAATTGAAACGGTACCGATATCGATAACAGTAACGAAAACGATATCGAAAATGAAAATGAAAATGATAACAAAAATGGCATTTTTGAATAACAAAAACAAAAATGAAAAGCTAAAAACTAAAACAACATGGGGGCCTGGTGCACACCCCTACTAGCAAGCGTGGTGGTGATAGGGGGATGGTTTGGGGAAGCAGGTGCATCAGGATGTCTTGGTGTGGGCACAGGCACAACAGGATTCTGGCTGGTGGGAGCAGCAGTGCAGGAAGAGGGATGGGTTGCTTGCATTGTGTCAAAGGAAGAAGGATCCTTCTTCTTGCAAACCAAACTCAATTAGGAGGAGAAGGGTGTCTCCTCCACTACTAGTCTTTTCTTTGGCTTCACCAGTCATCCAGAGCATGTTTCCTTGGGCTACATGGATGGGGCCAAAGGAGAAGAAGTGGTGGTCTCAGCCACAGGCGGCCTGGCCTCCAGGCACCCTCTCTCCAACTCTCCAGGCAGTGGCATGCCACTCCTTGGAGCTCCACTTGGGGCCTTTCCAATCTTCTTCTTTCCACTGCCACGCATCATAGATGACACCATGAATAGAAAGAAGAGTATAAAGTGGATTGGATGGAATGCTAAAGGGTGTGGATGGACGTGTGTGAGTGCAGCCCCCAGCCAAGGGCCAAAAAAGAGGCAGCACCCATGTGAGGGGCTAAGCAGAGAGAAAAAGAGAGAGAGATACCAAGGCCTCCAGGCAAAGGGAAAAAGAGAGGCAGGTGAGGGTGTGGGGGGAAAGGGGCGAGGAGGCTCAAATGGACACAAGCTCACAAGGTGGGCTGTAAAACCTTGCCCCATCTCTTGATGTTGACTCCCCAGCCAGCTATCACCCTGTCTCTAACCTCTCCTTTACAGGGAGGGAAGGTTACAGGGAGGGAAGGTGGTCGCCTTGCAGCTCCAGAGGCATATTGGTTTCCTGGACCCATGTCAGTCAGGTTCTCATCCTGTGTCATGACACTGAGACTGCATTTGTAGTCTTGGATGACAATCTCCACTTGGAAATAGACAGGGGAAATTGTACCCTGCTGATTTTGTTAGATTTTGGGTGTGCTGTACCGCTCTTGAGTGCTTCTGCTCATTCCTGGCTAGGAGAACCCAGAGGGTGCTAATGGGCGATGGCTGGTCATCCCCTTGGGAACTCCTTTGTGGGGCCCTGCAGGGTTCCCTCTTGTCCCCCATTCCTGTCCAATATGTATCTGAGTCCATGAAGTTGGTACACTGAAGGTGCACAGGGAGGTACTCTTGGTTGCTGCCCCACAATTATAGAAGTCCCTTCCCTTGGAGGTCTGCCTAAGCCTGAGCCTATTCATCATCTAGAGGAGATGTAAGACCTTTTGTTTGGCCAGACATTTGACTGGTAGGGATAAGTCTCAGTGGAACTCGGTGGGGACAGGGGTTGGAGAAGGATTGGTGAGTGGCAGGTGAGGGTAAAGAGTCAGTGGGAGGGTTGTGGAGGGGATGCGAGTTTTTGGGGATGGTGGTTTTATTGTATGAATTTTATTGTATTAAATTTTTAAGGATTGTAAGCCGCCCTGAGCCTTGTGGGAAGGGCAGCATAAAAATTTGATAAATAAATAAGTGAAGCGGTGTTGCTGTCAGTTGTCTGAGTCGCAGTCCAATGCTGAGGTTCAACTGAAGTCCAATTGAAAATCCATCCTAGGAGAGAACATAAAAGAATTTAAATTCACTCAGTAGGTTCAGCAGATCAGTCTCCAACAAAAACCCCAACATAGTGCATGCCCTGTAGCATGCCAACTTTTCAGACAGAAGGGGTCAAGGGCCTTTGTGTTTGGTCATTTTGGTTTTCACCCCATAAACTGCAACCCCACCCCAAAAGACAACAGCAGCACCCCAAAAGGCCCAGCCATTCACCCAGAGCAGCACTGAGAAACATGGGACAGAATCTAGGACAGAAACGGCCAAGGAACACCCTCCATAGAATCTCTCCATGTCCCCTGGACAAAGCACCCACAAAGGTACCCCACCCCCCTCCCCCAAAAGACCCAGCCAGCCACCCAGAACAGTATTGAGAAACTAGACAGAGCCCAGGTCAGGGCAAGTCAAGAAAAAAAAAAAAACCTACAGAATATCTCCAAGTCCCCTGGACAAAGCACACCATAAAAATACCCTACACTCCCTGCAAAAGACCCAGCCAGTCACTCAGAGCAGTACTGAGAAGAACTAAGAAGAGCAACCAGAAGGGAGGAATAGGGGGAAGTGAAGGGCCAACAACAACACCATCCAACCCCCTGGACCCACAGTAAGTCTTGACACAAGACTTTCAAAGTCAGCCCAAAATCAGGATTTTTTTTACCTACTTTTGATGATCCTGTCCTGTGCCTAATGGCTAGGTAGGCCTACACGGAATCCTCAAAGTCCCAGTGGTGGCAGAGCAGTGTGGCATCAGCAAAATGGCAGAGAGAGAAGCACATAGAGCAACCCCCCTCCTCCACACAAGCTGCTAGTGTGCAACTGGAGATGGGAGGGGAAAATTTGCCCCAAGCTATTACATACCTAGCTACCTATCGGTGTGCCCTCCTGGCTGATTGCCAACCAGATCTGGCTGGCAATTGGTCAGCACAGATCCCTCTCCCTCACCCATGCCCCTTTTAGCTAGAGAAAGCTCCATTTCATTGGCTGGCTTTTTTTAAAATTTCAAAAACGGGCACCAAAAGCCAGTGCCAGTGCAGACAATGCAACAGAGAGAAGTGATCCACGGATTATATGGCGGATTGGTTCTTGCCCTGAATAAGGTTAATCTGAATCAATGAAAATTCCATAATCAAAAAACCTCTGGTTTACAAGACAAGTTAAGGTTCTTGTAAATTGCAAGTTAGGGCTCCTGCTTTAACATCCATGCCATGTTAACAGTAAAGACACTGTACTGTCTCGCATATTGTGCTCACTTACAATTTAGTCTCCATGCACCCACACTTTGCCTTCGTCTTTCAGCCCCAATCCTCTTCCTCTTTGCAGGTTGAGGGAAACACTGAAGATGGGGACAGGAGTGCTTGAGCTGGCCCCTCACCCCCTCTGTTTCCTCTTTAAGAAAGAGAGAACTTAGGAGTTCTGGCTTCCAACCCTTCTCCCCCTCTAATCTACTTGGTCCCAGCCCTGTAACAGAGAACTCAGGACTCCTGGCTTTCAGCCTCACCACCCCACTCTAATCCAGTAGGCTGCACTCCCTTCACAGGCAACTCAATAGTCCTGGTTCCAAGCCTGTTCTCCTCTCCCCTGCTTTCAACCTTGTATCAGACAACCCAGGAGTTCTGGGTCCAAGTCACCCCTCTAGCCCTGTAGCCCCCAATCCCATCACAGAGAACTCAAAAGTCATGGGAATACAATGTTTATCTGTATGTCTCATATGGAACAGAAGTGTGTGTGTGGAATGACATTTAAAAAAAACAAAACAGGAGAGGAAATGGAATAACAGGGAAGGAGGCTATAGGGAGTCAGCTATGGTAAGTGGGTAAAATGATAGGACTGCTTCCTCAGATATCCCATTAGTCTTCTGAATCAGTTATTTCACTCAGAACCTTATTATAACTATTTCTAATTCCTTCTGTCATTCTACCCACTTACTTAATCCTGCACACCCTTTGTATTTTTCCCTGTCATTCCACTTACTGCATCTGGTGCCTTCCTCATCATTTCACACCCTCTTACCTTCCCCATGTACTCCCAAAGATGCAACTGTGTTGTATAATTTCACAATCACTTAATTGGATGTTGCAATGACAATAGTATTTATTTAGAAATTGGCACAGCTGTTGCCTCCATTCCTTCCAATGGCCATTCCACTTTATTAATTTAAATGCATACCCAACTTAGTTTTAATTAAACATTTGTATATGACTCTACCCAGCTTCACTGTGCTCTGGGAGGGCAGTGGAGACTAGCGGGTAAAAGGGACAGTTGTGAGCTATTAGTCAGCTGCCCCATTCTCCCAACTGAAATGAAAGGATAGAGGGAAAGGGGGTGGGTGAGGAACCAGCTCACGTCCTCCTGTCCCCAGTTTCAGTGTTGCCCCCATCCCGCAAAGAGGAAGAGGATTGGGGATGAAAGATGAAGGTAAAGTGTTGCTGCATGGAGCCTAAGTTGTGAGCACAATATCTGAAACTGTACAATGTCTTTACTGCTAACATGGCACGGACGTTAAGGGGGTTTGATTTAAGCATTGCAAACTTTCAAAAACTGCTCTCTATGATTTCTCTAGTTTATGGCTTGTACAGGAGTCTTCCACTCTACTCCCCACTGTCAGAGCTCTTTTCCTTGTGCAACACTGGCCATTCTGCTTTCTATAAGGACCTCCCCCTGTACAAGGCCCCCTGGCTAGTAAACTTCTTGTACAGGACTCCCTGACTCTGTTTTGCCCATGTACAGGACTCTCCACCTGACATAATGCTGTCCATCCTGCAGTTCTCCCCCTGTACAAAGCTCCCTCACTCAGTTCTCCTCTGTCCAGGGCTCTCCCCCAGCACAATTATGGCCATTATTCTGCAGCTCTCTGTCTCTACAAGACTCATCCATTTTATTCCCCCTTGGACAGGGATCCTTTTCTTGCAGAATGCTGTCCACTCTGCAGATCTCCCTCAGTACTGCATTCCATCTTCTGTATCCCCAATAAAGCTGACCCCTGTAAAGTGCTCTCCCTGTGCATAACTTCCACTGTGGAAACTATTGACAGAGTCTCTTCCCCTACCCTTAATGTCCCCCCCTCTTTGTGTATGCTCCCTCCCTCCCTACTGCCCCATAGGATTTCCTTCCCTGGGCTAAGGCTCGCTCTTAGAATCCTCCCAAGAGGACTACACTTGCCACTCTGCCCCACAGGACTGGTCTGCACAGGACCGCACTGTCTCCCTGTCCCCCTCCTGCAGAACGCCCTCTGTATTAGTCCAGAGCACCCGCTTACCCTTCATTCCTTAGTGGGCTTGGGAAAGTCGGAGGGAGAAGCGCTGAAAGAAGATTGATTCCGTCCTCCCTGTAGCCTCCTGTACCTGTCTCTGGGATAAACCTCTGCCCTCTTCCTACACCTGGGCCCATCCCAGGAAAACTCCAGCCCCAGCCATTCTCCTCCAATGGGGTGCTCATTGGAACCACAACCCAGACACCCCACATTTTGGAGGGGGACGGTCTGTCAGTGAAATCTATGTGCTCCCTGGTTATGGATGGGTTAAGGGGGCAATATCAGCCACCCCAAATGTCACTGCATAATTTTCTAGCTCTGTTGTTTAGCCATCTCATCATCCCTGGCCCCCAAGCCGAGGCACCTGCTGTGTGGAATGGGATCAGATGAGAATGATCTTCAGCTCTCTCTCTTCCTGCAGGCCTTGCTTTCCTCCCCTCCCCACCATATGAGCTCTAAACATAGCTGACCAGTCACTCACACTGCCCCCTGGAAGATGTAGTTCCTCTCTTTCCACAGCACCGATAGGATCTAGCAAGCAGTGCCTGCTGGGAGTTGTAGTCCCTAGTATTCAAGACTGTTTGCTTTTAAACAGTCTCTGCATTACACATAGAATGTTCGCAAGCACTCCACACTCAGGATGGTCTCCATAGGCTAACATTGAATTTTCAATATGTCATAACTTAAAAACTACTAACCAGATTTACAAAAAGTAAATCAGAAGGCACCCCCTGGCAGCCTCCTTGAATTCTGTAAAAGGCTTACTCCTCCTCCCAATTACCAGAAACCCCTTTACCCTGCCGAGGTCAAGATGGTCTAACTTTTAGGGGGGGAAACAGGCTTCAAAGTGCAGCTTTCAAACTGCAATGTCTCCACCGTTATCCAACCAATGCGGCTAAAAGTTGGATTGCCTGGAACACGTACTCCAATGATCCTTCACCACAAATTGCACAATCATAACTTTAATCATTTCAATTTTATAATGAATAATATGTTCAGGCTTTATAATGGAGCGTGCAAATGCCTTGACTATAGAGTGGCTCCTGTCACTCTATAATTAGGTGGTTTGGATTAAACCGATTATGATTTTCCCATCCCTATCATAGAAAGATTTGTATTAATAGTTGTCTATGTGTTTGTGTCTTGATTAGATTGTAAGCTCCATGGAGCAGGGACTTTGTTTATGTTATGTATATCTGTACAGCGCTGTGTACGACTAGTAGCACTATAGAAACGATTAGTAGTAGGGGGTGGGTTTGCAAGCGGTATGCAAACATCCACACACAATTGACAAGTATGTTAATAGAGCTTTTAGAAGAAGAAAAAAGAAGAAGAAACATTCAAAACATGTTGTACGTCACTGAGTTGACACAAACCAGCTGTCCCCTGACACAGATAATTAAATTAAAAAAATATCCACCTGGCAAATGAAGTACTCTTTTTGGATAGCAACTGTTCTTTGGAACAGCCAACATGTCATTCTTTCTGTGTATCAATGATGATGATCACCCATGGATGACTGTGTTCTGTTCTGACATGTAAATAATCTAATTCAGCCAAAGACCATGCATGTTTTTTGCATGAAATGAGCAGTTTTAAAGTCATAGGACAGTTTGGAGATTAAACTTTCTCATGTATAGTGAAGTGTAGGGATTTCTCTCTGCCTCCCTTAATAAGTCAAGGTCCTCTCCTTAAAAATGGATTAATGCAAATTACTAGGGATGTGCAAATGCAGTTTGGACATTGGGAGTTCGACCAAATTCGACCAGTTCGGACCACAGAACAGAACAGTCTAAACCAATGCCAAATCAGCTGCATTTGAATGAGTTCGGGCACGTTCAGGTGGGAAAAATGGGGGGGGATCTGAGGAGCAGACTTCCTGGCACCACAGGTGGAGAGGCTTTGACTAGCAGGGGTGGAGACGCTTGGACCAGAGCACAGACTGTGAAGTCAGTGGTTGACCACGGGCTGGGCTGTTAGGGATCTGTGAACAGAATGGGATTCAGATGTTCGGCCATTCAGTCCAAAACCTTAGTTCAGGTTCGTGTGTTTGGTCCCATGGAATTCGGACCCCTCGAAAGTTCAGAAAGTTTGGCTGTGGCAGAGACTTGTGGTGCTCCAGGGGGTCTGGGGGGGCATGGCAGGCCATTGGAGACACAGCAGCAGCAGCAGCAGCAGCAGCAGAGACTGGGAAGGCTTGGGGCTTGGCACCCCAGCTTTCCTGGAAAGGCAAGCTCAGCGCTTGACCCCTGGGGGTGCCCGTGGCACCATGGCTGGCCATCTGAGCAGCAAAGGCCGGGAAGGCTTGAGGCTTGGTGACTGGCCTGGCACCCCAACTTGGCCAGGCATTGCAGGCTGCCAGGCATCGGCAGAGCAGCAGCAGACATTGGATTGCCCAGTAGCAGAACCCATGACACAGTAGAGACAGCAGCGGCAGCAGCATCAAACATTGGATTGCTGGGGCACAGAAACCATGGCACAGCAAAGGCAGCAGAAGCAGATTTTGGATTGTCGGGGCACAGAACCCATGGCATGCCGTGGAATGATGGGTCTCCTTGACTGTAACATAGGCCCCAGATCCCTGACGGTGGGTCCTCGGGCTGGAGTGACTGGCTGTTTCTTGATGCAGTGGAATGACAGCTCCCCATGAGCGGAATGATGACCCCAGAACTGTGGGTTCTGGGACTAGAGTGGCAGCTTCTAGATGCAGTGGAATGACTGCTCCCTGTAAGCGGAATGACAGCCCCAGAACCGTGATGGTGGGTCCTGGGACTGGAGTGGCACCTTCTGAATGAAGTGTAATGACAGCCCTCTCTGCCTGTAACGTAGGCCCCAGAACCCTGATGGTGGGTCCTGGGTCTGGAATGGCTGGCTGTTTCTTGATGAGGTGGAATGACAGCTCCCCATGAGCGGAATGACGGCCCCAGTACCCTGATGGTGGGTCCTGAGACTAGAGTGACAGCTTCTAGCTGAAGTGGAATGAAGGCTCCACATGAGTGGAATGATGGCCCCAGAACCCTGATGGTGGGTCTTGGGACTAGAGTGGCAGCTTCTAGATGAAGTGGAATGACAGCTCCCCATGTGTGGAATGATGGCCCCAGAACCCTGACAGTGGGTCTTGGGACTAGAGTGGCAGCTTCTAGATGCAGTGGAATGATGGCTCCCTGTAAGCGGAATGACAGCCCCAGAACTGTGATGGTGGGTCCTGGGGCTGGAGTGGCAGCTTCTGGATGAAGTGTAATGACAGCCCTCCCTGCCTGGAATGTAGCCCCCAGAACCCTGAGGGTGGGTCCTGGGGCTGGAGTGGCTGGCTGTTTCTTGATGCGGTGGAATGACAGCTCCCCGTGAGCGGAATGAAGGCCCCAGAACCCTGATGGTGGGTCCTGGGTCTAGAGTGGCAGCTTCTATATGAAGTGGAATGATGGCTCCCCATGAGCGGAATGACGGCCCAAGAACCCTGATGGTGGGTCTTGGCACTAGAGTGGCAGCTTCTAGATGAAATGGAATTATGGCTCCCCATGAGCGAAATGACGGACCCAGAACCCTGATGGTGGGTCCTGGGGCTGGAGTGGCTGGCACCTCTGCTCAGCTTGGCATTGCATGCTGGCTGGCATCGGTGGAACAGTGGCAGAGGCCCAGCCAGGACTCGGTGACTGGCACCCTTGCTCTGCCAGGCATTGCAGGCTGGCTGGCCTCGATGTGGGACACTTGCAAACAAGTGGAACAACAGCCCTCCCTGCCAGGAACATAGGCCCCAGAACCCTGATTGTGGGTTCTGGAGTAGCTGGCACCCCTGCTTGGCTGGGCATTGCAGGCTGGCATACATTGGTGGTGCAGTGGCAGAGGCCTGGCCAGGGCTCAGTGGATGGCCCCCCCGCTTGGCCAGGCATTGCAGGCTTGCATCCTAGTCTCCGGATCTAAACAAGCTATTCTGCCAATTGGTCAAGCCTTTCCCAGTGGTGAATTACGTGGCCAGCCAGTAGCAGACATTGGATTGCTGGGGCACAGTACCCATGGCACAGTGAAGGCAGCAGAAGTGGACATTGGGTTGCTGGGGCACAGAAACCCATGGCACAGACAGCAGAGGCAGCACTGCCAGTGGCAGCAGACATTGGATGGCCCGATCTCAGAACGCATGGCACAGACAGCAGAGGCAGCATTGGCGGCAGCAGCGGACATTGGATTGCTGGGGCACAGAACCTGTGGCACAAACAGTAGAGGCAGCATTGGCAGCAGCAGCAGACATTGGATTGCTGGGGCACAGGACTCATGGCACATACAACAGAGGCAGCATTGGCAGCAGAAGCAGACATTGGATTGCCCGGGCACAGACCCCATGGCACAGCATTGGCACCAGCAGCAGACACTGGATTGCCGGGGCACAGAACCTGTGGCACAGACAGCAGAGGCAGCATTGGCAGCAGCAGCAGCAGACATTGGATTGCCCAGTAGCAGAACCCGTGTCACAGACAGCAGCAGCGGCATTGGCAGCAGCAGCGAATATTGGATTGCCGAGGCAGAGAACCCATGGCACAGACAGAAGAGGAAGCATTGGCAGCAACAGCAGACATTGGATTGCCCGGGCACAGAACCCATGGCACAGACAGCAGAGGCATCATTGGCAGCAGCAGAAGACATTGGATTACCCAGTCTCAGAACCTGTGACACAGACAGCAGAGGCAGCATTGGCAGCAGCAGCAGCGGACACTGGATTTCCGGGGCACAGAACCCATGACTGTAAGGTCCCGTCTGAGGCGGGTCGTTTGGGGGCTGCAAGAGAGACAGAACCGCCGGGGGAGAAGCCTCCAGCATCGCAGCAGGAGGGGAAGCCCCGAGGATAAGGGCAAGGCAGAGCAGCAGCATGCCACAAGCATAGGGGACTCCCTGACAGAGCAGCAGAGTAAGGAGGCGGGGCGCTCAAGGGGCGGAGCTAGGAGCATAAAAACAGGATGCAGTCATCACAACAGCGCCGGAGATCAGCACAGCTGTGAGACTGGCCCCTTGCGAGAAACTTGTGGATTGACTTTAGTGGTGTTTGTGCGGAGTGCGAGGAGCGTGAAAACTGAGCAGTGCATGAGGTGGGTGCGAGGAGAAAGTAAGTAGTGAATGCGTGGATGTACCATGGATGTGAGTGGTGTGTGAGTGGATTATAGTGAGAGTGAGTGAGGACTGAGGCAAATTGCAGCACCTTCCCCTTCTTCCCTTCCATTTACCCAGGTCCCATTTTCCTAGGGTGAAAGGTCCCTACCTCCCACTTCCTGACTCCCCTGGTTCTTGACTTCCCAGTCTCCCTCACTGCCATAATCACCCCCTGTCGTTCTCCCCCAATAACACTTCTAGTTAACGTGTGTGGTGATAGGCAGCAGGTGGTGGTGGTGGAATACGTGCTTTGGGTGCATGAGTGGGCACTGAGCTCTGGGCTGTGTCGTCTCCACCCCGATGATGATAAGGCCTGCCTTCTTTTGAAGGCATTAGGGCCAACCGTTAACCTGAGGGGTCATTTTCCCATATTGAGAGCAAATAGCCCGAGCGTACAGAGTGTTTGTGGAAACCCTCATCATTTCCTAATTCCTTGGCTTCGCAGAACCCATCCCCTTTGGGTCCATCCCATCCCTAAATCCCCCTACCATAACAATGGCACAGACAGCAGAGGCAGCATTGGCAGCAGCAGCAGACATTGGATTGCCCAGTAGCAGAACCCGTGGCACAGACAGCAGAGACAGCATTGGCAGCAGCAGCGGACATTGGATTAACCGGGCACAGAACCCGTGGAACAGCAGAGATGGCAGCAGCAGGAGGAGTTGCCTGTGCACAGCACCCATGGAGCCAGGATGGTAGGATTTGCCAGGGAAGAGCTCCCATACAGCAGCAGACGGCAGAAGCAGGATTGCGTGGGCACATTTGGATTTGCCAGGGCAGAGCATCCATGGACAAGCAGACAGCAGCAGCAGGATTACCAGGTCAGTGAGTCACATCACCCAGGGTTTCCAGGGCAGGCAGACAGGCACCTTGGCATGAGAGGTAGGCAGGCTGGGGCAGGGCTTCAGCTTTGCCCACAGGGCAGGCAGACAGGCACTTTGGCATGAGCATGGGAAGGCAGACTGAGGCAGGGTTTGATCTTGGTCATCTGGGCGGGCGGGCAGACAGGCAGCATGACATGAGCATCGGAAGGCAGACTGAGGCAGGCTTTGATCTTGGCCACCTGGGTGGGCAGGCGGGCAGGCAGGCAGCGTGGCATGAGCATCGGAAGGAAGCAGAATTTGATCTTGGCAACCTGGATGGGCGGGCAGACAGGCAACGTAGCATGAGCATGGGAAGGGAGACAGAGGCAGGGTTTGATCTTGGCAACCTGGGCAGGCAGACAGGCAGCGTGGCATAAGCATCGGAAGGCAGACTGAGTCAAGCTTTGATCTTGGCAACCTGGGCAGGCAGGCAGACAGGGAGCATGGCATGAGCATGGGAAGGCTGGCTGAGGCAGGGTTTGATCTTGGCCACCTGGGTAGGCAGGCAGACAGGCAGTGTGGCATGAGAGGCAGTACAGAAGTCAGGCTGGGACCTTGGCAGGGCACTCAGATAGGCTGGTGAAGACTGCAGCACGAAAGAGAGAGGCAGACCGAGATTGTCTAGCCACAGGCCGGCTGCCACTTGAGCATCAGGAAGGTCGAATTTCACTGTGTGGACA
>QEPC01012001.1:521685-560111 GCA_003113815.1 Sphenodon punctatus | reverse complement strand
CAGAACCTGTGGCACAGACAGCAGAGGCAGCATTGGCAGCAGCAGCAGCAGACATTGGATTGCCCAGTAGCAGAACCCGTGTCACAGACAGCAGCAGCGGCATTGGCAGCAGCAGCGAATATTGGATTGCCGAGGCAGAGAACCCATGGCACAGACAGAAGAGGAAGCATTGGCAGCAACAGCAGACATTGGATTGCCCGGGCACAGAACCCATGGCACAGACAGCAGAGGCATCATTGGCAGCAGCAGAAGACATTGGATTACCCAGTCTCAGAACCTGTGACACAGACAGCAGAGGCAGCATTGGCAGCAGCAGCAGCGGACACTGGATTTCCGGGGCACAGAACCCATGACTGTAAGGTCCCGTCTGAGGCGGGTCGTTTGGGGGCTGCAAGAGAGACAGAACCGCCGGGGGAGAAGCCTCCAGCATCGCAGCAGGAGGGGAAGCCCCGAGGATAAGGGCAAGGCAGAGCAGCAGCATGCCACAAGCATAGGGGACTCCCTGACAGAGCAGCAGAGTAAGGAGGCGGGGCGCTCAAGGGGCGGAGCTAGGAGCATAAAAACAGGATGCAGTCATCACAACAGCGCCGGAGATCAGCACAGCTGTGAGACTGGCCCCTTGCGAGAAACTTGTGGATTGACTTTAGTGGTGTTTGTGCGGAGTGCGAGGAGCGTGAAAACTGAGCAGTGCATGAGGTGGGTGCGAGGAGAAAGTAAGTAGTGAATGCGTGGATGTACCATGGATGTGAGTGGTGTGTGAGTGGATTATAGTGAGAGTGAGTGAGGACTGAGGCAAATTGCAGCACCTTCCCCTTCTTCCCTTCCATTTACCCAGGTCCCATTTTCCTAGGGTGAAAGGTCCCTACCTCCCACTTCCTGACTCCCCTGGTTCTTGACTTCCCAGTCTCCCTCACTGCCATAATCACCCCCTGTCGTTCTCCCCCAATAACACTTCTAGTTAACGTGTGTGGTGATAGGCAGCAGGTGGTGGTGGTGGAATACGTGCTTTGGGTGCATGAGTGGGCACTGAGCTCTGGGCTGTGTCGTCTCCACCCCGATGATGATAAGGCCTGCCTTCTTTTGAAGGCATTAGGGCCAACCGTTAACCTGAGGGGTCATTTTCCCATATTGAGAGCAAATAGCCCGAGCGTACAGAGTGTTTGTGGAAACCCTCATCATTTCCTAATTCCTTGGCTTCGCAGAACCCATCCCCTTTGGGTCCATCCCATCCCTAAATCCCCCTACCATAACAATGGCACAGACAGCAGAGGCAGCATTGGCAGCAGCAGCAGACATTGGATTGCCCAGTAGCAGAACCCGTGGCACAGACAGCAGAGACAGCATTGGCAGCAGCAGCGGACATTGGATTAACCGGGCACAGAACCCGTGGAACAGCAGAGATGGCAGCAGCAGGAGGAGTTGCCTGTGCACAGCACCCATGGAGCCAGGATGGTAGGATTTGCCAGGGAAGAGCTCCCATACAGCAGCAGACGGCAGAAGCAGGATTGCGTGGGCACATTTGGATTTGCCAGGGCAGAGCATCCATGGACAAGCAGACAGCAGCAGCAGGATTACCAGGTCAGTGAGTCACATCACCCAGGGTTTCCAGGGCAGGCAGACAGGCACCTTGGCATGAGAGGTAGGCAGGCTGGGGCAGGGCTTCAGCTTTGCCCACAGGGCAGGCAGACAGGCACTTTGGCATGAGCATGGGAAGGCAGACTGAGGCAGGGTTTGATCTTGGTCATCTGGGCGGGCGGGCAGACAGGCAGCATGACATGAGCATCGGAAGGCAGACTGAGGCAGGCTTTGATCTTGGCCACCTGGGTGGGCAGGCGGGCAGGCAGGCAGCGTGGCATGAGCATCGGAAGGAAGCAGAATTTGATCTTGGCAACCTGGATGGGCGGGCAGACAGGCAACGTAGCATGAGCATGGGAAGGGAGACAGAGGCAGGGTTTGATCTTGGCAACCTGGGCAGGCAGACAGGCAGCGTGGCATAAGCATCGGAAGGCAGACTGAGTCAAGCTTTGATCTTGGCAACCTGGGCAGGCAGGCAGACAGGGAGCATGGCATGAGCATGGGAAGGCTGGCTGAGGCAGGGTTTGATCTTGGCCACCTGGGTAGGCAGGCAGACAGGCAGTGTGGCATGAGAGGCAGTACAGAAGTCAGGCTGGGACCTTGGCAGGGCACTCAGATAGGCTGGTGAAGACTGCAGCACGAAAGAGAGAGGCAGACCGAGATTGTCTAGCCACAGGCCGGCTGCCACTTGAGCATCAGGAAGGTCGAATTTCACTGTGTGGACACATTCTGCACCAGCTGGTGCACTGGGGAGCCTTGCTGGTCCTGCTTCACCTGGAGGAGGTCGCTGCCATTCACGCTCCTGTTAAAGAAACTGGCCAACTTCCTCCCCCGAATCAGGGAAGTAAGGGTGCCGGCCCCAATCCCATTCTCCCCCACGCCCAGAGTGTTCCTGACCACCAGGTAAAGGATGTGTGCCGCACAAGGAATTCTGGTGAAGCCCCCCTCACGGACTGCCCTCAATATGTTGGCCGCATTGTCTGTCACCATGCACCCCTTGGTGAAGGGCATGCCTGGCGTGACCCACTCCTTCACCATGGAAGGCAGGGCTACCTTGATGTTCTGAGCGGTGTGGGGGCCGTACATGTCTTTTGCCTGAAGCAGGGCCCACTAGGGATGTGCGAACCGGCCCACTAGGGATTTGACCAAACAGTTCAGTCGAATTTGAGTTTGATTCGAAAGTTCACTTTGGTCAACCGAACTATTCAAGTTCAGTCCGAACTTCGAACTTTCAAACCGTGTTCGCACATCCCTAGGGCCCACCTATACCCATCTTTGGGACCTCTCCTGCCACTGCCAAACACTGCCTCTGGGTCCTGCCACCAGTGCGCTGTCACTGCCAGGTAGGCATGTTACACGTTCCTACTTGACCACAGGTCTGTCGTGAAGTGGACGGTGGTACCCCTAGCCCTTGACAGCTGCTCCCTCACCAGCTCCTTTAAAGCCTAGTACAGGGCTGGCACCACCTGCTGACTCGGGGTGGTGCGTGAGGGCAGCTTAAACTGGTGGGCCAGGAAGCCAATCAGGCATCCAAACCCCATGTCCCTGACCACCGAGAAGGGCTGGCCATCCAGCGTTATCATTTTCCCCAACATGCACGTGGCTTTCAGTTAAAATCCACGCCACCCTCCACGTCCTGCAGCCCAACCCCAGCTCCTCCATGGTGTACTGATGCTGCTGCTGCTGCTGCTGCTCCCCCCTAGCAGCGATACCACTTCTGCTGCTAGAGGCAGCTGTTCAAGCAGGGCGCTTGCCCGCTGATGGAGGCGGACAACTGGCCGCTGCAGTCGGGAACCCACCGACATCCACTGCTCCTGCCTACCCACTTAGCAGCACAGCCCTGTGGCATCCCTTCAGGGGCCTCGCCATGGCAGTTGTGCCAAGGTTTGTGAACACCTGCCCATGCTTCACCACCTTCTGGCACAAAGTGCACTGCACCTCCCTGGGATCATCCGCCCGCACCAACTTAACATGCACCCAGATGGAGGATTTTTTGCCCCCTCCTGCCTTCTGGCCTGCACCAGGTGACGCACCGCTGACAGCACTGCTGGGAGGGGCAGAACATGGCAGAGACACAGCTCTCAGAGGGACAGCCATCGCCTCAGCACCAGACATCTCCTCCGCAGGACTAGTGTCTGCCTCGCTGTCCCCAATCAGAGTGATGTCCCGTGAAGGGGAGTACTGGGACCTTGAGGCTGATCAACTGCCCAGCAGCAAGATTTCCAGGGGGGTGTCAAGCGGCGTGGAACCAGCGCAGCCATTGCCGTCACCACTACTGCATCTAATGAGGGGGCAGGGCTAGGGGAAGCCAGCGTCCGAGCCGGCCAATAAAAGGCAGGGAATAGCCGGCTGCCGTGCCAGCAGGATGTGCCAAAGGGGTGTGCCCTTTGGCTGGGCCCTTTAGCTGGCCCCGAGGATTGGGACTGGAATGTAAGTTTACTATTATAGACTTGTGGTGGGAAGAAGAGCTGTCCCGTCAGGGAATACGAATTTTGAGAAGAACCTGGAGATTTGGAGAAGTTTCCCTCCCTGGTGGTAGCAGGGGGGGAGGAGGAGGATGTGGTTAGTAGACTATATTGAAGTGCTGGGTGATTGGAAGGGGATTGTTTAATTTATGTCTTATAAATGAAGATGGATGGGTTAGAAGTAGAGGTGGGACCCCGGGCCCATTACCGGCTACCGGATTTACCGGTTACCGGTTCTCTAAAAACCGGATTCCCGGATTAAATCCGGTATACCGGTACCAGTTTTATTTCATTGATTTCAATGGGGCGCTGTGTCCCCATTGAAATCAATAAAATAAATTAATTCCTTCCCCCTCCCCCTCCCAGGCTGCACGGGTGGAAGGGGGGACACCCCCCACCCACCCNATGAGGAGAGGCTTGATAGGTTGGGGCTCTTCAACTTGGAAAAGAGATGGCTGAGAGGAGATATGATAGAGGTCTATAAAATCATGAGTGGTGTGGGACTTGTAAACAGAGAACAATTATTTACCCTCTCAACTAGTACTAAAGTTAGGGAACACTCCATGAAACTCACAGGTGGCAGAGTAAAAACAAACAAAAGAAAGTATTTTTTCACTCAGCGTACAATTAGGTTGTGGAATTTACTGCCAGAGGAGGTGGTCAAGGCCAGCAATATAGCTGAGTTTAAAAGAAGTTTGGACAAGTTTCTGGAAGATAGGTCCATTAGCAGCTATTAGCCAGATAGGCAGGCTGAGGGAGCCTGGGGATGACCCACAGGGAATCAACAGCATGGTGACCTGTTAGGTGCTTCTCCCAGGCCCCTGTGATTGGCCACTGTCCGAGACAGAATGTTGGGCTCGATGGACTGTTGGTCTGACCCAGTATGACACTTCTTATGTCCTTATGTTCTTATCTTGGCAATCTGGGCAGGCAGGCAGACAGGGAGCATGGCATGAGCATGGGAAGGCTGGCTGAGGCAGGGTTTGATCTTGGCCACCTGGGTAGGCAGGCAGACAGGCAGTGTGGCATGAGAGGCAGTACAGAAGTCAGGCTGGGACCTTGGCAGGGCACTCAGATAGGCTGGTGAAGACTGCAGCACGAAAGAGAGAGGCAGACCGAGATTGTCTAGCCACAGGCCGGCTGCCACTTGAGCATCAGGAAGGTCGAATTTCACTATGTTGGCCGCATTGTCTGTCACCATGCACCCCTTGGTGAAGGGCATGCCTGGCGTGACCCACTCCTTCACCATGGAAGGCAGGGCTACCTTGATGTTCTGAGCGGTGTGGGGGCCGTACATGTCTTTTGCCTGAAGCAGGGCCCACTAGGGATGTGCGAACCGGCCCACTAGGGATTTGACCAAACAGTTCAGTCGAATTTGAGTTTGATTCGAAAGTTCACTTTGGTCAACCGAACTATTCAAGTTCAGTCCGAACTTCGAACTTTCAAACCGTGTTCGCACATCCCTAGGGCCCACCTATACCCATCTTTGGGACCTCTCCTGCCACTGCCAAACACTGCCTCTGGGTCCTGCCACCAGTGCGCTGTCACTGCCAGGTAGGCATGTTACACGTTCCTACTTGACCACAGGTCTGTCGTGAAGTGGACGGTGGTACCCCTAGCCCTTGACAGCTGCTCCCTCACCAGCTCCTTTAAAGCCTAGTACAGGGCTGGCACCACCTGCTGACTCGGGGTGGTGCGTGAGGGCAGCTTAAACTGGTGGGCCAGGAAGCCAATCAGGCATCCAAACCCCATGTCCCTGACCACCGAGAAGGGCTGGCCATCCAGCGTTATCATTTTCCCCAACATGCACGTGGCTTTCAGTTAAAATCCACGCCACCCTCCACGTCCTGCAGCCCAACCCCAGCTCCTCCATGGTGTACTGATGCTGCTGCTGCTGCTGCTGCTCCCCCCTAGCAGCGATACCACTTCTGCTGCTAGAGGCAGCTGTTCAAGCAGGGCGCTTGCCCGCTGATGGAGGCGGACAACTGGCCGCTGCAGTCGGGAACCCACCGACATCCACTGCTCCTGCCTACCCACTTAGCAGCACAGCCCTGTGGCATCCCTTCAGGGGCCTCGCCATGGCAGTTGTGCCAAGGTTTGTGAACACCTGCCCATGCTTCACCACCTTCTGGCACAAAGTGCACTGCACCTCCCTGGGATCATCCGCCCGCACCAACTTAACATGCACCCAGATGGAGGATTTTTTGCCCCCTCCTGCCTTCTGGCCTGCACCAGGTGACGCACCGCTGACAGCACTGCTGGGAGGGGCAGAACATGGCAGAGACACAGCTCTCAGAGGGACAGCCATCGCCTCAGCACCAGACATCTCCTCCGCAGGACTAGTGTCTGCCTCGCTGTCCCCAATCAGAGTGATGTCCCGTGAAGGGGAGTACTGGGACCTTGAGGCTGATCAACTGCCCAGCAGCAAGATTTCCAGGGGGGTGTCAAGCGGCGTGGAACCAGCGCAGCCATTGCCGTCACCACTACTGCATCTAATGAGGGGGCAGGGCTAGGGGAAGCCAGCGTCCGAGCCGGCCAATAAAAGGCAGGGAATAGCCGGCTGCCGTGCCAGCAGGATGTGCCAAAGGGGTGTGCCCTTTGGCTGGGCCCTTTAGCTGGCCCCGAGGATTGGGACTGGAATGTAAGTTTACTATTATAGACTTGTGGTGGGAAGAAGAGCTGTCCCGTCAGGGAATACGAATTTTGAGAAGAACCTGGAGATTTGGAGAAGTTTCCCTCCCTGGTGGTAGCAGGGGGGGAGGAGGAGGATGTGGTTAGTAGACTATATTGAAGTGCTGGGTGATTGGAAGGGGATTGTTTAATTTATGTCTTATAAATGAAGATGGATGGGTTAGAAGTAGAGGTGGGACCCCGGGCCCATTACCGGCTACCGGATTTACCGGTTACCGGTTCTCTAAAAACCGGATTCCCGGATTAAATCCGGTATACCGGTACCAGTTTTATTTCATTGATTTCAATGGGGCGCTGTGTCCCCATTGAAATCAATAAAATAAATTAATTCCTTCCCCCTCCCCCTCCCAGGCTGCACGGGTGGAAGGGGGGACACCCCCCACCCACCCTGCCCAGCCTGGATTTTTGTTTAAAAAAAGACTCAGAGGCGAGCCCACCCCCCAGCACCAGCGGCCGCGGCATCCCCGCAGCCGCCGGTAAGTATGACCCGATCCCTGGGGGGGTGTTTAACACCCCCCCGACCCCCCAGGGATCACCCCTACTAAAGTTCAGTGCTTGCTTACCTTGCGGAGCTCCGGCGGCGGCGGCGGGCGGTCCGGAGGCCTCAGCGCCGGCTGTGGCTGCCGGCGTCAGAGACGCTCTAGGCCTTCCGGGGAACTTCCGGGTTTCCCCGGAAGGCCTAGAGCGTCTCTGACGCCGGCAGCCACAGCCGGCGCTGAGGCCGCCGGACCGCCCGCCGCCGCCGCACCCGGAGCTCCGCAAGGTAAGCAAGCACTGAACTTTAGTAGGGGTGATCCCTGGGGGGTTGGGGGGGTGTTAAACACCCCCCCCAGGGATCGGGTCATACTTACCGGCGGCTGCGGGGACGCCGCGGCCGCTGGTGCTGGGGGGTGGGCTCGCCTCTGAGTCTTTTTTTAAACAAAAATCCAGGCTGGGCAGGGTGGATGAGGGGTGTCCCCCCTTCCACCCACGCAGCCTGGACTCGGGGAGGGTTTGTTTTTTTTAACTTTTTTGGTGGGGCTTTAAGTTTTTTACATTGCAGCCATTTTTAAATGGCTGCAATGTAAAAAAATCTGGTACCCGGAATCCGGTACCCGGACCGGATTTACTGGGTCGAATCCGATAATGCCGGTACGCCTGATACCGGCATTATCGGATACCGGATTTACCGGTTTTCCCGCCCCTAGTTAGAAGTATTAATTATGTATTATGTAGATGGGTGGGGAGAAACTAACAATATATATATATATACGATATATACGATATTTTTCTTATGTTGTGTTGTGGAAAGGACTCACTTCCTGGTGAGATCAGGAAGGAATGAGGGTGGTGAGAAGGACTCCTTCCCTGGTGGCAGCAGGGAAGGAGTGTGAGGGGGGTGGAGTAAATGGAGATTGAAGCTGGGTATTGTAGATATGAATTTGTTAAGTTTATTATTTAAGAAAGGGGGGGCATTCTTTGTGGGTCCTGTGGACCATATTGTATTTTTGTATCTTGTGTTATGAGTTGTTTCATTTTGTTGTGAGCCGCCTCGAGTTGCCTGTGACAAGAGAGTGCGGGGTACAAATAAAAAATGAAATGAAATGAAAAAATGCTGCTGCCACTCTCCCTGTGCCCCTTATAGCTGCTGCTGCTGCTACTTCTGCTCTTCTCCCTGCTGACATTGCCCGGGGATCGGGCCCTGCGTCTAGCAGCCAGGGTGGGATCCACGCCCTGGACTGCTGGAGATCACCTCAATAATGGGGGTCAGGGACATGGATGACCCTGGAGGAACATCCAACCCCAAAGCACCTGCACCTCTTCCTGCAGCTGCTGCAGAGACAGCCGCAGCCTCCTGGACTGCAGGCCTTCCAGTGCCCTGAATGGCAGTGGAGGACGCTGGCAGGAGGCGACACTGAACCACAACCCTAGTGCCACTGCTGGGAGCCTCTGAAGCCCAACTGCCAAAATCAGACCTGTGCAGTTTCGGGTGTGTTGATGGGCTCGGACTGCTGCTGATGCCTGCGGCCACTCCACCGGCACGGCCCCTGCCACCACTGCCATATGCCCCATTGCCCGCCTTACGAGCAGCAGACTGGCCTCTCCTATAGGAGGATGGCAATGGGCTGGGAGGAACACAAACTGCTGGGAGAGGGAGACTTCTGAAAACACCTGCTGACAGGATTAGTGGCAGAAGGAGTTGGAGGGGGGGGAGGGCAATGACTGTTGTTACTTGTTGCGCCCACCTTACCACATCTCCATTGGTTCCGTGCAGCCTACAGGGATGTGCGGGGGAGGAAGCTAGCTCCGGGTGAAGCAGGCAGAGCAAGGCTCCCCAGTGCACCAGCTGGTGCAGGATGTGTCCACACGGTGGAATTCAACCTTCCTGATGCTCGAACTGTTTCTCCAGCAGAAAATCACCTTGCATCAGGTTCAACTGGGGATGGACAGCAGGCCACCTCCAGGGTATGATGGGGCAGAATGGGAGATCCTGGCTCACACGGTCTTTGTTCTGAGACCGTTCCTGGCCATGACGGAGACCATCAGCTCCTCCACGGCCACCATCAGCCAGGTGACCCCTCTGGTCCAGAGTCCCTTCAGGAGGCTGGAGGAGATTCTTCATGGGCGGGATTGTGGCCCTCAGGGCAGGAAGCTGGTGAATGAGACAGTTGACCTGGTTCAGCAGCTGAAGGCAGAGCTGAAGGCATGGTTCGATGAGCTTCTGCAGCAGGAGGAATATGTTTTGGCAACCATGCTGGACCCCAGGATCAAGGGCAGCATGGCATGCCAGACAGCTCTCTATGGGCACTGGAAGGGTGACCTGATGGAGAGGATCCAGTAGGCAGAGCAGGCCCTTGAGAGTGCATGACAGCAGCATCAGGGTGTCCCTGGGGATGATGGGATTGGGAGCAGCCACCATTTTCAGCTGGCGTGGTCTGTTCCTGCCTCCAGCCCTAGCAGTAGCAGCACCAGCAGCAGACTGAGCAGCAACAACACCCCTATTGTGAGTAGCAGCAGCTCGTATGTGCTGGCCACTCTGGGGAGCATGGGCTCTTGCACAGCAGGGCAGGCAGCATGGCTGAAGGCAGTGGTGGAGGTGGTGCCCAGGCAGAGTTACGTGAGGGAGTACGACAGTGCCTCAGCAGCAGTGGAGAGCTACCTGGAGGAGGAGCCGTGCATAGAACCCAGCAGTGATCCCTTGACCTACTGGGCCAGCAAGACCAACATGTGGTCATGGGTCTCTTGTCCTGTCCACCAGCGAGTGTCCCCAGTGAGAGGGTGTTCTCTATGGTGGGGAACATTTGCTGGCCGCACCGCCTGAGACTGGGGACCAAGTTGCTGGAGCAGTTGCTTTTTATTAAGGTGTATCTTCCACTGCTGGGATTCCCTGAGCTGCCCCTGGACATGGATTGATGGTGCACTGGCACATGCCATCCCATGCCAGGGGCAGTCTTGGGATGGGGCTCCTCCTCAATCTGGGCTGCGGCTGCTGAGGTGCTGTCCTTCCCTCCCAATGTCCGGCGCCAGCCCTGCCTCTCTCAGCCCACCTATCGGACTGACCTCATTACTCAGGGTGGCATTGGGAAGCTGTAAATCTGCCAGCCAGCCCCTGACTACACGATCTCAGCCCACCTTTCTGAATGGCTCTCTCTCGCACGTGCTGCACAGTCTTCGCCAGCCTGTCTGAGTGCCCTGCCAAGGTCCCAGCCTGCCTTCCCTACTGCCTCTCATGCCACGCTGTCTGTCTGCCCTCCCGCCCAGGTGGCCAAGATCAAACCCTGCCTCTGTCTCCCTTCCCATGCTCATGCCACGCTGTCTGTCTGCCCACCCGTCTAGGTTGCCAAGATCAAATTCTGCCTCCTTCCGATGCTCATGCTATGTTGCCTGTCTGCTCTCCCACCTAGGTTGCCAAGATCAAAGCATGCTTCAGTCTGCCTTCCCATGCTCATGCCACGCTGCCTGTCTGCCCACCCACCCAGGTTGCCAAGATCAAACACTGCCTCAGTCTGCCTTCCCATGCTCATGCCAAAGTGCATATCTGCCCGCCCTGTGAGCAAAGGTGAAGCCCTGCCCTAGCCCGCCTGCCTCTCATGCCAAGGTGCCTGTCTGCCTGCCCTGACAACCCTGGGTGATGTGCCCCACTGGCCTGGTAATCCTGCTGCTGCTGTCTGCTGGTCCATGGGTGCTCTTCCCTGACAAATCCAAATGTGCCCACACAATCCTGCTTCTGCCATCTGCTGCTGTATGGGAGCTCTTCCCTGGCAAATCCTACCATCCTGGCTCCATGGGTGCTGCACACAGGAAAATCCTGCTGCTGCCATCTCTGCTGTCTCATGGGTTCTGTGTCTAGTCAATACAATGTCTGCCTCTGCTGTCTGTGCCATAGGTTCTGGTACCGGGCAATCCAATGTCTGCTACTGCTGCCAATGCTACCTCTGCTGTTTGTGCCACGGGTTCTGCTACCAGGCAATCCAATGTCTGCTGCTGCTGCTGCCAATGCTGTCTCTGCTGTCTGAGCCACAGGTTTTGTGCCCTGGCAATCCAATGTCCGCTTCTGCTGCCTCTGCTGTGCCACGGATACTGTGCCCCAGTAATCCAATGTCTGCTCCTGGGTGGCCATGTGATTCACCACCGAGCAAGGTTTGACCAATTGCATGAGAGCTTGTTGAGATCCGGGGAGTAGGATGCAAGCCTGCAATGCCCAGCCGAGAAGGGGTTCCAGCCACCAAGTCCTGTCCGGGCCTCTTCCGCTGATCCACTGATGCCTGGCATCCTGCAATGCCTGGCCGAGTAGGGATGCCAGCCACTTCAGCCCCAGGGCCAACCATCAGGGAGGGCTGTCGTTCCCCTTCATTGTCTGTGAATGCCCCACCGAGGCCAGCCAATCTGCAATGCCTAGCCAAGTAGGGGTGCCAGCCACCAAGCCCTGGCCGGGCCTCTGCCACTGTTCTGCCGATGCCAGCCAGTCTGCAATGCCCAGCCAAGAATGGGTGCCAGCCACCAAGCCCTGGCCGGGGCTCTGCTGCTACTCTTCCGATGTGTGGCAGCCTGCAACGCTCGGCCAATTAGGGGTGCCAGCCACCGAGCCCTGGACGGGCCTCTGCCACTGCCCTGTTGATGCCTGGCAGCCTGCAATGCCCAGCCATGATGGTGACTAGAACTGGAGAATCCAGCATAGAGCAAACAGAACTGGAGGCCTGCCAGTGTGTCTGTTTAAGATATTAAACCGCCCAAACCCCCATTAGGCCTACCCTTCACTTCAAATGGGGAAACCTCCACAACAAAGGACACATACCCATCCAAGTCCAATTGCCCCGCATGCCACGTTTCTTGGAACAAAATAATGTCAAAGGATCTAATGAAACAACCAAAATCATTATCCATTAATTTGGTTTTCCAACCCAAAATCTTCTGAGAAACTATAGAGATAAAAGACTTCCTTAGGGGGCCTGCCCATCATTCCGCCACTTCATCTGAGGTTGCAAAACCCAATTGGTTTGAGGGGAGAGCAAATTCCTCCATCCCCAATATTGAGGGAGAGAGCGGAGGTGCAGGCAAAGGATCCTTCTTAACTGGACATAATCCTGAGGGATCAGAACCAGTATTACCCAGCACTGTGCATGACCATTTCCCATGTGCCAAAGCACCCAGGGAAGTGGCCTCATGCTGAATATTTTGTGACACAACTTCTTTTACTTGCTCTGTTACTAAGACCACTTCCCCTTGAGGATGGTACCCTTCTAAATAAATAGTAATTGCAGGTTGCCAGGCATCAGTGGAGCCGCAGCAGAGGCCCAGCCCAGGCATGGTGGTGGCTGGCACCCATATGGGGCCAGTCATTGCAGGCTGGCATCCTACTCACCAGATCTCAACCAACTCTTCTGCAAATTGGTCAAGTAGCCTTGCCTGGTGGTGATTCACATGGCCAACCAGTCACCACCTGCCGTGATGCTGACTAGAAATGGAGAACCCAGCACAGAGTGAGCAGAACTGGAGGCCTGCCAGTCTGCAATGCCTGGCCAACTATGGGTGCCAGCCACAAAGCCGCAAGCCTTCCCGTCCTCTGCTTCTGCTGCTGCCGCTGGGTCTCAGACGGCCAGCCCTGGTGCCACGGGCACCCCCAGGCGCCGAGCCTGCCTGCCTGGGCAACCTTGGGTGCCAAATGCCAAGCCTTCCTGGTCTCTGCTGCTGCTGGATCTCAGATGGCCAGCCCTGGTGCCACGGGCACCCCCAGGGGCCATGCGCTGAGCCTGCCTGCCCGGGCAACCCGGGGTGCCAAGCGCCAAGCCTTCCCAGTCTCTTCTGCTGCTGCTGCTGCTGCTGCTGGGTCTGCGACAGCCTGATGTGCCACCCCGGGCACCCCTGGGGGTCCCTGGAGTGCCCCAAGGCTCTCAGCGGGTCCGAACTCTGCCAAACCAAACCCACAAACCCAAACTAAGTTTTTAGTCTGAACGCCCAAACGCCTGAACAACCGACCTCCGTCCTGGTTACACATCCCTACAAATTACCTTTGTCCCACAGCATATTTCTCATCAATTATAGTGACAAGAGAGAAAATGATCAAAATATTTCTGAAAAGGAATGTCGACTCAGTCTGAAGACAAAGGTTTTGAGGATTTCATTCAAAAGTCCTCTCTTCATAGCAGGAGGGCTGCAAGTTTTAGTGTTTTTTGCAGAGTGCAAGGAACAGCCTCCAGGGAAAGAAAGGTTTAGCCAAAATGCTCTCTTGTGGAACCTGCAGTCACCTGCTGTCGGAGAGAAGCAGATAATCGCAGGCAAATATCCTTGGGCTGAGCAAATGAGGTGAAATCCTCTTTTCTGACATACAATAAAGATCCTGTTATAATTGCCCTCTTTCTCATTGTCCTTAAGTGTTCTGCTATACTATGATCTCCTTACTTTCTCCATTATCTTTCCAATTCCCATTGCAGAAAAGGAGAAAGCTACCTAGAGTTTCTTTCTTTCCTCCTTCAGTGCAGGAGGAAGACAGTGCAAAGTAGAGTTTTAACTTTCTCTTTCTGTATTCATTTGCAACTGATTAATTTTTTTTAAGTGCAAACTTTAATTAGAAAATACTACTTCCCTTCTAAAATGGGGGAGAGGGGTGGAATCCATTCTTTCCAGAGCACAGATTAGAATATTTATGTGGTGATACCATGCAGACCATTAACCAGCATTTATATGTTCTTCCATTATTTTTTATTCCCAGATGGAGAGGGAGGGGGAAACCCAATGTGAAGAATAATTCCTTTGTTTGCCTCATCACTGAGTTTCTAAAATGTGCCTTGGGGTTATTGTTTCTCTTAGGAGTAAGTGCTTTCTGATTTTGACAAAGCCTTGTGAATCAATGTCTTTTTAAGACTTTATTTAATATGACCTCCATTAATATTTATATTTGTTTTGCTCCTGTTCCTCTGGTAGGGGATGGCTTCTGAACTGACACGTAGCTTTATTCTGATTTAACTCTCCAAATTTGATTTACATCATCATGAGGTTTGAAACAGAGTCCTGTGTGTGCACACATATTTGTCTATAAATAGATATTTCAACAGCATTAATGTATGCTTAAGTTAAGGTTGCAAGTTCAAATTCTCCTAAGTCAGGATTTTCCAACAAGGAAGCAGTATTGCAAGGATCAAATGTTCAAACATCAGGAGTCTACAGTCATGAGACTGGCTTTAAAAATCTTAAGAGATTTTTCCTTTTTTAAATAAATGGAAGTCACTGTATTTGTTATGTGATTTTCAAGCTCTTCTGCTCTACTATAAAGGAACTATATATTCCTATAACTATAAAGGAAACTGATTTTAAAAACAAGCTAAAGCTAGTAGATTTTCACCTTCTGCAAAGACTCTACAGACTGGGGCTTTAAAAAAATTACTAAACCTGAAACTTACCATAAAATGAGAGTTGACTACACAGAGGAAGGTTGCTTTCTTGTGCTGGCAATATTAATAAGGCTCCACTATATATAATGTGAGTTACATTAAAACTGATGTTTTATGCTTCAGTCCATTAAACTGCTTGAATTCATTCAAAATTGTGGGCTTCAATTTTTTTCTCATATTTGGTTTAATAGCTTCAAACTCTTAATGTTGATATTAGCACTGCATAAGTCAATCTGTATTTCATGAAAGCTTGTGGGTGATAAGGGAGAGGTGACTAGGAAATACTACATGTGTGTGACTTCCATTGTTTGCTCTTGAAACCGTAACATTATGTTAATGTTATGATATTTTATAATACTATATGATGAAGACTGTACTCTTTTCTTTTGGCCTTTATCCTTGGGACAGAAAGGTGAAGTTGAAAGGAATTTATCTGCTGCTGTTTACCGTCATTCAATTTCCTTGAAAAATCACGTCCGATAACTAGATTAGAGCTAAAACAAATAGTAAATTTGCTATCTGTGGTTAATATCCACCATACCGAATTGTTTGGTGGTTATTTGACCATTAACATATTATTGTGACAGCTAACTGAGAAACCACATAAACAGATAATAACGCAATGGTTAACTAGGTTACCTTATTACCATAACCATACTAATGTAGTACTGCATTGCTGCATAACCAAACATTACCATTGCTAAGCTGAAACAGTTTGTAGGGGGAGGGAGCACACAGGAAAGGAATTATAGACAAATGTTAAATGACAATACAGTAAATGGCAGTACAGTAACTATGGTACAGCACTGTGGTATTATGTGGTAAAACAGTTACCCAGTTAAGCAGCCAAACACCAAAGGGATACTGCTTTGAACTGGATGGTCCTTGCTGAAGCAGGCTGGATACCATGGATCCAGCCCAGCTGGTTACTGAATAGCAGTGGATAACCATTTCATCTGTAACCTAGATTTGGAAAGAACCTGCTTCCACATAGGTAACATTCTAGCAGTAAGCCACACATCTGGTTGCCAACATTTCTCACTCTGACTGTACTGCAATGTACAATTATCCATATTCATTCAGAATGATAAACTATTCCTTCTCTGCAAATAAATCTGCAATATTAAGATTTCTTGGTAATAATGATGGTTATAATGATTACCATCCTTATTAATAATGATCCCGAGCCACTTCTGGGTGGTGGTGAAAATACATCATAATAACTAGTTAACTTCCTCCTCTTTCTCCCCCCATGAAACAAAATACAACTAACATAGTTTAGCATTTTAGAGCTTTGTAGAAACAAAAAGCAATCCTTACAACACTCTTTTGGATTAGGTAAACATGGTTATTCCCACTGGAAAGATAGGGACACTGAGGTATCCGGATACCCGTCTCAGTATTAAGGTAACCAACAGGGTATCCAAAACTTTGGGTATTACACACAGGTACAAAATTTGCTACCTGTTTCAGATTTAATCCTGACCCATCTCATTAAAACTAGTAGCACCTTTCTCTGCATCATGACTTTGTTCACATATGCCATTCTGTTTCTTAGTATTTAAAAAGCTCGGGATCATTTTGTCCTTATGATTGTTGTAAGAAGACTTGTTTTGTGCATCTGCCTCCATAGCAAAGGGGTAAATATTTTTGAACTTACTAGTACCCAAACACCAAACCTGGGAAACTATAATGCAGCCAAAGCACATGAAAGTACTAGGAAAAAGTTGAAAGCCAAATTAACATTACATAAAGATGTACTGACTATTTGAGTTTTCATTTGCTCAAATAGAAACACATTATATCGTCAATAGCTGGGACTATATGACATTGGTGGAAATAACTTCTTCCGAGAGATACTGTTATGGAATTAATGATGAATAAGTAATTTTGTACAGAAACTTCTCTTCACAAATCATAGGGTAATTAATCTTTCAGCAGAGTCTTTTCAGCCCGGTCACTTAATCATGAAATCGAAACCTCTGTCTCTTTAGATGTGAACCTGGTAAAGAAGAATCATTCAGTAATCCCTTGGTAAGTCATGGAAAATCTCAAACCAATTTTTGCATTTCACACTACTTGCCTGTATAAGCAAGTAGTCATAGACATGCAACACTATACACTAATAAGATGTAGCCTTTTTCACACCTTGCTTGAATCCAGCTCTAGTTTAGAGGCAGCAGTTATTAACATTTGATAACTTTCTGCTCTCATGAAATGGATTGGTGGACTCATTCCCATTTTTAGTGGACAGGCAGTCATCATCAAAGAAACTATTAGAACCCATTAACTAAAAATTAATTAATTAAGTAATTAATTAGAAACCATTAACTCAGTCTCATTAGAAGACTCAACAAAAAAAGCTAAGGGTGTAAATTTCCTATTGATTTTATTAGTGAGGATTGTCCTGTTAAGAATGACTAGACATGGAGACAGAGTGTGTTTTTATGTTACAATAGGTGTGTGTTTCCTATCTGAAACATGAACTTAGCGTAACGTGTATTTTAAACCCTAATCCTACAGCTAAGTGCCAGCTACTCACTTGCCACACATGGAGGACTCAGACCAAGCACCAGCACACAGCTGTCATGACATAAAGACAGGGAAAAGCTGGGAGACAATGGTGGTTATGCTCATATGTACAAGGTATAACGTGTATTAGTACCCAACAATGGCTTCCCATCAATGGAGGTTGTCGCACTATTTCAGGGCCTCACTTTCAGGCTGTGTATCCATTTTATTTTATTTTTTACTTTTTTTTCATAAAGTATTTTCTTAGTAGCCCCATTCATTTCATTGGAGTCTGAAGCAGTGGAGTGCTTTGGGTGCCAATTTGAATAAATTACCAGTCTTCAGTTTGCCTCAATTTCTTCAAACACCTGGCCAATAGGGATGGGCGAATGCGGTTCGGAAGTTCAGAGTTCAGACCAAACTCGACCAGTTCGGTCGACCGAACCGAACTTCTGAACCGAATTCAATTTTCGAACCGAACCGAACCGAATTTCTGAACTTGGCTCTGTTCACCCATCCCTAAAAGATAATATTCCATTTAGTTCAATGGGGCTTGAATTTCCGAACTTTGTTTGGAAGTTCAGAGTTCGGACCAAACTTGATCAGTTCGGTCGACCAAACCGAACTTCCGAACTGAACTCAATTTTCGAACCTAATCGAACCGAACCGAATTTCTGAACTCGGCTCTGTTCACCCATCCCTACTGGCCAAAATATCCAGTGCAATCAAATTGCCAAAGTTGGTTGAATTTTTTTATTTGACCAGAATTTCCCACTCACCATTGATCTCAAGAATATACTCAACAGACAAGTTCTTTGAGCTCTGTTGGCAAATGCAAGAACAATGTTTTTACTGCCTGGTGTAAATGGGAGATTAGCTAAAAGGCCAACCCACATGAAGAACCACCTTGTGAATTGTCAAATTCTCCCAGTAGCAAGAGATGATCCCAAAATGGAACTATGAAATTGAAAATCAAATTTTGTGCATGCTCACCAGCAGACGTTGGTACTATACAGGTGATCATCTTCCCTACATGGGTAGAAACATACATGACAGCAGTAGCCCGGCCCAGGAAGGAAAATTGCAGCAGACATGGTCCAGGCCAGGGCAGGGAGCCAAATAACCGGGCCTGTGGCCAGGGCACATTCCACCACCTGCACAGCCTGAAGAGGGCGGGGAGAATCACAAACATGTGACTAGATGGCCCTGTCCCCCACCATGATGGGCAGCCCTGGTGGCCCTGACCCGGGCCAGTATGCCAGCACAGAAAAAGACATGATAGCTAGGGATGTGAGAACAGAACGGGTTTCAGCTGTTTGGCCCAAAAACTTAGTTCTGGTTCATGGGTTCGGTCCCGCAGAGTTTGGACAAACCCCCGAACATTCAGAAAATTCAGCCATCTGGAGGCTTGGGGCACTCCAGGGGTGCCTGTGGTGGCATGGCAGGGCATTGGAGACACAGCAGCAGCAGAGACCAGGAAGACTTGGGGCTTGGGACCCTGGGTTTCCCGGGAAGGTAGGTTTGGCACTAGGCCCCTGGGGGTGCCTGTGGGAGCATGGCTGGCTGTCTGAGACCCAGTGGCAGCAGCAGCGGCAGCAGCAGAGGCCAGGTAGGCTTGGGACGTGGTGGCTGGCCTGGCACCCCTACTTAGCTGGGCATTGCAGGCTGCCAGGCATTGGCAGAGCAGTGGCAGAGGCCCAGGCAGGGCTTGGTGGCCAGCACCCCTACTCAACCAGGTGTTGCAGGCTGCCAGGCATTGGCAGAGAAGTGGCAGATGCCCAGCCAGGGCTTGGTGGCTGACACCCCTACTCGACTGGGCATTTCAGGCTGCCAGGCATTGGCAGAGCAGCAGCAGAGGCCTGGCCAGGGCTTGGTGGCTGGCACCCCTATTCAGCTGGGCATTGAAGGCTGCCAGGCATCGGCGGAGCAGCAGCAGAGGCGCAGCCAGGGCTTGGTGGCTGGAACCCCTACTCGGCTGGGTGTTGCAGGCTGCCAGGCATCAGTGGAGGAGGGTCAGAGGCCCGGCCAGGGCTTGGTGGCTGGAACCCCTACTTGGTTCAGCATTGCAGGCTACCTGGATTTTCAGTGAGCGCTCTTTGTGTGGCCATTAGTGGGTGCTCTGTGGTATGGCACTGATGCATTATGCGGTATGGCCAGTATGGCACCCTTACTTGGCCAGGCATTGTAGGCTGCCAGGCATCAGCGGAGCAGCAGAAGAGGCCCAGCCAGGGCTTGGTGTCTGGCACCCTTGGCCGGGCGTTGCAGGCTGGCTGGCATCAGTCGAGCTATTTGGCTTGCCTCGCACAAAGCACTCTAGAATTTTGATGAGTGCTCTGTGTGTGGCCATGAGTGGGTGCTCTGTATGGCACCTGCCACCTATGCGTTATGCTGTATGGCCAGTATGTCTCCCCTACTTGTCCAGGCATTGCAGGCTGGCTGGCATTGGTGAAGCAGCGACAAAGGCCTGGCCAGGGCTTGGTGGCTGGCACCCCTACTCAGCTGGGCATTGCAGGCTGCCAAGCATCGGTGGAGTTATTCGGCTTGCTTCGCATGAAGGACTCTGGATTTTTGGCGAGTGCTCTGTGTGTGGCCATGAGTGGGGTGCTCTGTGGTATGGCACCTGCCACCAATGCGTTATGCGGTATGGCCAGTATGGCACCCCTACTTGACTGGGCATTGCAGGCTGGCATCATACTCAACCTATATCAAGAACCTCTACTGCAAATTGGGCAAGCTTTGCCTAGTGGTGAATCTCGTGGACACCCAGCCCCTGCTCACCCGCCGGTGCACTCATCCGAGCTATGCCCATTTAAAAGAGTGAGGAACAAATGGCTGATGTGCAGTACCAGCAACAGCAGCAGACATTTAATTGCCAGGGCACAGAGCCCGTGGCACAGCAGAGGCAGCATCAGCAGAGGCGGGAGCAGTGGACATTCGACAGTATCCATGGCACAGAAGTGGCAGCCTCAGCAGCTGCAAAAATTACATTTCTGGGCTACAGTACCCATGGCACAGCAGCAGCAGCAGAAGCGGACATTGGATTGCTAGGGCACAACTGGCACCCATCCTTGGCCAGGCATTTCAGGCTGGCTGGCATCAATGGAGCAGTGGCAGAGATGCAGCCAGGGCTTGGTGGCTGGCTACCCTACTTGGCCGGGCATTTCAGGCTGGTTGGCATCAATGGAGCAGTGGCAGGGGCCTGGCCAGGGCTTGGTGGCTGGCACCCTACTTGGCCAGGCATTGCAGCCTGGCCAGCATCGGTGGAGCAGCAGCAGAGACCCGACCAGGACTTGGTGGCTGGCACCTCTACTTGGCCAAGCGTTGCAGGCTGCCAGGCATTGGTGGACCAGCAGCAAAGGCCCGCCCAGGGCTTGGCTGGACATTGCAGGCTTGCATCCTACTCGCCGGATCTCAACAAGCTCTTCTGGCCCACCAGACCAGCCTCTCCTGCTTCCCTTCTCCATTTGTCCCACCCAAAGAATGCACACGAAGATTTTATATATTTTATTTATTTATTCAAATTGGTAATCTAATATTATATATATCTACACTAAGTCTAACTGCTATTAACTATTCTAAAACTTATGGAACTAAGTGGAATATTATCTAATATCTACAAAGGCCTAGTCCTACAAACACACTATAAAATATTAAAACTGAATCACTACAGACTATCTCTATTTATTTCTATAACTAAGCCAACTCCTACAACTATCTATCTATAGTTTCTAATATCTCTCTCTCTCTATATATATATATACACACAGGGATGTGGGGGGGGGGACACAGACAGCTCACAACAAACAACACAGGGAGGGGTACAAAACTGAAATGAAACCTAAATCAATCTAATCCTGCTCTAAATAAATCCAAAAACAGGGGCAGGGAATCAGGGATCGAATATATACAGCGAGGAGGGAAGGATTCAATGGAGGGGAGGGAGAAAGAACACAGGGAGGGGTAAAAAATAAAAATAACACCTAAATCTATCTAATCTAACCTAAATAAATGAAACTATGGAGGTAAATGTGTGGAAATGGGTGAAATAGGAGGAGGATGGCAATGGATTGGGAGGAACACAAACTGCTGGGAGAGGGAGACTTCTGAAAACGCCTGCTGACAGGAACAGTGGCTAGCTCAGAACGAATTGGAAGGGAGGGGAGGGCAATGACTTTTGTTACTTGCTGTGCCCGCCTTACCGCAAGCCCCTTTGGCTCTGTGCAGCGTAGCCCGTGGCCAATCGCAGACTGCCAAGCCAGTGGTCTGAGGAAAAGAGGGATGGTGATTGGACAGGCTGGCTGTGAGTCCAAGCCTCTCTCCACCCCTGGGGCCAGGAAGTCTGCTCCTCAGCTGCCCCCCCACTCCCTGGGCCTGCCAGCCAGGTTTTCCCACTCAAACCTGCCCGAACGCAGCCGAACTGTTCAGGGGTTTCTGCATTCGGTTTGGCCATCCGGTTCGGGTGTCTGAACTCACTGGCTGAGTTTGGGTCGAACTCCGAACGTCCGAACCGCGTTCGCACATCTCTAGTGATAGCCTGCTATGGCCCACTTTGGCCTGATCCTCTGAGTTTTCTGAGGTCACTGCTGTGACTAGTTGTCGACACAGCCTGGGGTAATCCTGGGCTATCATCATGTGCACATGAGGTCTGGGCCAAAGCAGGCCACAGCGTGGTATTGTCACATCCATTTTTACTTTTTGTCTCTCCCAAATGTGAGGAAATTTGAAATGGATTCTAAATTTATTCTAGCTATTCAGCAAAAGACTTGGTCATGCACTTCACAGCTCATTGAAAACCTCTGCTCATTACATTGGTCAAAAGAACAGAGTAGAAACTAATAATAGAGTTGTTATCAATCAGTGGAATTCTCTAATAATGTTTGGTTTTGGTCACTTTGTCTCTAAAATTAAATAGCAATAGTCAAAGAGATGGGAGGCAAACATGAATATAGGTGTGGGGAGACCATGCATCTGCTGCCCTATTTAATCACCTGTAGAATATCGACCTCCTTTACACAGCAGCTCCTGTGTAAAGGGAATGGACAAGGTAGGAAATGATGGACAAAGTGACAATAGAGAACAGATAAGACATACGAATGAGAGAAAATATCAAGGAAGTGATCAGCAGGGTTCCTAGTTTTCTCTGCCAAAAAATTGTAAATGATCACTGATCGGTATGAAGAATGGAGGGAGGATGGGATGAAGGGGATTTATTTGCTTATGTTAGTAATTGGCGGGATTGCATTTTGAATAACAAATTTTAAGATTTGGAGACTTGCACAGTGTGATCCCCAAGCTATTTGGCATGAGTGCTACCCCTTAGCACTGGTCCAAGACTCATCAAAGTGAACAGAACTAGTGTCAGTCCTAATGGTTAGCACTGGCACTAAACAGTTTGAGGATCGCACTGCCTGTCCATTTTTAGATGTAGGGAACTGCAATCCACTCAGATATTACTCTCATGCTCTGTGACCTTGCCAGACCATCCGCCTGGAATTAGGACTATTTGATAAAGTTCTGTATACAGTATGCATACAAACTGCTAGCTTCATTCAAACAGATTAATGAACATGACTAAGCACTTCCACAGCAGGCACCGATGTGTTTGTAGTGCTGTAAAACATTAGTTACTGTGGTAATGCTTCACCGGACATATCTAAAAGACAAATAAGTACTATTATCTCTATTTTACAGATAGGATAATTGAGGCAGAGAGATGAAGTGACTTGTCCAAGGTCACACACAGAGCTAGAATAAAGCTAAGGAGTTCCTGATTTATCCAGATCATACTGCTTCTCAGTTTTACAGATCTATTTGCTAAAAATATGGAACATTTTTGTTTATGACAGTTCAGGATTAATCATTTACCAAGGACATTAGGCCCTTTGTACCCTAGTGTTCAGTAGCAAGTGTTTTACAAACAAGCTACAAAGTTTAAATTGACCCACAATCTGGCAGTTCTTTCTGGACTCACGCATTACATCCAGCTGATAAATGCATGTGCAAGCATGCTGACAGTCCATGCGGTCGGAACATTAAAGACAGAGAGAAATCTTTATTTAAAAGAAACAACCAAACAACTGTCTGATGAAGTATTGGCAACTGAACGCTAAGTCACTTTATGATCTGTACTGCATGAGATTTAGCCAGGCCTATCTTGTGGATAAAGTGGATTATTTTCCTAACCCCCCACCCTTCACCCATCTCCCTCACCAAAAGCCTGACGGAACAGCCAGGTCTTGCAATATTAATGAAAGAAGGAGAGGTCGAGAGCCATCTGAGCCTCCGCTGGCAGAGAGTTCCACAGCCTAGGCACGGCCACTGAGAACGCCCTCTCCATTGCCATCCCCCAGGATACCCGGGGGACTTCAAGTAGGGCACCCCTGACCGACCACAGGGGTCAATCTAGAGCCCGGGGAGTGAGACGATCCCGCAGATAGGTGGGGCACAGGCTGTGTAGGGCTTTATAGGTAGGCACCAACACCTTGAATCAGGCCCAGAAGGCTAGAGGCAGCCAGTGCAGAGAACGAAACACCGGTGTAATGTGCTTCGGCCATTCAAAACCAGGTTTTTTGGTGCGTGTTGCCCACTAGGGATGGGTGAACAGAACAGAGTTCGGAAATTCGGTTCGGTTCGGTTTGAAATTGGAGTTCAGTTCGGAAGTTCAGTTCGGTCGACCGAACAGACCGAGTTCGGTCCGAACTCCGAACTTCCGAACCACGTTCACCCATCCCTAGTGTAATCTGCTCCTCACCACAGCCCCCACCTGGACATCCAGGTGAAGCTGCGAGTTGAGGAGCACTCCCAGACTCCAAACCTGGGGAACCAGTGGGGGGAAAACTCCATCAGTGATGGGGGATACCACAATCACCACCTTCCCCACTAGCATCACCTCCATCTTGTTGGGATTCAGCTTCAGTCGGCTTGCCCTCACTGACCTCTCAGACCTCTTCCTCAAAGGAAACCTACACAACATCTTCAAAAGACGGGCTTAGGAACGAAAATCCATAACTTTATTAGATACCAACAATAATGGACTCGGAGACCTACGCTTTTCAAGCCATTCTGCAAATCTGTAGTAACTGACAGACTGTCAGCTGTATACATTGGGGTGTGCAGGCACATCATTCATTTTCATTTTTGTTTTCATTTTCATTTTTTAAAACCTTTTGTTTCGGGGAGGTTTTGTAACCAAAAACATTTGTTTTCAATTTTGGGGAGGAGGTTCCATTTATTTTTATTAAAAATAATTTTAAAAAAATTAAAAATCAGGGTGCATGAGCAGAATGGCCACTGGATCATTCTGCACATGTGCAGCCCTTTTCCAAAATGGTGCTACGCATGCACAGACTGGACGCTGCCGGTACTATTTTGGGAAAGGACACACATGTGCAGAACAGCCCTGGCAGCCATTTTGTGCATGCACAGTGTTATTATTTATAACCAAAATGGGCACTTTTCCCATTTGTTTTCATCTATTTTCATTACCCTGGCCTATAGTTTTTGTATGTTAATTGTTAAAACAAATGGGCTTAGTTTGTTTTAGTAATTTAAAAATGAAAACCAATTGCACAGTCCTAATGCTCAACCTTTGTGTTACTGCTGTTAACTCAGTTCCTTTCATTTTATTTATTTTATTTATTTATAAATATTTGTTAGCCACCCCCTCATGCCTACGGCATCTCGGGGTGGCTTACAACATAAAGGGAATTCATATGTGAATTCCCTTCACCTGCTAAGCTGCTTCCTACCTACTATATCCCATACCCATATGTTTGCTTTAGCCGTGTTCTCTCGGTGTATTTACCATGTTAACTACCTTTTGTTTTGTACACTAATATATATTTTATTTTTTACAGCTCAGTTTTTAAATGTCTGATATCTCTCTTTTTTCCCTATCTCACCCCTTCCCCCAGTTACCTTGTCTAATCCACTCCCACACATGTAATTCCATCCCTCCTCATATATACCTGTCGTACATTTTCTCAGTTTATATATTTTTCACTGACTATGCTACATGCCTGAGGAAGGGCCCTGTGTGACCCAAAAGCTTCCACATTCTCACTAACAGAAGTTGGTCCAATCAAGGATATCGTAGGAATTACGTTTTCTCCATCTCTTACATTAGGGACAAACACAGTAACAACACTCTCTCTCAAAATAACATGTCCATTGTCCAACCCTTGTAATGATATTTTGCACAGGCCTTGAGGCAGGGATCCATTAGTGGGGGAGGTTTCAGTGGTGCCCTTGTCATGGATGGATCATTATCTCCTCCAGGCTGGTATCCTGGCACATGTCGGTGCCCAGAGGGGTGCAGTAGGGGTGCAGTAGGGAACAGAGTTCGGGAGTTCGGTGTTCAGCCCGAACTCAGGATGTTCGTGCCATTCATGAACACCCTGAACCCGAACTCCCCCCCCCTGAACTGGCCAAACAAAGTTCAGGTTTCGAACCCATTCAGGCAGGGGGTGGGGGATGGGGGGAACCCAATTTTCCCTCCCCCTCCAGGCTGCGTGGGTGGAAGGGGTGCCGGGGCTCCCCTCCCCCTGCTACCATGCCCAGCCTGGTAAAAAAAAAAAAACAATCCCACCCCAGGAATCGACCTACCTGGTGGTGCCAGGGCTCTAGCCTCTGGTCCATCGGTGGCGGCGGGTCCAGCTCTAGAGGTGCTCTGGAGTGCTTCAGGCCTCTTCTATCCCTTCCGGGAACTAAAGGAGGGCTTCTGGCCCCTCTCTCAGTTCCTGGAAGGCCTAGAAGAGGCCTGAAGCTCTCCAGAGTGTCGCTGGAGCCGTACCCACTGCCGCTGCCAGACCCAGGGCCGGAGCCCCCACACCACCAGTTAGGTTGATCCCTGCGGTGGGGTTTTTAAAAAAATGTACCAGGCTGGGCAGGGGGGGAGGTAAGCCCCAGCGCTCCTTCCACCTGCGCAGCCTGGAGGGGGGAGGGGGAGGGAAAACTGGGTCCCTCCACTCCCCAACAGGTTCGGTGAAACTGAACCGGTTTGGGCCGAACAGCCTGAACCCGAATGGTTTTCACACATCCCTAGGGTGCAGAGCCAGTTCGGTTGGTTCACACCCAGAGACTTATGGAACCGGAGAGGGTCCGGAATGCCCTGGGAGATGTTCCCTCTGATGTCGATGACCTCGTGGCCTTTTGGAACGCTGTGCTGACTGAGACCATTGACTATATGGCTCTGAGGCATCCATTCCCAAATCGCCAACAACGCAGGTCCCCATGGTATACAGAGGATCTGTGGTGGATGAAGCAAGAAGGGTGGCAGTTAGAGTGATGTTGGCGTCATTCTCGTACTGAAGTTGACCAATTGAGACACAGAGTCTGGTTATGTACCTGTGCCATTGCAGTGTGGCATTGTGTGCGCTAAGTCATGTCCAGCTGAGCTTTTGTGGGTGGTGAGGGGGCTGGTCAGTCTGGCCTCTCTCCACCTGGATTTAGAGTTATCAATGCTTGTTGTGACTTATTTGTGGACATTTTGGAGAATAAAATGGCTCAAATCCACCACGGCTTCAACACTGCACTTTTGACAGTGGATGAACCAGAGGCAGTTGAAGCCCCATCTTGTCCTGTTTTATGGGATCAATTTCAATGTGTGTCACCCTCTGATGTGGAGGATGTTCTGGGGGCTGTTCGAGTCATTTATTGTGAACTGAACCCATGCCCCTGCTGGCTGGTCAAGGCCAGTCAGGAGATGTTGAGGCCATTGCTGGCCAGGATAGTCAACACCTCCCTTAGGGAGGGCAGAGTGCTGAACTTCCTTAAGGAGGCAGTGGTGCTGCCTCTGCTGAAAAAACCATCACTGGACGCTGATGCCCTGGCCAGCTTTGGTCGGTCTCTAACCTTCCCTTTTTAGGGAAGGTTATTGATCAGGTGGTGGCTCATCAGCTTCAGGAGCATCTGGATCAAATCAGTTTGCTAGATACCTCGCAGTCAGTCTTTTGTCCGGGTTATGGCACTGAGACTGCACTTGTGGCCTTGGCTGATGACCTCTCCCAAGAACTGGACCTAGGTTGTTTGACCCTGTTGATCCTATTAGATCTCTTGGCTGCCTTTGATATCGTTGATCATAAGTTGCTGGTGACTCAGTTGCAGGACCGAGCCAGAGTGGGTGGGACTGTTCTCGAATGGTGCCATTCTTTCCTGGCTGGCACAACTCAACGTGTGGTGCTGGGTGATTGTTCATCTTCTCCCCGGCGTCTCACGTGTAGAATCTTGCAAGGTTCTATCTTATCCCCTCTCTTGTTCAATGTGTATATGCAGCCTTTCATCAGAGGGTTTGGTGTAAGGTGTCATCAATATGCTGATGACACCCAACTGTATCTCTCCTTTTCATCAGACCCAGGCCTTACAGTCTTGGTGCTTACCCAGTGTCTGTCAGCTGTGGGGGACTGGATGAGGGCAATCCACCTGAAGTTGAATCCTGACAAGATGGAGGTGATGGTTGTGGGAAAATCCAGGGAAGTGATGGCCCCCATCATTGATGGGATCCGTCCTCCCCTGGTATCTCAGGTCCGTAGTCTGGGGGTGCTCCTAGACCCACAGCTCACCCACCTGGAAGTTCAAATGGCGGCTGAGGCGAAGGGCCCATTTTGCCAATTACATCTGGTAGAACGGCTTAAGTCGTATGTCTTGGACTCGGACCTTGCCACAATTATCCATGCTTTTACCTTGAGTTTGCACTTGAGGTAATAAAGGTAACCATTAGGGAGGAGAGGGCGACATAAAAATCTGACTAAATAAAATAAATAAAATAAATAAATGATAGAATACTGAGAATCTATATGTCTGAGACATCAAAGTAATATTACTTTTGATGACTTCCTGATACCTGAATTGCAAACCATTCCTAAAAGTAAACACATTTCCATCATTAGATGTTGTCTCATAACATGCTAACAGCATGATTTGTACAGATGCTTGATTTATTTTCTTGAGCAACCAATTTATTTATTTTTCATCTGTAGTTGACTACCTCACCTGAGCCCACATGTTTCAAATCTCTCTGCTTGGTGTTTTTTAGAAGCGCTTGGTACCTTTAAATATCTTGAGTTCTTACCATCCATTGCTAAATGTTTAGGGTCATGCACTTTGACTTTTGAAAACCAAAGAACTGATGCTGACAGCCGTCCAACATTATATTGAATGTGAGCATTTTCAGCCAATCTCTCCCTGTATCTCACTAGGTCTCCCCTCCTCCTCTTTCTCTCATTAAAAATTATACTGGCAAAATCTCGTAATGACCTCCTGTATTCTGTTAGTTAGCAAACTAGTGATGATTTCAGTAACAAATTGAATTAACTCTAATAACTCACTTCCAATCATTTATCAGATGACAGACTATTGTTTTCTCTGTATTATCACAAAATAATAATTATCTAAACTGGTTAGGAGCTCGACATTTGAATGACAGTATCTTATAGATAACAATTATTTGCCTCATTGCTTATGGAAGATTAAGAAAACTCTATTCTGGTGCCTTTCATAAAATAATGATTCCTAATCATTGGAGGGTGAGATTGTGCATGTTGGCTCCAGTCCATCAAAGCACTTAAAATGCATGCTACATTTCAAGAGGGGGAGTCTTGAAACTACTCATGTGCTTAAAGTTAAGCAGGTGGCAAAATGTTGCTGATAGAGGAGAGATGATACGCACAGCCCTGAATTGTAGTGTCCAGGGCACTGTGGTTAAAGTATTTGCTACAGCGTGGTCTTAACCCAATAAAGTCAACCAGAAAACTTCCATTGATTGCAATAGGTGAGGAAAGGATGGCTGCCACTTCTCTATAAAGGGTACATCTTATCTTGGGAGGAAAGCCCTGGGTCTGCCTGCTCTTCACAACCAGAACATGTTTTAGAGCACCTGCTGCACATCCCCTGTGCCCTACTCAGCACCTGGAACTAAGATTATGATTTGTTTATATAACATCAACAATGTGCTTGGCATTGAGCAGTCATGATTATAGACAGGACCCTGCCCTATCAGAGGCAGGGACACATTTGAGAAGTCGCAGGTGGACATGCTTAGCTTAGTTACATGGGAAGGAAGGGGGTACCCCAAAGGATACAGCAGTGTAAGGAAAAGCATAACTGAGCAACTCTAAGAGGTGGGGGTGATGAGCTAGGGAAAACCTGATGGAAGAGGTAGGCTTTTAGGAGGGTTTTTTTAAAGTTGGAAGGGAAGCATAACAGTGCATGTGCTCAAGGAAGGCATTCCAGGAATAAGGAGAAGGTATGGAGGAAGGGTTGAGGCAGTTTGGAGCAGGAGAATTTGGGGCAGGCCTGGGATCATGGCAGATGAAGAGCAAAATTCCTAGGTAGGCAGGAACATAGTGAAAAATTAGGGCAGAAAGCTAAGGGAGGAGCAAGGCCATGAAAAGCCTTGTAGGTGAATGCAAATGCAGAAATTGTGGGTGGAAGGGCATCCCTACCTAGGGCTGAAGCAGCAAAAGCTTTTACCACGCCACTATTCCATTCCGCCATTTCGGAATTGCCCGCGCCACACCGCGGCTTTTCTGCCGACATTCCGCTAATTCCACCTGCATTCTGAAAATTTGGAAATTATCAGAAAAATTGAAGAATTGTCAGAAACTGTCAGAAAACCGCTGTTCCGCTATTTCATGGTGATGGCGGAATGGCGGAAGTAGCAAAAATTGCATGTTTCCGCTATTTGTTAATCCTGTGGAAGTAGCGGAATGAAATTAGCAGAACTGCAGAAGTAGCGGAATGAAACTAGCTGAATGAAAGCCTCTGCCACGCCATACCACTAATTGCAGAAATGCTGTTTCCGGTGGAAATAGCTACTGCAGCGACTTTCAGCTACAGTCCTATCCCTACCTACTCCCAACTCTTCTGCCTATCTTCATGAAGGGTAGTCATAATACCGCCCTGTTGTTTGCTGTTTTTTAATGATTGGCATTCAGACATACTGTCAATGATGGCTATTCCCAGTTGTATTTATGGATTTACGGAGTTCGGATGTTCAGACATTAGGCCGTTCAGACTAAAATCTTAGTTTGGGTTCGTGGGCTTGGTCCAGCAGAGTTCGGACATCCTCGAATGTTTGGCAGAGTTCAGCGCCACTGGGAGGCTTGAGGTGCTCCAGGGACCCCAGGGGGCCCGTGGTGGCATGACAGACTGTTGGAGATCCAGCAGCAGCAGAGACCAGGAAGGTTTGGTGCTTGGCACCCCGAGTTGCCTGGGAAAGCAGGCTCAGCGCTTGGCCCCTGGGGGTGCCCGTGACGCCACAGCTGGCTGTCTGAGACCAAGCGGCAGCAGCAGCAGAGACTGGGAAGGCTTGGCTCTTGGCACCCTGGGTTGCCCGGGCAGGCAGGCTTGGCGCTTGGCCCCTGGGGGTGCTCATGGCGCCGGGGCTGGCCATCGGAGACCCAGCAGCAGCAGAGACCGGGAAGGCTTGGGGCTTGGTGGCTGGCCTGGTACTCCTACTTGGCTGGGCATTGCAGGCTGCCAGGCATCGGTGGAGCAGCAGCAGACATTGGATTGCCCCATAGCAGAACCCATGGCACAGTAGAGGCAGCAGCAGCAGCAGACAGGCAGTATGGCATGAGCAGCAAGGGTTTAAGGTTGCCAACCAGGGTGGGCAGACAGGCAGTGTGTCATGAGAGACAGTAGGGAAGGCAGGCTGAGACCTTGGCAGGGCACTCAGATAGGCTGGAAAAGACTGTGCAGTGTGCAAGAGAGAGAGAGTCAATCAGATAGGTGGACTGAAATCGTCTAGACAGAGGCCGGCTAGCAGACTTTCAGCTTCCCAATGCCACCCTGCATCATGAGGTCAGCCAGATAGACTGGCCAAGGCCATCTAGTGAAAGAGAGAGTGACACAGAGAGAGAGAGGCAGAGACAGAGAGACCGAGACAGAGAGACAGAGAGAGGCAGGACGGGCACCGGGCATTGGGAGGGACAGACAGCATCTGAGCAGCAGAAGCTCAGATTGAGGAGGGAGGAGCTCCATCCCAAGACTGCCCCTGGCATGGGATGGCGTGTGCCACTGCACCATCAATCCATGTCCAGGGGCAGCTCGGGGAATCCCAGCAGTGGAAGGTTCACCTTTATGAACAGCAACTGCTCCACCAACTTGGCCCCCAGTCTCAGGCGGTGCAGCAAGCAAATGTCCCCCACCATAGAGAACACCTACTCAATGGGGAGACTCAGTGGGCAGGGCAACAGACCCTTGGCCACTTTGGACAGGGCCGGCCACATGTCCCTCTGAGAGCTGTGTCACCACCATGTTCTGCCTCTCCCATCAGCACTGTCAGTGGTGCAGCAGCAGCAGCCAGTTGAGGTCCAGAAGCATCAGTGCACCATGTAGGAGCTGGGGTGGGGGAGCTGCCAAGTCCATTGGCAGCTGCAAGACATAGAGGGTGGCATGACTTTCAACTGAAAACCACGTGCATGTTGGGGGAAATGATTGTGTTCGATGGGCAGCCCTTCTCAGTGGTCAGGAACATGGGGTTTAGGCACCTGATTGGGTTCCTGGCCCCCCAGTTTAAGCTGCCCTCATGCACCACCCTGAGTCAGCAGGTGGTGTCAGCCTTGTATCAGGCTTTAAAGGAGCGGGTGAGGGAGTATCTGGCAGGGGCTTGGGTTCCACCGTCCACTTCACCACTGACCTGTGGTTGAGTAGGCATGCGCAGCATGCCTACCTGGCAGTGACGGTGCACTGGTGGCAGGACCCAGAGGCAGCGTTTGGCAGTGGCAGGAGGGGTCCCAAAGCAGGGGGCCCTGCTTCACGTGGAAGTGATGGATGCTGTGCCCCCCACACTTCTCAGAACATCGAGGCAGTCCTGACAGCCATGGTGAGGGAGTGGGTCATGCCAGGTGTGCCCTTCACCAAGGGGAGCATGGTGACGAACAATGCGGCCAACATATTGAGGGCAGTCCATGAGGAAGGCTTCAATGACTTCCCTTGCACTGCACATCCCCTTCACCTGGTGGCCAGGGATGCTCTGCGCATGGGGGAGAAGGGGATTGGGGCAGGAACCCTTAGCTCCCTGATCGAGTGGGGGAGGAAGCTGGCCGGTGTCTTTAACTGAAGTGTGAAGGGCAGCGACCTCCTCTCGGTGAAGCAGGCAGATCAAGGCTCCCCAGTGCACCAGCTGGTGCAGGATGTGTCCACCAGGTAGAATGCCACATTCCTGATGCTCAAGCTGCTTCTTGAGCCTTGCATCAGGTTCAACTGGTGATGGACAGTGGGGCACCTCCAGGGTACAACAGGGCAGAATGGGAGATCCTGGCTCACACTGTCTTTGTTCTGAGACAATTCCTGGCCATGACGGAGACCATAAGCTCCTCCATCGCCACCATCATCCAGGTAACCCCTCTGGTTCAGAGTCTCCTCAGGAGGCTGGAGGAGATTCTCCAGGGGCAGGATTGTGGCCCTCAGGACAAGAAGCTGGCACTGGCAGCTGATGCAGTTGCCCTGGTGCAGCAGCTGAAGGCAGGGCTGAAGGCACGGTTTGATGAGCTCCTGAAGCGGGAGGAATATGTTGGCAGCCATGCTGGATCCCAGGGTCAAGGGCAGCGTGGCACGCCAGACACCGCTCTATGGTCACTGGAAGGGTGAGCTGGTGGAGAAGGTCCTGCAGGCAGAGGGGGCTCTGAAGAGTGCACCACAGCAGCAGCAGAAGGATGCCCCTGGGGATGGTGGGAGTTGGCGCAGCCACCCCTTTCAGCCGGTGGGGTCTATCCCTACCCCCAGCCCTAGCAGTAGCAACACCAGAAGCAGGTTGAGTGGCAACAGCACTCCTATTGCTTCTGGATGACATGGATGGACAGCTCTCCCTGTCTGTAACGTAGGCCCCAGAACCCTGAGGATGAGTCCTGGGGTTGGAGTGGCAGCTTTTGGATGATGTGGATGGACAGCCCTCCCAGCCTGTAACGTAGGCCTCAGAACCCTGATGGTGGGTCCTGGGACTAAAGTGACAGCTTCTTGATGACATGGATGGACATCCCTCCCTGCCTGTAAGATAAGCCCCAGAACACTGATGGTGGGTCCTGGGGCTGGAGTGGCTGGCTGTTTCTTGATGCCATGGAATGACAGCTCCTCGTGAGTGGGATGATGGCCCCAGAACCCTGATGGTGGGTCCTGGGACTAGAGCGGCTGGCACCCCTGTTCAGCTGGGCATTGCAGGCTGTCTGGCATTGGTGGAGCAGTGTCAGAGACCTGGACAGGGCTCAGTGTCTGACACCCCTGCTCAGCCAGGCATTGCAGGCTGGTTGGCATTGGTGGAGCAGCGTCAGAGGCCCGGCCAGGGCTCGGTGGCTGGCATGCCTACTTACCCGGGCATTGCAGGCTGGCATCCTAATTGACTGAACTAAAGAAGCTCTATTTCAATTTGGGCAAGCCTTGCCCGGTGGTGTATCTCGTGGACACCCAGCACACACACCCCACACCCCCACCCCACCGGTGCAATCATTCCAGCTATGCCCATCTACAAAAGTGAGAAGCAAATGGCTGATGTGCAGTACCAGCAGTAGCAGCAGACATTGGATTGCCTGGGCACAGTAACTGCGGCTGGCACCCCTGCTCAGTCAGGCATTGCAGGCTGGCTGGCATTGGTGGAGCAGTGGCAGAGGCCCGGCCAGAGCTCGGTGGCTAGCACCCCTTCTTGGCCAGGTGTTGCAGACTTGCATCCTACTCTCAGGATCTCAAGAAGATATTATTCCAATTGGTCAAGCCTTGCCCAGTGTTGAATCAAATGGCCACCCAGTAGCAGACATTGGATTGCCGGGGCACAGTACCCATGGCACAGCAGAGGCAGGAGAAGCAGACATTGGGTTTCCAGGGCACAGAACCCATGGCACAGACAGCAGAGGCGGCATTAGCAGCAGCAGCAGCAGCAAACATTGGATTGCCTAGTAGCAGAACCCGTGGCACAGACAGCAGAGGCGGCATGGGTAGCAGCAGCGGACATTGGATTGCCCAGTAGCAGAACCCATGGCACAGACAGGAGAGGCAGCATTGGCAGAAGTGGTAGACATTGGATTACCCGGGCACAGAACCCATGACACAGAGAGCAGAGGGAGCATTAGCAGCAGCAGCAGACATTGGATTGACCAGGCACAGAACCCGTGGCACAGCAGAGACAGCAGCAGCAGGATTTGCCTGTGCGCAGAACCCATGGAGCCAGGATGGTAGGATTTTCCAGGGAAGAGCTCCCATACAGCAGCAGATGGCAGTAGCAGCATTGCGTGGGCACATTTGGATTTGCCAGGACAGAGCACCCATGGACCAGCAGGCAGCAGCAGTGGTATTACCAGGCCAGTGGGACACATCACCCAAGGTTGCCAGGGCAGGCAGACAGGCAGCTTGGCAGGAGAGGTAGGTAGGCTGGGTCAGGGCTTCAGCTTTGCTCACAGAGAGGCAAGACAGGCACTTTGGCATGAGCAGAAAGGAGACTGAGGCAGGGTTCGAGCTTGGCAACCTGGGCGGGCGGGCATACAGGCAGTGTGGTATGAGCATCAGAAGGCTGGCTGAGGCAGGTTTTGATCTAGGACACCTGGGCGGGTGGGCAGGAAGACAGGCAGCATGGCATGAGCAGAAGGCAGATTGAGGCAGACTTTGATCTAGGCCACCTGGGCGGGTGGGAAGACAGGCAGCGTGGCATGAGCAGAAGGCAGACTGAGGCAGGTTTTGATCTTGGACACCTGGGCGGGCAGGCGGACGGGCAGACAGGCAGCGTAGCATAAGCATGGGAAGGTAGACTGAGGCAGGCTTTGATCTAGGCCACCTGGGCAGGTGGGCGGGCAGGCAGGCAGACTGCCAGCGTGGCATGAGCAGAAGGCAGACTGAGGCAGGCTTTGATCTAGGCCACCTGGGTGGGCAGGCGGACGGGCAGACAGGCAGCGTAGCATAAGCATGGGAAGGTAGACTGAGGCAGGCTTTGATCTAGGCCACCTGGGCAGGTGGGCGGGCAGGCAGGCAGACTGCCAGCGTGGCATGAGCAGAAGGCAGACTGAGGCAGGCTTTGATCTTGGCCACCTGGGCGGACAGGTGGGCAGACAGGCAGCGTGGCATGACAGGCAGTAGGGTAGGCAGGCTGGGACCTTGTCAGGGCACTCAGATAGGCTGGCAAAGACTGTGCAGCGTGAGAGAGAGAGAGTCAGTCAGATAGGTGGGCCGAGATTGTCTAGATAGAGGCTGGCTGGCAGGCTTACAGCTTCCCAATGTCACCCTGTGTTATGACGTCAGTCAGATAGGCCAGCCAAGGCCGTCTAGTGAGAGAGAGAGGGGGGGCAGGGCAGACACCAGGCATTGGGAGGGAGGGACAGCACCTCAGCAGCAGCAGTCCAGATTGAGGAGGAGCCCCATCCCAAGACTGCCCCTGGCATGGGATGGCGTGTGCCACTGTACCATTAATCCATGTCCAGGGGCAGTCCAGGGAATCCCAGCAGTGGAAGGTTCATCTTGATAAAAGCAACTGCTCCACCAACTTGGCCCCCAGTCTCAGGCAGTGTGGCGAGCAAATGCCCCTCACCATGGAGAACCTGTTTGCTGAGGACACTTGTTAGTGGGCAGAACAAGAGACCCTTGGTCACTTTGGACAGGGCCGGCCACACATTGGTCTTCCCAGCCCAGTACTAGGCCAAGGGATCGCTGCTGGGTTTGATGCACGACTCCGCCTCCAGGTAGCTCTCCACTGCTGCTGAGATGCTGTTCTAGTCCCTCACGTAACTCTGCCTGGGCACCACCTCCACCACTGCCCTCAGCCACGCTGCCTGCCCTGCTGTGCACGACCCCATGCTAGCCAGAGTGTCCTGCACATACGAGCTGCTACTGGCAATAGGGGTGCTGCAGCTACTCAGCCTGCTGCTGATGCTGCTACTGCTAGGGCTGGGGGCAGGGATAGACCACGCCAGCTGAAAGAGGTGGCTGCTCCCACTCCCACCATCCCCAGGTGCATCCTGCTGCTGCTGCCGTGCACTCTCCAGAGCCCTCTCTGCCTGCCAAACCCTCTTCACAAGGTCACCCTTCCGGTGCCCTTAGAGCACTGTCTGGCTTGCCACACTGCCCTTGACCTAGGGGTCCAGTATGGTTGCAAACACGTATTCCACCCATTTCAGGAACTCATCGAACCGCGCCTTCAGTTCTGCCTTCAGCTGCCGCACCAGGTCAACTGCCTCATCTGCCAGCTTCCTGCCCTTAGGGCCACAATCCCACCCCTGCAGAATCTCCTCCAGCCTCCTGAGGAGACTCTGGACCAGAGGGGTCACCTGACTGATGGTGGCCGTGAGGAACTGATGGTTTCTGTCACGGCCAGGAACGGTCTCAACACAAAGACCGTGTGAGCCAGGATCTCCCATTCTGCCCCATCATACCCTGGAGGTGCCCCGCTGTCCATCACCAGTTGAACCTGATGCAAGGTGGCTTTCTGCTCGAGAAGCCGCTCGAGCAACAGGAAGGTCGAATTCCACCATTTGGACACATCCTACACCAGCTGGTGCACTCGAGAGCCGTGCTAGGCCTGCTTCACCCGAAGGAGGTCGCTGACCTTCATGCTCTGGTTAAAGAAACCAGCCAGATTCCTCCCCCGCTCGATCAGGGAGCTAAGGGTGCCTGCCCCAATCCCCTTCTCCCCCAAGCCCAGAGCATCCCTGACCACCAGGTGAAGGGTGTGTGCAGCACAAGGAATGCTGGTGAAGCCCCCCTTGCGGATTGCCCTCAAAATGTTGGCCCCTTGGTGAAGGGTGCGCCTGGCGTGACCTACTCCCTCACCATGGAGGTCAGGGCTTCCTCGATGTTCTAAGTGGTGTGAGGGCCATCTATTACTTCTGCCTGAAGCAGGGCCCACCTATACCCTGCTTCGGGAACCCTCCTGCCACTCCCAAACACTGCCTCTGGGTCCTGCCACCAGTGCACCGTCACTGTCAGGTAAGCGTGCTGTGTGTTCCTGCTCGACCACAGGTCGGTGGTGAAGTGGATGGTGGTACCCCCAGCCCTTGCCAGCTGCTCCCTCACCCGCTTCTTTAAAGCCGGTACAGAGCTGGTACCACCTGCTGACTCAGGGTGGTGCACGAGGGCAGCTTAAATTGGGGAGCCAGGAACCCAATCAGGCGTTTAAACCCCATGTCCCTGACCACCAAGAAGGGCTGCCCATCCAGCGCTATAATTTTCCCCAACATGAGCGTCACTTTCAGTTGAAAGTCATACAGCCCTCCATGTACTGCAGCTGCCAAGGGACTTGGCAGCTGCCCCCACCCCAGCTCCTCCATGGTGCACTGTTGCTGCTGCTGCTGCTCCCTCCTAGCAGTGAGGAAGGCCTGCTGCTAGAGGCAGCTGTTCAAGCAGGACGGTTGCCCGCTGATGGAGGCGGACGACTGGCCGCTGCAGTCGGGAACCCACTGGTATCCACTGCCCCTGCCTGCCCACTTAGCAGCACAGTGCTGTGGCATCCCTTGAGGTGCCTCACCATGGCAGTTGGGTCAAGGTTGGTGAGCACCTGCCCACACTTCACAGCCTTCTGACACAAAGTGCACTGTGCCTCCCTGGGATCATCCGCCCGCACCAACTTAAAATGTGCCCAGACAGAGGATTTTTTGCCACCTCCTGCCTTCTGGCCTGCACCGGGTGATGCACTGCTGACAGCGCTGATGGGAGGTGGTGACACAGTGGTGACACAGCTCTCAGAGGGACAGCCATCACCTCAGCACCAGACATCTCCTCCACAGGACTGGTGTCTGCCTTGCTGTCCCCAATATGAGTGATGTCCCCCCATGAAGGGGAGTATTGGGACCCTGCAGATGATGAACTGCCCACCATGTTGCTGCCACTCTCCCTGTGCCCCTATAGCTGCTGCTGCTGCTGCTCTCCCTGCTGCCATTGGCCAAGGATTGGGTCCTGCCTCTAGCAGCCAGGGTGGATTTCACCAGCCCTGGACTGCTGGGGATCACCTCAACAATCCGGAACATTGGTGGCCCTTGAGGAACATCCAACCCCGAAGCACCTGCTCCTGCAGTCGCAGGAAAGACAGCTGCAGCCTCCTGCACTGCAGGCCTTCCAGTGCCCTACTGTTAGGGTTAGGGGAGGTAGAAGGGGAAGAAGTGGACCTAGCTTTATCTCTCGTTGCCTGTTTTCCCCCACAATCACGCGAGCACAATCGTTTACAGGGGCCACTGAACTGTAATAGTAGAATGTGACCCCTCAGAATATCGTGTAGCTTCAATTCTCCAGACGGAGTAACAGCCAAATCATCATAGGGGTGGTAAGGAGGTAGAACGCCCTGTAATGGCCCCTGTACAACCACACCCTCAATCGTGCTCTGCCCCAACCTGCTAAGTGTGCCTATGGG
>QEPC01012001.1:505316-517924 GCA_003113815.1 Sphenodon punctatus | reverse complement strand
CCCCCCCCCCCAACTCCCTGGACCTGCCAGTCACATTTTTCTCACCTGAACGCTGTCGAACCCACCCGAACGCCACCAAACAGTTTGGGGCTTTGGGCATTTGGTTCAGTCGTTCGGTTCGGCCGTCCAAACAGGCCGAGTTTGGGCCAAACACCGAACGGCCGAACTGCGTTTGCACATCCCTAGTTGTATTGGTTATTCTGACTTTCCTGTGCCATGCTGTGTGCCTCTACATAGCTTACATAATTAGCCTGTGCCTGCCTCTTTCATGCATGGTGCATGTTCTCGCTTGTAATGAAATGCTAGGATTTGTAGCAGCCCTCCTTCCATTACAGAATAAGCTGGGCAGCAAGTTCAGCAACAGGCACTGGTTTGTTCAACCAATGTCACAGCCTACAGTTGGACAAGCAGGGAAACTCTGCAAGTTTATAGATCCAAACTAGGGGTGAAAGAAGAATGGAAAATATTCTTGTGAGTGTTGCGTGAGATTCTTGTAAACCTGGTGAGATCTTGCTATGGTTTTCAAGAATCATGCAAGATTCTCGTGAGACACAAACAGGGAGCTTTAAGGATCCAATTCTGAGATTTGGGCCATTTCCTGACCCTAAATCTGGCTTCATACTGCATACATAAGTTAAGGCATATTGCTGTAAGCCAGGGATGGGGAACCTTTTCTGTCCCGGGGGCCACATTGAAAATGAGTATGAGCTCCGTGGGCCACATAGAGGTTGGGAGTGAAGATGTTTAATGGGTATATTCAAGAAAAGGAGGGTCCAGATCATGGATCTGTGCCATGGATCTGTCCCCTAGCCTTGTATGCATGCCCTCCTCTCTGCTCTCATATCCTGAGCTCAGCTTTTCAGTGCTTGAGAGTAGAAACTGGATCCAGGGGGCAGATCCAGACACTGGAAAGGGGCCACATAAAAACTTGCCAACGGCTGCATTTGGTCCCGGGGCCTGAGGTTCCCCACCCCTACTGTAAGAGGTGGACTAATGGATTAAAGAGAGAATATTTTGTGGTCATTGCCTCAATCAATAGCCAGTTGAAAGCTATTAGCTGAGTATATTATTGGATGAATAATGGCAGGATTTGGCAAGCAGTTTGTTAGATGGATAATTTTCTGGTTGTGACCATATTTTCGGGTGGCCTGGTGGAATAGCCTGGCAAGTGAAACTTGAATATGTGCATTACAAATGTTTAGCATCTCAACTCTTTCCCATATGCTCAAATTTCCAAGCATGTTGCCCTATCAGATTTCATTGATTGTGTAACCCCTGAGCTGGATTCCTCATAAACAATGTGCAACTTTGGAAGTGTGCTACAAGTTAGATGCTGTATTGTTATCCTTCTACAAGAAAAGCTTCCATTAAAGTCATTGGAAAATTTGTATAAAAACGAATGGCTAGATAAGGTGCTAATATACATAAAGGTTGCTAAGACTTGGCAGTAATGTAGACAGATGCATAATACACTGACTCTACACTTAAATATATTGAGCTTTGTTAGTAGCTTTTATGCTCGTGTTTTACTTCAGGACAAAAGGGATCAAAGAGGAGTCATAGTAATGTAGTAATAGCTTTTTCTCTGGGATTAAGTCACAAATTGAAAAAATGATTTGATGGTCATGTCCTAGTCCTTACTAAATAATTGTCAGCCTCACAGCAGTTGCATGTGTAGTCCATGTTAAGATAGAAATAGTGGTGTTGCAACTACCTGAAATGGTAAAAAATCCCAGACATGACGGTGGCCTGCTTAGGCCTGCGGGCACATCTGTTTTTGCACTGCCAAATATGTGTGTCTGCCAAATATTTGTGCACCACCAAATACCGTGTCTGCAGCCAGCCAGAGCTCTGACCTCGGGAACTGCCCCATAGTCATAGTCCGAGCTAAGGCCAGCCTGACCAAGCCACAGCAGACCACAGCAGGCTAGCACATCTAGCCATGACTGGATTGGGGCCCACATGATCAGCCACCATGGCCGGTCGTCATTGACTGTCATGGCTGCCCGACATGGTAGGGGCAGGGTGCCAGGACAGCGCTGGGCAGGGTTGGCTGCCCACAAACCTGTTGCAGCCCTTCCCATCCCTAGGTCATATGGGCAGCAGGACAGCGGCCCGGATGCAGGCACATATGGCTGGTCCCCTGTTGATTTCTGCCCCAATCCAGGACATGACAAAAGCATGCCAACATCACGTGTGTTTTTACCCAAAGACCGCCTCACTCACTATGCTCTTCCAATCCCCATAGTCCATTCGGAACGCTCTCTTACAGGTACCGTGTGTCAGCATGGTTTGTACAAAAGTGAGCAGAGACATTCCCAGTTGCTGTTCCCGTGCTGTAGAACCCACTTCCCCTGGAAGTTCATCAGAGCCCAAGTCTGAGCATTTACTGAAGACAATATAAGACCATTCTTTTGGGCCAAGTGTTTAACAGGTGGGAATAGGGTTAGGTGGGTGGGGCTTTTTAAAAGGGTTTTATGTACTTTTTATATGGTTTTTACCTTGTAAGCCTCCCTGAGCCTTGGGGGAAGAGTGGAGTGTAAATGTGAATGATAAATAAATATTGAAATATAAAAACTTCATGAAGTAACACCAGCAGAGTATCTTGCTCATAATCTTAGATCTTTAATTGGTACGAAATTTAGTACCTACAGGTAATACCCACATTTTTGGTAGCGCATTGGGTTTCATTTTCTAATTACCGATCAGTATATCAGGTTGGAAAAATGAAAAATTGGGATGGAAATAAAAACAATATCAGGACCAGAAGTCCGTTTTCCAGGACTGGAAGTTGACTTTCTGGGACCAGAAGTTGAGTTTCCAGGATGGGAAAATAAAAAAATAGGCATCAGAAATTAATACATCAGCATGGAAGTTGAAAAATTGGTACCAGAAGTTGACATTCTGGGACCAGAAAGGGAAGGGAGTGGGTAGGGGTGGGGGAGACTGGTAGTGGGTGGAGGGTTGGGTTATTTTAATCTGGGGGTTTTAGGTTGTTTTAATTGTATTTTAGTTTTGTGTTTTTAAATGTTGTTAGCCGCCCTGAGATGCTTGTAGCAGGAGGGGGTGGCATAATAAATTTTAATAATAAATAAATAAATAAACAAACATTCTGGGACACTGGGTACCCAAATTAGGTTGCAATTGGGTACCAATCGGTACCTGATGTTGTTGGGTCAATTTGGGTACCAGAATTCATTGAGTATACCTGTTTTTGCGGGTACTCATTTCAGCTCTACTTTTGAGGTTTTCAACACTGTTGCTTTAGTTAAAAGTTCATTGTTGGCCTTCCCAGTAGAATCAGCTTTTACTTAAAGGAACTTGAAATATTTCAAGCCATGGCATGGCCTCTATTGCCTGCTTCCAAAAACAGCAATATTTTAGACTATACAAATGGTATTTCATTCTTGGAGGATACCTGGCAAGGAAAATAGAGGAGTGACATGTTCAGGGTTCAGGTGACTCTTGTGAGTGCTAATGTCCCCAGTTTCATGACTGCAAAAGAAATAAAGTTCAAAAACGAAGGTGCAGATGAAAATGTAAGTCTCTGTCTGGTGCCGAGATGCCATAAATATGTTAATTCTTTTTAACCTAGATTGTGAATTTTTGTTGGAATTACAATTTGCCTTTTTTAGGGCAGGAAACAAGCCCCAATGAGTCTGATGCAGGGTAACTCTCATAGGCTTTGGAACTTGAACCAGAAGCATTTGGAAACTTTGAAAAAATGTAACGGTTACGATTTAAATAATAAACGTTCTAGATTCTGATTTAGCAGTAACGTTGAACGTGTGTATTGCAATTCTTATGCAGGCAAAAAGGGGTAATTGTACCCAAGCATCCTGGATGTACATATTAGCTCCCAGTCAGAATATTCCTAATCTTCTGTGTAATAAAAAAAAAAAATCTTAAATGGAAGAAAAGGTAGAAACAAATACCATTAGCATTTGTTTTTCAAATGGAAGTGTATTTAAGGGAATGCAGGTAGATGGCTGCTGAATTCCTGGGGAGAAAATAAAAGGGGGAGCTACCAAATTCCCACTTGAATCCACAGAAGGAAATGTGTTCATTTGCATAATTTGAGGACGTTTGAAAATAGGAAATATACCTAGTGTGTTGGGGAGTCTTGCCCGCCCAGCAAAACAAACCACGCTAGCTGTAAGAGACAGACCTAGATAAATATGAAGATGGAATATGGTGTCGAGTTTCACCTGCTGCCAGATGCCTGCTGCATGCTGTACTTGCAAAATATATGTATTTCTATTTCCATGAAGCCACTCATAAAGGGTTTTTTCTGGCTGATTTTTCAAGTTAATTATAGTCAAGGCACTTGGGGGAAAGATTTATGTCAGTGGTACAGAGGTTCAGCAAATTGTCAAGAATTTTACAGTACAATTAATCTTCCTTCTCCATTACGATTTGTAAGTGTGGGACATATCCGCAGAACAGTTGTTATAATGTAGATATCACAGGTATCTAAGTGCTGTATGCATCAGCGATTGGGGGGGGGGGAGTACAAAGAGTGCTTACGGCTACCACAGATTTGTAAATCTTCCTGTGTGCCAAATGCTCCGCCAAATATTGTGGAGGCTATTGCGCTGTATCACATTCAACTGTCATCAGTTTGATGATAGTACTTTAGGCAGAGCTGTGAATACTGGGACTGCATCTCAATTATGTCTGCTGCTTTCCAAGTTGCTGTATGGTGTTGCAGAGAAGAACCATTCTTTGCAAAATAATAAGATCTCTTTAGAAAAGGGCTCTTCCAAGGTCACTAATTTTGTTGGCATTTGTATAATAAAGGAAGGTCTAGAGAAAAGTGTTAGATCCGTGTGTCTCTATTTTGAGACTTAAATATGATTCTGTGATCCCAAACAGCAACAAAGCTATAAGAAGTATAACATCGATCAGTTAGGATTGCAATCCCAATTGGACCTTAGTTTGCGTAAGATAAACGGGGGCTAATGGCATCACGACAGGCAGAGTATATTGCATCAAACAGCAGGTTCATGTTCTAGACAGAGAGCCTGGACATCTGATGTTCACAATCAACTTAGTGTCACAAGCAGGCAAGCCTCTCTATACCATAAAGCCGATGTCCCTGACTCGTCCCTGCACATTGCAGCCAATTTAGTTATCTTTGTCACCAGAGCTGGTGACATTTATTTATTTATTTGTTTATTTACTTCACATGTCCAGAAACCATACAAGCGGCGGCTGTGTCCCTGTAGACTGTTAGAAGTGGAGGACGTCTACCACGTTCTGTTTACCTGCATCTGGTATACAGAATTAAGGGAGGTATGGTTGGTTCCCTTATGGAGTGAGGGAGAGCAATTTTTGGCACCTCAAATTAGGCTCAGGAAGCTACTTGCAGCCCAGGATGAGAAAACTATCTGGGCGGTAGCAACCTATGCTTACCTGGTAACTAAAAGGAGGGAAAGAGATCAGATGGATTAGGCACAGGGGGGATAAGTGTCCAGCTTGTTCCCCTTGGTCAGGTCCATAACCCAAGAGGGCACACATTCAGTTCTGCTGTTTTCGGCTGGGTGGAGACTTTATTCTAGGTAAATATTATGGATATCTGGATTAGACGAGGGCCCGATTTGGGTCTTAAATGATTAGCAGGAGCAGTCGGTAGGTTTTTTTCCTATCCAATTGTATTTTCAATTGTATTATATGATGTTGTGTTGTGTTGTATTGTTTGTGTTTGGTATATGGTGAAAGCTGAACCAATAAATATTATTATATAATATAGATTTACTTAACAACTTTTTTACCCCACACCCTCCTGCTCACAGGGCAGCTCACAAAACAGAATCAACAACAATGATAAAACAATATACAACCTAAAAATTCATTAAAAGCTAAAAATAGACTGCAAATATACTAAAAGGACAGGACACATACACACACACGTCCTCCCTCTCCAAAGGCCCTTTGAGGCCTGTGAGAGAATTTTTAACTTTGCTGAGACACATATAGTGACATGCTGGTAGCTTTTCTCAATAGAGGTCCTTTTTACACGAGACGTACCCACTTATGCCCAGGCAGGTCCACTGCATGGGCATGCTTGGGTGCCGCTTGTGAGACTGCCACGGCAGGTGGGTGGGCATGCGTGCGCCTCACATCCCCACCCACCACCCACCCACCCATTGCCCATGTAGTCTACGGAGCAATTGGGCAAAGTGGCAACTACTCCACGCATGGGGACGCGGGGTGGATCAGTGTGCGCCCATGTACACCACCACCCCACACTGCCCACACTGCCCTGCGCACACCCATCCCCCCTGCAGCCATGACCAGTTTTAAAAGGGCCAGAGTGAATGAGTTTCTCATCATGTATGCTTGTAGTCCACGCCTGGTGAGTATTCCAGAGCTAAGACACCAGTCATCCATAGGTCTGAATCTCACTTCCTCTGGTTGCAGCTCATACACTCACCACCCTTTCTTCTTTCATTCATGATCCTGCTCATCAACGTCAGAATCTACTATCTCCTACCTCATTTTTAGGGCTGAAATGCCCTAAAAACAAATACCAATTTTAACATATTTGGTACATTCACATTCTTTTAGTGAAGCAAATACAGAAGCAGTATTTGCTTTAGTCTTCATTTACAGTTTCAGATCTTGTTTTATGTCTTTGCTTTGGTATTTCGGTCACTTGGGTATTTTAGTATTTGTCACTTCGCTACTTCAATATCTCAGTGGGTGTTTTCAAATAAGATGCTAGCCTGCATGGTCACCCAGGAGCCAGGGAGCCAACTGCCTGTCTGAAGGTGGAGCAGCCAGATGTGCACTCCCATAAGCCATTCACGACCACACACAGAACAATGCCGGGAAAGCCAGTATACTCCATGTGGGACCAGCCAAATGTATGGTGGCCACTTCTGTGGTCCGGATAGCAATGTTGGAAGCCTCCACCTGTGTGGTTGCGCTGCAGCAGTGCCACCCCACCCCCACCCCCGCTACGCCATCGCCTTGCTCATCTAAAAACAGCCAGTATTTGACATTTTGACATTTTGTTTTCCCATACTTTGCAGTGTCAGCAGTGCTAGTTGTGTGTTTTGAATTTTTGAACATGAATGCAATTGGTTCCATCTCTGTGACATAACACAGCAGAAAACCACAATAGGACTACATAATGAAGAACAAAATAACTGGTCAATTAAGTTTTAATAATGAAATAGCAAAACGATGAATACCAAAGTAACAGACACAAAGAAATGAAGATGCAAATTTCACTATACTGACAAAGATGAATTTGGTTATTCTTTTCTTGAAGTGAGCAGGAGAATTAGCTCCGCCAATATTAATATGTAATCTTCATTCCACCTCCATTCATTTAGTAAATCAGCTAATAGGAAGATTACAGAAGGCCACAAGAAGGAATAGACAAGTCCAGCAGTATGGCACTGTACACAGTATTATTATTATTATTATTATTTTTAACCCAATCTCAATAGGGATTAGCTCCATTAGGCCATGGAGCTAATTTAAATTCACATACATTTACATTAATTAAACTATGCAAAGAATGAATTACTAGTACCTTATTATATATACTCTGTGTTGGCCACATTCTGATAATAGAAGCTTTCCAGAATTTAATGGGTAATTTTCTCTCTCCATCTAGTGAGATTTCAGGGTCCATCTGGCAGCTTTCCCCATGGGGCAACTGGCAACATCTTTGCTGGGCAAATGAGGGACTTATGGAGGTGGCTGGCAGTTTCCTGATTTCTGGGCAGATCTTTGCCCTGGAATATGCCAGAGTGGCCCTGCGGGATACCCTGACTTGCAACCTGTAGCAGGAAGCAAAGCAAGGGTTGTGAAAGGGTTAACCCTCCACTACATGGATTCTAGGGTGTTGGCCCTTTAAAGGTTTTAGCAAAGACGCCATCATGTGACCAGCTGATGAGCTGCTGCTGGCTATAAAGACACACTGGGCCTTTTTACACACACCTTAAAGTGCTGGTCTTTCAATCTTCTGGCTTTACAAGTCCACAAGTAAGTTCCGGATGCATTCTACAAACACACACACTGCCCTGAGGCAGTTTCTGGATGCATTCTTCACACACACACACTGCCCTGAGGCTGCCTAAAGTAGCTGCAGCTGTAGACATGAGGGGCTGCCATGGAAACCAAGTGACCACAGCTGCCTGGAGCAAAGCAGTTTACCAGGAGAACGTTTTACACACAAAAGTCCTGGGAGAAGTTCTATGCAGAAGTTCAAAGATCAGGATGTTTAAGATCTGGGTGAGTGATTTAGACACACAGAAAGTTCAGGATGTAACAGCAAACATGCAGGAGACGTGTGTGTGTAAAAACACCCACTGTGAGAACTCTCAGTAGTGGATGGAGTGAGGAACAGTGGCTCCTAAACGGTGCTATAGGGCACTTTGCATTTGCAATAGAGGGCTGAGAAAGCCAAGCTGCAGGGCAGAGACTGAGAAACTGCCTAACTACAGAAAGAAAGTCTGTCACATTTTCTACAGACCTTGGAGACTGGTTGGGACTTCAGAGCAGCTATAATGTCTGAACATTTTATGCCTTTAAAGGCCTATCATTTATAATGTTATGGTTTGGGGGACCTGGCTACAGAGCTGGCACAAGCCCTACACTGGAGGTTTTTAAGAGGTGGGCTACAAGGGGCGAAGAGGAGGCCCATATCTAAATTTAAGTAAAGCTCTTCCAGAGCTAGCCAGGCTAGGAACCTGTTTATAGAGTGCCTAAAACATAGTATTGTGGCAAGAGTAGCTAATTCCCCAATATCCAGGCTACTTGGAGCTAAGAGAGCCACCCTGCCACACAACCCTCTTGTAGCAGTTAGTCTCTATGGATTAACAGGGAACAGAAAAAATGCCAGTGCAAAGGGCTACCCTAACCACACCCCTTCTTGCCCATGATCAATCTGCCACACCCACATCCAGTGCCAGCCTGGCATGATGGGTACATCTAGGGAAGGCAGTAGATGCACTTGGGTACATCTAGGGAAGGGCAGTAGAAAGCTAGCAAAACTTCAATGAAGCTGTGTCTGTCTAGTGGTGATATTCAGTAGAGGGGGAATGGCTGTGAATCTTGAGCTTGATGATACACAGAAACTCTAGTATAATTGGGAGTCTGGCCCGATGTCTCCCAACCAGAGGGTTAGGCTGCACGTAGCTGCTATTGGGGAAGGAAGAGTTAAAGTCCCACGTGAGTGTTTGCACTTCCCATACAGCAGGTTGTGTGCTCTCAGCATTCCCCAGGGGATAAGAGCTGATGTGTGCACCCCTCTACCTATGCATTAGCCAAGTGAGTTCTGGGGGTAACGCAAGAAGTAGTATCTGGCATGTTCTGAAGCTGTTTATCTGAGGTTCCTGTATTCTGCTCATTATCCTAGAATTTTAGAACCTCTGAACTATTTACCTATTTACTTTGCAGTTCCCTAAGACAGGGAAGTGGTGTTTAGGGCTGGGGGGGAAAAATATCTGAAGCAGATATCAAATTTGACAAATTTACCCAATTTGCATCTATTCCAGTGAAGAGGAGATGAAGCACTATTCCCTTCAGATATGTGTTATCAATTGGGAAATTCCATTTCAGTTAGTTTTGGTTATTCCTGACGTTTCGGTGAGGTCATTTTGGGGTAAACTAAGAAATGAATATGTAAATATAGCATACCCAGCCAAATAATCTTCACAAATACAGAATGGCAGACTTCTTTCAGTTGTAATCCCAATTTTATAGAGATGAAGTGACTTGCCTGTGGCCATCCAGGAAGTCTGTGATGGGGCAATGAACTAAGCCCCAGTCTCTTACAAAGCAGGCTAGCACTATTCTCCCCGAAGGGCTGAAGCAGGGCATATGTGTCCCTGTACAATGGAGCAATCCTATTAGGGCTCTGCCATGATGGTCGTGAGTTCCAGTAGGGGTTCTGCCATGATCTTGCTGTGCCTAAGCTCAATGACAAAACTCAAAGGGGGCAAACGATATCAACCTTGGCTTTTCGAGCCAATATTCCCTACCAGTACTTGAATAAATTATTCACAAAAACATTTTCTCCATGATTCAGTCTGATCAATTGGTGACCATACAAGTATTTGTCTAATAAATTATTCAGAATATTTTCCATCTGTGAATAATTTCTCAAAAAATAAAAAAATAAATAAACTGCCCACTCTGTTGTCAATTTCGCTCTCAGGTGACAACACCTTAATGGGGACCCAGTGCTGCAAACACCTGCTGTTGACTTCCAAGCAGACTATGCCCGCAGATGTGTCTGTAGGATCGTAGCCTACAAGCCTAAGACTAGGCCTAGTCCAGGCCCAATGTCAAATAAGAGTCAGATCCTCAGCAGATGTCAATCAGTAATTCCACTACATCAGTTCCTACCTGCTATATTTCTTCTAGTCCTTCATCTTCTGCCTCCCTGATAAAGCTGCCAACAAGGCTGTGCGTTGTGGTCATCTTTTGATGAAAACGTTAAAGGTGCTTCCACACATAGCAGTAGCCCCTTATATTCACATGTGTGCATGCACATGTGTGTGTGTGTGTGTGTGTGTGTAGGAAGTATGCATACTTGTGTGAGGATTTAGTGAAGATTTATTTGGATATAATGATCATCATCATCTAGACTACAAAAGGGTGTATTTACTGCTGCAGAGCTACATGGAAGCCTGTGCTGACAAGACTTCATCAGGACTGCAGTTTCCAGAAAACCTCTACGATCCAGAACACAGGGACATTTGGGGTTTCCTGGCTGAGAACTGGGCCCTCCCTTTGGAGAGACTACCCTATAGTCTAGTGGGTAAGGTGGTAGACATGGACAAGGAAGACCTGGGTTCAAATCCTGCCTTGCCCATAAATTTGCTAGATGGCCCTTTGTCAGGTCACTATGGGTATTCATAGATGTACAAACAGCGCGCCAGCTTCATATCCCAGGGAAGTTGTAGGCACCCCTGACCATGACATTCGGGAAATGGAATAAACATTTTCTGGACCTAGCTGGGAAGGGGGAGTGGGGAGCAGTGTGTGGCTAGTTGGCCCCCTGTCCTGCAGCTAGCGCCCCACCCCCTGCCATGATAAGCAGCCATAGCAACCCCCCACTGGGGCCATGTTGGTGTGGAAACAGACGTGCCTGCCTGGTTCAGCATGCTATGGCCCGTCTGTGTGACCCTTGGGCCTGGTTCCTTCCAGGACCACATTTCCTGACCAGCCACCTATCCCATCACGGTCTGTACTGGGCCCACATCTGGCAGCCTGGAAACAGATGCGCAGGATGAGACACTGGTCCAGGCAGGCTGTAGCAGACCAAACCAGACCAGCATCATAAGAACATAAGAAGTGCCCTACAGGGTCAGACCAATGGTCCATCTAGCCCAGCATCCTGTCTCCAACAGTGGCCAATCACAGTGGCTTGGGAGAAGCACCCAGCAGGTCACAATGGGGGATCCATTCCCTGTTGTTTTCCCCCAGTTCCTGTCATGTTCCCTGATCCTGTCTGGCTAATAGCTGCTAATGGACCTATATTCCAGAGACTTGTCCAAACCCTTTTTAAACTCAGCTATAGTACTGGCCCTTACCACAGCCTCTGGCAGTAGATTCCACACCCCAATTATACGCTGAGTGAAAAAATACTTTCTTTTATTTGTTTTAAACTTGCCACCCATGAGTTTCATGGAGTGTCCCCTAGTTCCAATACTAGCTGAGAGGGTAAGTAACTGCTCCTTGTTTATTAGTTCCACACCACTCATGATTTTATAGACCTCTATCATATCTCCTCTCAGTCGTCTCTTCCCCAAACTGAAGAGCCCCAACCTACCAAGCCTCTCCTCATATGGGAGCCCTTCCATGCCCTTGATCATTTTTATTGCCCTTCTCTGTACCTTTTCTAGTTCAGCTATGTCTTTTTTGAGATGGGGCAACTAGAACTGCACACAATATTCGAGGTGTGGTCGCACCATTGATTTGTATAGAGGCATTATAACATCATCAGTTTTATTCTCTATCCACTTCCAAATAATTCCTAACATTCTGTTTGCTTTTTTGACTGCTACTGCGCACTGCGCTGTGGATTTCACTGTATTGTCCACAACCACCCCCAGATCCTTTTCCTGAGTGGTAAGTCCTAGCTTAGTACCCAGCATTGCGTATGCATAGTTTGGATTATTCTTCTGTATGTGCATCACTTTGCACTTGTCCACATTAAATCTCATTTGTCATTTAGATGTCCAGGCACCCAGTGTCATTCCATTGCAATTCCTCGCAGTCTGCTCGTGTTTTAACTACCTTGAATAACTTGGTGTCGTCTGCAAATTTGATCACTTCACTCTTAACACCCTTTTCTAAATCATTAATGAATACATTAAACAGCACTGATCCCAATACGATCCCTGAGGCACACCACTTTTTACATCTCTCCATTGTGAAAACTGACCATTTAGTCCTACCCGTTGCTTCCTATCTTTTAACCAGTTTCTGATCCATAGTAAGACATTACCTCCTATCCCATGACTTTTTAATTTTCTCAAGAGTCTCTCATGAGGGACCTTATCAAATGCTTTCTGGAAATCCGGTACACTATATCTACTGGGTCTCCCTTGTCCACATGCTTATTTACACCCTCAAAGAAT
>QEPC01012001.1:336414-466336 GCA_003113815.1 Sphenodon punctatus | reverse complement strand
AAAAAAAAAAAAATTAAATCCAGGCTGGGCAGGGTGGGTGGGGGTTGCCCCCTTCCACCCGCACAGCCTCAGAGGGGGAGGTATTGTTTTTTTTCCCCATTGATTTCAATGGGGACAGTTCCCCATTGAAATCAATGCAATAAATCAGGTACCGGTAAACCGGTTTTAATCCGGTAATCCATTTTTTTTTAAACCAGTAACCGGTAAAACTGGTAACCATTTTTTTGCCTGATGTCCCACCCCTAATGGGTATTTTCAGATGTTACGAGATCACGCTCAACCACGGTCAATTCCTATGTGGTGAGCATGATCCCGTAATGTCTGTTTAGTGTTACGCCAGATGTTCACCCCCGTGAATCACAGGGGGAATCAGAAAATACCACGCTTCCATCCCTACTCACCAGAGGAGGGACGGAAGTGTGGTAAATCTGATTCCCCCCCGCGATTCACGGGGGTGAATACCCGGCGTCACACTAAACAGACGTGACGTTGACACGCTCAACCATGGGAAAACCCCATGGTTGAGCGTGTCAGCATCACGTCTGGCTGCTGACCATGGCCCAAGAATCAGCAGCGAGCACGGCCGCCAATTCCAGACCATGGCAAATGTCCCAGGGCGGGCGGGCGGGCGGGCGTGGCAGCCGCATTGGCCACAGCGCCTGCCCATCTCCGGGAGGGCGGGCTGCTGGGGGAGCATGGGGGGTGGGGCCGTGGGGCCGCACATTGCGTCGCATGACCCCGCCCCCTCCCCAGATTCCCCAATGGGATCAGGTGGCACGTCTGTTGGACGTGCCGCTTTGATCCCGGTGGGGAATCCCGAAGGTTGTTTCCGTGACGGGGCCAATCAGTCCCGTCATGTCTGAAAATACCCTATGTTGTGGGGTTAGTAATGTAACCAAAGTAGAAGGGGAAAAGCTTCCCTGGTTCCCCACCCCAGGTTTGCCATATTAATAAATACACATACTAGTTTAATACAATTAAAATGCCAAGTTACTAGTTTTAAAATTGGCACTTCTAAACAGGCCTGACTTGCATTGTGAATGTAATTTGTAGCAGATTGCAATATGCTGTAATACCTGCTTATTGGGATATTTAGTTATCCCAAATCCTCCAGATCACTTGCGCTCACACTTATCTTTAATCACATGAGCAATTCCATTAAAACCAAAGTGCATTCTTAAGTGCTTTGCAGGATTAAGGCCTTTGCTTTTTTAATAGTACAAGAATAACTCTTCACTTCAGAGTCCCGCATACACTAACTAATTGAGTATTAAAGAGAAGGTGAAGATTTTACTATTCCCATTTGAAATAACATTTCTATAAATGAATCATTATCTGGCATCCTCAATACAGACTTTCACAAAAGGATTTACTTTTCTTTTTAAAAATCATCACACTTTGTGTTATTCATCACTATAATTCAGTGACAAACCTGGCTCGTTTTACCTTAAATCCATTTGCCATTTACAAATTAATAATTATTCCTGAGGCTTTAATTTTATTTTGTAAACAATTTCAAGCCAGCATCAAGTGAGGATGTTATAACTTCGCATTTTTGTGGTTATCGTTTGCCTACTAAGTGCCCCTTTTAATTCTTTTGGTTAGTCGACAGCAATTTTTCAAATCAAACATGTTAAATGATGGTTTCAAGCTGCCATGTACTTGAGTACAGCCTGATGAGGAGATAGTCTGAGGTCAGAGACAGACAAAATATAGCAAGAAATAACACTGGGCTTAATGGCACCTGTTCTCTCAGATGCATTTCCTGCTCATCTGTCAGGAAGCAACTGAAGTAAGTAATCAGCTATATTTCCAGATATTTCCGTTAGTGCTTTAAGTGGGAAGACAATTGTCAACATCATCAATATTTAATTGCTCCAGAGTTGTTGTTTTTCCCTCTACAAAGATTACATACTCAGAGTGTTGTAAATAATATACATGAAGCTGGTGCCTTCTCCTGCTGCCTGAGCAAATGCCTTTGTCACCCTTTATTCCTTGAGAGATAAACAATAACTTCTTTTCACTGGTGAGATTTTATTCTAATTATCATCTCTGTCCATTCCCTCTATGTTCTTTCATGTAATTTCACCTATAAAGCCCTAAAGCTTGGGCCCTCAAATATCTGAAAAACTGCCTCTTCCCTAATGTCCCATCGCAGCCTCTGAGGTCAGCCAGGAGCGATCTCTTGCAGGTACCACCTCTCAGCCAAGTTTCTACGAGGGCACACAGAAAGGTGTTCTCAGTAGTTGCCCCACAATTACTGAACTCCCCCCGCCCCCCCAAGGCTTGTCTAACCCCAAGCCTGCTCATCTTCCAGAGACAATGTAAGATCTTTTTGTTTGTCAGGCAGGGGTAGGGTGTGGGTTAAGGGATTTTTATCTGGCTTTATTTGGTTTTATTTTGGTATTTTAATATTTTGGTTTACTTCGTTTTGGTATTTGTTTATTTATTGTATCCTGCTCTGAACCTTAAGGGAATGGGTGAGATAAAAATGTGACTAAATTATAATTCTATTTACTAAATTTCTGCCTCCCTAAACAACACAGGGGAAACGCCAAACCCGCACATGCTTTCCTGAGTCACAAGGCTAGAATGTTGGGAGAGTTGCATCAAACTTGAGCCCTTTTTTGTATTGACAGGCATTTGGTCAGTCCACACATGGGACATGGTAGACACCTTGGGTAAAAACAGATGAGTCGCATTTTCACACTTTGGCCCGTGAGACACTGGCATGTCTGTTGAGGATCCACCAGATGTTCATCCCGGATTGCTCCAAAGCATGTCAGAAGCTAGCCTGGGCTGTGATTCCAGAGACCCCTGAGATCACAGCCTGGGCTAAACTCCACTCGATCAGGTCAAAGTGGGCCACATTGGGACTGCAGGTGTGTTTTCGGGCTGGTCTGCCAGCCCAGGCCAGGCCTGCCATGACAGGCAGCCATGGCTGGCCATCATTGGTCACCATGATATTCATCATGATGGGGAGTGGTGTGCTTGGTGAAGCGCGGGGGCAGGACTGGCTGACTGCATATTATCCATTCTCCCTCTCCCCCTAGGCTGTGTGGACAGCGGCCCGGTGGGGCACACATTTTGTCTGTGCCCCGACCAGAGCCAGACCATGTCTGCCAGAGCTGCCTGACTCAAGTTGGATCGGACGGTGACCGGCCAGCCGTCATGTTCATTTTTACCCCTTGTGTTGGCTACTGCCCCCTTTCACAGGCAGCAATCAAGGAACCCATGTAAGGTGCTCTGGATGATCCAATAAAACTGGTAAGACAGCAAAAGAGGGTTTAATCTGGTGGCACCTGCTCATCACTAATAAGCTTATCAAAAGGTGTACACACACCACCACCACCACAATCCCCACCTCAGGCTAAGGTTGGGGAAGTGGGTGTTAAAAGGCAGGGGAGGCCAGAAGGTATAAAATGTATTTTTTCTGGGGCAGTCAAAGAACTAGTGTCAAAGAATACAGGTGCCCACCCTGTATTTGCCATAAAGGCTTAGTACTCCCTTTCTGGGGAAGCTTAATTTAAAGTAACAAACACAGGTCCTAGTTTCTTGTCAAATGTTTTAAATGCATAGAGCTGAGAAGAGAGCAAGTATTCCTCTTTTTCAGGGAAATACCAACCTTTCGGGAGCGCTTGTGAGTGTTCATCAGTATTTCGTTAATCTCCAGTGATTATGCACTTCCACCATTGCTGACATGGGCACTTGTGATTTGTGTGTGTATGTGTCATTTCCAATCAATTTTGTCAGTTCTTTCACTTTTCAGAACTTTTACAACAGTTTTACAGCACTTTTATGGCAATTTCCAGCACTTTTGCATCTCCACAGTCCCTGGGATGCAGATTGGGGTTGGGATCAGCCCTGTAGCAGCTCTTTTCAACTCACAAAAACGAACGACAAATGGCAAAATCAGCAGAAAAGCCTGTACATTTGAATGAAGGTGAATTACCTGTTTCTGACAGAAACAGCATTCACAGTGATTTGTCATTTCAGGTCGATGCAGGTATTCACATACTTCCCAGCTCCACAAGATAAATTATGTACATGCATGGATGCCGGAAGGAAGGGATGGCAAGGAGGATGCTTTCTCAGCCCCTGGGCCTTGCTGGAGCCCCCTTTGGAGCAGCATAACATCTCAGTGTTTGGGGGCTGGGATGAGGCAGGGCAACATCAGCAAGAGGGCAGGAGAGCTTTTTGCCCGTCCCCTTTCTGACATGGTCAAATTCCCTCATGGCCAGCATTCTGATGGCATCCTTGAACACATTCCTAACATTAAGCACATGAATTTTTCCAGCAACTTCACTGGGACTCCTCAAACACTTAAAATGAGTTAGGTTCTTGTTCCCAGATTCTCTTTGTTTGCCAGGTCTTTATCATTGTTTCCAGGCAATCACTATTGTCGTCGTTTCTCTTTTGATAAGTGATGTGCTTCATTCATGTATACATTATCTCTTCATTTCTTGTTCAAATGCCATAAGGGAGGCAGGAGTCCTGTGAAGTTGAAATGTGATTCTGGCAGATCCCAGCCATGGGAGCCCCCATGGCTTCTGTGAATCAATACTTGCTGTAAAAACAAACAAGGACCCAAGAGACAGACACTGTGCCACATGCCGCTTTGACTTCCTGTTTTGAATAGAATCCTGCAGAACAGAGCCATCTCCTCCTTGTGCCATATGGGATATGGCATCTGAGTCGGTGATCCACGGGCACAGTGGAGGCTGGTGATATTTGTAAAAGGCTTCACTGTATCAACCCCTATTCCCGTTGTGGTTTTTTTTTGTAGGACTGCTCAGGGAGTATCACAGAACTCTACATAGGGAAGGGCATGAAATATAGCCCATAGTGTGGGCAAAAGTGACCTAGAAAGGCAAGTTCATAGCCAATTTACAATAGTAACTCAAGATCACATACTGATACAAGAAAAGGCAGGCTAAGATAAAACCACATAGCCTGCATTTCTATCTCATTTGTCTAGCACAGTCCTGAAAAATAAGGACATGCATGCCAATGTGTAGAGAACTCATTGTCCTAAGGAATGACAACCCTAATATTATTAGGAATGGGCGAACGTGGTTCGGATGTTCAGACCGAACTCGGCCTGTTCGGACGTCTGAACCGAATGTCCGAACCGAACTCAAACACAGCCGAACAGTTCAGTCATGTTCGGGTGAGTTCGGATGAGTTTGGGGGTGGGAAAAACGTGACTTCAGGCAGGAAAAACATGAATGGAAGAGGGAGGCAACTGAGGAGCAGACTTCCTGGCACCAGGGGTGGATACCAGGGGTCGTTTCACGGTCAAATTATACCAATACCAGGGGAAAAAATCAAATTAGGTATCAATATCGATAGCACTATTTTCAAATGTTCAGCCAAGTTTGGCCAAACCAAACTCCACCGAACCGAACAACCGAACCCAAACTCGGGTTTCGAACTGAACTACCAAACATCCGAACATCCAAACTGCGTTCTGTTCACCCATTCCTAAACATTATGCTACTTAAACTTTAAGGAACTCTTAAAATAATTGAAAATTCTATACTAGCAGCTAATCCTGGTGACACCTGCTCGTCACATTGGAAACATGGGGCATTTTTAGACGTAGCATATTTTTAGCCCAGACTTAAGTGTCCGGGTTCTGAAAAATCCCACACAGGAATTTTAGATGCTCTCCGCACCCCTACCCCGATTGGAAGTTGCTTGGGTGCCATTGCAAACAGCAGTGCTGGTGACTCCCGCATGTTTGGAGACGCAGACTTGGTAAGTCCCTGATATTAGAGGACTTACCAAGTCTGCTTCTCCAAACATGCGGGAGTCGCCCAGGTTATTTTCGATTGGGGGTGGGGGGAGCATCTAAACTCCCCATTCGGGAGTTAATCCGGGTTAAAAAAAAAACTATATCTAAAAATGCCCAACATGTGTCAACCCTAGCTACTTGTTTCAGCCATAAGCATAAAGTTCTCGGTTGTATGTTTATTTGTAAATGGTGTCTACGTGACTGGCCATGCATTCAACATGAATTGACTGCTGAAAAGTCATACATGAGGATGACATGAGTTTCTCCCCAGCACATAGCTGCTGCTATATAGTGCACACACCACCCACTTCTGATACATCGTCATCTGACAGATAGTACAAAAGCAACCAATGCATAGACTTTCTTAAGAAAAGAGTTGCCAAATTTTATCATTAAACATTTGTGAATAGATTTACTCTTTAATGTTCCTGTTGATACAGAGGGGTTTGAGGGGTGGGCTGAAGTTCATGAGACTGACAAAGGAAACAGTTGGAGATACAGGGAGGAGTAAAAAGTTCTTGCAAGTTCTTCACCTACAGCTGAACTAGATTCTGTAGGAGCAGGTTGAGCTGCAATGTATTGCAGTGAGATCCTGCCACAAGCAGGGGCATGGAGGAAGTGGAGAATTGTCACATGACTGGTGGGAGAAGGCCATCATATAGCTAGTCCAACATGCAGCTGCAGTAACTGGCCACGGGATCATGATGATGTCATTAAATTCAACAAATGCTAGATTTGCAGCATGTTTAACATTATATCTGATAATGTCCATTTTCACCAACATGATGAGGTTTGGAATTTGAATAAGTAAGGCTTTCTTTCCTTTCCTCCTGAGTACTTCAGAGCGTGTTCATCATTTGGGGGCTATATTTCTTTGCCAATTGTGATTTGTCCCTCTCTGTGTCATTCACCACCTCTCCCCCACATCCTCCAGATGATACTTTCTCTCAACTCCTGCTTTATAATACTGCTAAAAACCCATTCTTTCTACCCTAATGCATCTACCCTTTCTACTTAAATTGCTATGGGATTACTGCTTCTGCATACTTCGCCTCTCCCACTCGCAATCCATCCAATACGTTACTTCGGTCACCTTCATACAGCTATTTCAGCCTGTCCTCAAATCATTCCACTGGCTTCCTTTGTTTTCACACAAGTTCACTCTTATTGCTCTAATCTTTAGATCACATTCTTATTGCTCTAATCACAATAACTTTCATCCTGTTGTCATCTCTAGTCTCATTTTCTCCTCTTCCACTCCCACTCACGCTGCATGCCCCTCTCAGATTGTTTCCTTTAATGTTTCTCTTCATTTCCTGCTCCCTTCTCCAATGCTTGGAACAGTTTCCTGTTCTTACACTACAGTAGCACTGTTATGCACCAGATTGTTGTGCAATGGTACCAAAATGAAGTGAACAAAGTACCAAAATTGAAATACTGAAGTGACCGATAACTGAGTGGAAACCAATGTGACAGAGGTGTGATGCCATCATGACCCTACCTGTGTCAGGAAGTGACAGAGGACATGATCTGGACTGGTTTGGGCCAACCAACACACAGTTCCACTGATGGGGAGGACAGGGAGACACACAAACATGTGGCCATCTGACCCCACCCCCATGCTGCACCCAGCACCCTGTTCCCCACCATGACAGGCAGCCATGGCAGTCAATAATGGCCAGCCATGGTGTTAGCCATGGCGGACCCAATCTAGGCCAAGTCATGGCAGGCCACAGCAGACATGACAGCTCGCTGTGGCCCACTTTACCCTGATATCCTGGACTGTGACCTGGAGTTAATCCGGGGATCAGACTAGTCACACCTCGAGTCAGTCCCGAACCAACATCTGACAGTCCCTCAACAGATGTGCTGGTGGCTCTCAGGCCAAAGTATGAAAAAAGCAGGCCACAGCAGGCCGCTGTCGCATCTGTTTCTGCCCACTGAAATTGGAATAACCAAAACAAATATCCAAATCTGAAAACTAAGCAAATACAAATAATTCCTAGTACCCACTTCATTAAAGAGGAACTGAAGTGGCCAAATTAATTGAATTGAATTCAAGTTTTAGGGTGGGTATCAATTTCAGCACAACAATACTAACAAATGTCAGGTTTTAAGCATAAGAGTCGTTGTGTCAGACCTTCAAAAATGAATTAATTTACAGCATGCTGTGATTGTCTTTGACTGCTAAGCTACACTTGCCTCACTTCCATAATGGACATTCTTAAAAAGGCATTGTTGAACTCCTAACACCTCAAGATGTGGCAGACATCCTCTCTTGTTCTGATGTGTGTAGACTCAGTTTGGGATAGATTGGCACTAAGAGGAATTTCTTGCAGCCACAATGATGTATTGAGCATTTTGCTTGCTATCTCCTAAATCTATATTTGCTTGATGCTTCTGCCCTCTTGAAATTGGCATAGGCTTTTGTGAGTGGGCATGAAGCCATCCCAGCAGATGGTCATAGGCACAGGCACGCCAGAGAACCAGCGTGTGCATTACATTCGAGTATTAGGGGATGGATTTCCATCCAAGAATGTCAAAACAGCAGTCAATGCCGAACATCTGAGCCTATGGTTAAGGGGATATGCTATCCCTATTCCTGCTCAGAGCTGGATTAACTTTGAAAATGATAATTAAAAAGAAGCTCCTCCAGCTGTGAGATTTTGGCTCTGACTGATCAAGATTAGGAAGGAAAGAAAAGTATTTTAATGAAATCTCCACCCTATGCAGTTCTTTCCTTCACAAGGCACCTACAGTCTCTCTTAAAATATATGCTTCCATGGCCTGGCACCGTTTCCTGATAAATAGCTTAGCTACATGCAGAAGTGTGACCTGCAGACTACGCAGTGTGGAAACCCGGGTGCTCTTTCTGCTAAACCAAGCCCCAGCTTGTTTCGAGTATTCCACCGACCACATCAATTCAAATTGGCATACTGTCATGAATAACTACTCCTCGGTGCCAACACGTTTTAGTGCATCCATTGCTGGCAAAGAACATCTCACTGGGAAATTAAACTCCTGGTGCAAAAAAAAAGTAATTATAAATTACAGATCTTGCATTTTCAATTAAATTCTTCTTGTTGTTTTTATACTGTCAATCTGAACTTTCTAGTACAAAGCATCTCCTGTAGTTGCCTTCCGCTTAAGCCGGGGTGCATAGCTTGGAAGCATTTTTACGTGTCCCATAAAGACTAATTCTGAAAAAGCCACAGGATATAATTGCAAAAAGAACCAAAAAGTCTTTGTCTGTTTTATATTGTTTTGTACATAAAAGTTACTGAGAAACATGCATTTATTTTTCATTTTAGTATGGGCATCCTCTAAAGGGAAAACCTTGTGGAACACACACTTTAACTGAAATGCACAAATCAGTTACTATGGACTAGTGTGGACTTCAAAAAGAGCTCGCTCCTTTTCTAGAATTGTTTATAATCTTGGGCCGCAATCCACAAAACACTTACTCTGGTGTAAGTGGTTTGTAGATTGTGGCTTTGGTTCATAAGGCAAACAGCTTTGTTCCCTTAAAAAAATTAAAATTATTAGGGTTAAATTAGAGACTGTTCTGAATCTTCTGCTGTTTCTGACATCATACTTTGCCCCCAGTCTCTCCTCCTCCTCATCCACTATTTGATTAGAATTCTGATGGCTGGTGTCTTGAATTTTAATGGATGTAAACTGGCATCCCTCATCAAGGCTCAGCAATGTGAAGGAGTTTCTTTTCTGCATGCACTAGTGTCTGTGGAAGGGGAATAATGGATGTGATTTGTAGTTTTCTCTGAGAAATGTCTGGGTCATGATGGGTACATTTCTGTGAGTTTAGCACTTGGTGTATGCGTCTCCATCACTATGACAGTTGCTAAGAAGCATTCGTATGCTGTGAATTAGTAAGGATTTTTCAATTTCATGCATAATTCACAGATTGCTGAAGTGATTCCAGAAAGTCATAACACCTTATCCCTCATTCACTTTAGCCCAGAACAGTTAAGTTACTGGTGTTCTGCTTCTGGAAAGTGTTTTGTTGTCACAGAGGCTGGGTGTACATTGGTGAGGAATTTACAGCTTGTTGCCATCTTACATGCATTTCCTTCCCCTGTGCTTTACAGGTGAATAGAATAAGGCTCAGTTATAAGATAAAAATAGCAAAGAATTTCAGATCACAAAGAGAAATGTTAATAGCTCTAGTGATGTGTTCAGCTTACTATGGCTAGATGTGCTACTTGTTATGGGACATTAAGGAAAGCTCAACACACAGTTATTGTGGGTGTAAAAAGGGGGAAAGGCAAAGGGGACATTCACTTTTGACTGTTGTTACTCCATGGGTTATCTCATCTTCATCTGGACTCACTGTGAATTTACAGGAAAGTGATTTCTTGAACAATTTGGCATTTTATTAGCCCTACTAAACCTCAATCTGAGAATGGGAACAAAGATCTATTTCCTCTCTGCTCCTTTTTCCCCTGCTATAATAACAGTAAAAGCTTGAAAAACTGTATTAGCCATGGATACATTAGGCATTTAACCACTGTCAAAAAATCCAGTAGCCAGGAAGAGAAACAAGACCTACATATCGGCTGTGCTTGACAAGTCATTAGCTTTTCCTGGTTCCTCTTCCTAACTGGAAACAAGATGTGCTCAGAATGTTGAACTCCTTTGTGAGTAAATTGGCCTTTCTGCCTCTCCCAGGCTGTGATAAGTCTCCAAGAACAAGGAGAGATTAAATGCTGGGGGTTATGCAGCACATCCCTTGTGCACACAAAGGATATGAAGGAATAGGGTGGGTAATCCATTGCTTTACCGATCTGATCCCAGGCTGGGGAGTTGCATAACAGTCTTGTGTCATCTTCTTCAGCTCTTAGGGTGAAGCCACACAAGCTGTCCTGATCGCCTACCTGCCCCAGAGTGGACAATCACAGCCACCACACTTTGGGAGGGCATGATGAACAGACCTCCCCACCCTGCCCATAGGGAACCCAGGTGGTCCACTGTCAGAGGTCCTGCCCTGCCCTGGTGCAGACTGAGGAGCCAGCCATACCTGCAGCTGCCCATTATCCCACACCCCAGCCATGACATAGCCACGGGAATAGGGTGGATAATCCATTGTTTCACTGATCCCAGGCTGGGGAGCTGCGTAACAGCCTTGTGTCATCTCCTTCAACTCTTAGGGTGAAACCACAAGGGTGGAGGAATTCTTCCCAAGTCTGAGGTAATCTCCACAGAACATCTCAGGCCATGTTCATATAACACAAACCACACCCTGCAGTAAACTACCCCAAGTAAAAATACTCTTGTGTTAGTATATCTGGGGGGTAAATCAATTTTTGTGTGGCTTTACCAAGGAGAGCCAGTACAGCCTCAGCAGATACGGTGTTGGAGCTGGACCTGGAAGGGTCATGATTCACATTCCACCTTCTCCATGAACATGCTGGGCAAGTTACTCTCTCTCAGCCTCAGTAACCATCCGTAAAATGGAAATAATAATGACATACCTCAAGTAGTTTTGGGGGTGAGTGAGAAAAGGGTTATAAAACATTTCTTGCCCTTTGAGGTAATGTGTGGTACTTTACCCTAGAAAGGCCTGACAAGAGATGGAAAATAGGGGTACAATTGAACCTGTCTCCCCAAATTACAAGAAATTTCTTTCTTAATCTACATTAAAATGCCTACATATGCAGGGTAATCATTTACTCATCTGGCCATTTTGGATTTTCCCCTATTTGTAACAGTCAGATGAATAAAATGGTCACCCTGTATCTGTAATGTAATGTAAAATACCTGCTCTAAGTCTTAAGGGAAGGGCAGAATAAATAAATAAATAAATTTAATTAATTAATTAATTAATTAATTAATACAATTAGTAAAATAATAGCACATAGCATGCAGATTTATTTATTATTTATTTATTTATCCCACTTAATACCCCACCCCTCCTGCCTCAGGCAGCTCAGGGCGGCTTAAATAGCCAATATATAACATATAAAACAATATGCAACAATAACTATATCTAAAAATCCATTTTACACACACACCCCAATATCAGCCCTCCCATCCTACCCATCCCCTCCATCCAACACCTGGTGGACCAACCAGGTATTACACTGCCACTGGAAAGTGAGCAGATCCAACCAGAAGCAGACCTCCAACAGAAGGAAGTTCCACAGCAACAGAGGGCTGCCGAGAATGCCTCACAGTGGCCACCTATAAAAAACACAGGACCTCCAAGAGGGCACCTCCAGACAACCTCAGGGACTGCCTCCTGGTATGGGGGATGAGGCAATCCCGCAGGTAGGTAGGACTCAGACTATTTAGGGCTTTATAGGTCAACATCAGCACCATAAATCGGGCCCAGAAGACTATAGGCAGCCACTGCAGTGCTCAAAGAACTGGAGTAATGTGCTCATGATGATCTGTCCCTGTAAGTAGACGGGCTGCCACATTCTGTACAATCTGCAGCCTTGACCGTCATGACCCCACGTAGAGTGCATTGCAGTAGTCCAGTCTCAAGGTAACGAATGCATGGATGATGGTGGACAGGTCCTGATCTGAAATATATGGACGGAGCTGTCATACCAGATGTAATTGGCAAAAGGCCCTCCTAGTCACAGCCACCACCTCAACATCCAAATGCAGCTGGGGATCCAAAGCACCCCAAGGCTCCAAACCTGAAAGGCCAAGGGAGGACAAATCCCATCAACAATGGGTGTCCCACCCTCGTCCAGAGCACTGACCCTGCCAACGAGCATCACCTCCCTCCTCTCATGATTCAGCTTCAGTCGACTCAGCCTCATCCAGTTCCCCACAGTTGCCAGATATCGGGAAAGCAACGAGACTGCCAGGCCAGGGTCAGATGAAAAAGAGAGGTAAAGCTGGGTGTCATCAGCATACTGATGACACCAAACCCCAGTCCCAGGCACGACCTCCCTCAGCAGCTGCATATACACAGTGAACAGGAGAAGGGACAGAAAAGAACCCTGCAGGACCCCACAGAGAAAGCCCCTGGGAGGGGATGATGAACAATCCCCCAGTACCACTCATTGAGGTCTTCCGGCTAGGAACAAATGGAACCATTAAAGAATGGTCCTCTTCAAGTAGCCCACCAGAAATCCAGTGTGGTGGGCTACCACCCTAGCATCTCTTTTTACCACAATTAATTCAACAGGAAAGTTTCCTAAGCAGTGGCTTAATAGTCTTATAGTGCCAATTTACAAGAAGGGAGATACGAGCTTACCTGTGAATTATAGACCAATCAGTCTGTTAAGTGTAATTAGTAAAATTTACACAAAATACTTATTAATTAAATTACAGGCTTGGATGGATGAGACACAGATTATAAAACCAGAACAGACGGGATTCCGCTCAGGTCAATCTACATTGGATCATGTCTTTATGGTACTTTATGGTACTTCATGTTACTGAGGCAGCATTGGTGGCTTTGGCCGACGAACTCCGCTGGAGATGGACGTAGGACGGTTGACATTTCTGGTCCTGCTAGATCTCTCTGTCGCTTTTGATACTGTGGACCATTGGCTGCTGTTGAGACGGCTGCGAGATCTGGGGGGTCTGGACGAGACTGTTTTTGGATGGTTCTGCTCATTCCTCTCAGATAGAAGCCAGCGGGTGGTGCTGGGAGCAGAAACATCATGCCCCCAGGCCTTGACCTGTGGCATTCCGCAGGGTTCCATTCTGTCTCCACTGTTATTTAATGTGTATATGCAGCCCCTGGGGAAGATCGTGAGACGGTTCGGGGTGTGTTGTCACCAATATGCTGATGACACATAGCTGTACCTCTCTTTTTCAATGGACCCAGGTCCTGCCGTCTCGATACTTTCCCAGTGTCTGGAGACTGTGGCGGATTGGATGAGGCAGAGCAGACTGAGGCTGAACCCAGATAAGATGGAGGTGATGGTAGTGGGGAGGGCGAAAGAGGTGTTGGCTCCTCTTATTGGGAGGGTCTGCCCTCCGGTTGCCCAACAGGTTCGGAGTCTGGGGGTGGTGTTGGATGCGGACCTCCGCCTGGATTGGCAGGTGGAGGCGGTGGCTAAAGCTGCCTTCTGCCAGCTGTATCTGGTGCGGAGGCTGCGCCCATACATCTCCAGACCCGACCTGGCCACTCTCATCCATGCCTACGTTACCTCGAGGCTTGACTACTGCAACGCGCTCTACGTGGGGCTTCCCTTGATATTGGTTCAGAGGCTGCAGCTGGTTCAGAATGCGGCGACCCGTCTCCTTACGGGGACGGGTCACCGTGAGCACATTACACCAGTGCTCCGTTCTCTGCACTGGCTGCCTATAGCGTACCGAGCCAAGTTCAAGGTGTTAGTATTGGTATACAAAGCCCTATACGGTCTCAGCCCCTCTTATCTCGGGGACTGCTTCGCCTTCCATGACTCAGGACGGACCCTCCGATCCACTGGGGGCATATATCTGGAGGTCCCCCGTGTAAGGCGGGGGCTACCATGGAGAGGGCGTTCTCGGTGGTCGGGCCATGGTTGTGGAGCTCCCTTCCGAAGGAAGCCCGCCTAGCCCCGGGTCTGCTCGCCTTTTGTGGCTGTTTGCCCAGGCCTTTGGAGGGGAGGGGAGAGGGAGGGGTAAATGGGGGAGATTGGTTGGGTGGGAAATTTGGGGGAATTGGAGGGTAGGGTTAGGGTTGGGGTTTTTTAAATGATTTTAAAATTGATGTCAATTTTTAATGTATTTTATTGTTTTATTGTATTGTTAGCCACCCCGAGTTGCTGTGGGCATGAGGGGGCGGCATAGAAATGCCAAGAAATAAATAAATAAATAAATAAATAAATAAATTTATATTAAAACAACAGAGTAGTAAATATTTACAGGCCAACTCCCCATTGTATCTATGCTTTATTGATCTCAAGCGAGTTTTTGATACGGTTAACCGAGATCGTCTTTAGTATAAATTGAGCAACTCCTCTATAGATCCTCACTTATTATACCTGATAATTAAGATCCATAGTAATAACACCTTACAAGTACGTTACTCTACCCAGTGCCCAGCGACAAACAAAGTACCAGTACAATGAGGTGTTAGACAGGGCTGTATTCTGGCGCCGGCCCTGTTTAACCTTTATATCAATAATGTTGTGGACACACTTGATCAGGTTGATTCGCATCCCCCAAAATTCAGAAGCCGTAAAATCGCTGTTATGCTTTATGCTGATGATACAGTTATACTGTCTCAAACACCAATTGGCTTACGTAGAAGCATGATGAGGTTTAACCAGTTTTGTCATAAAGAATCCTTAGCCTTGTTCCTCCCCAGAGTCGGACTCTCTGTTCGCTCTTCTTGTGAACATGGGAATGAGAGATATATGGAATACTCGGATTGAGACCGAGGTAGCTAAATTAGGTTTTTCTAGGGTTTCACTCCTGCCGCTGGGCTTTAAAGCAGTGGCAGAACTCCCTAAAAGGAGGATACTAGACCAGGAAGCCCAAAATGAATCTAGTTTATTGGTAGCGCAAAAGGTGGCCATAATGTACCCGGATCTATGTTTATACTCTACCTTGAATCATTATCTATTTGTATGGATGGATTTCAATCTCTTTTTCGAATGGAACTCTTTCCATCTGCCGTGCTTGAAGGGCAATTCAATAAAGTCCCGTGGGTCGAGAGGTACTGTCCCCACTGTCCAGGTTTATATCCTGATACTTTAAAGCATGTTCTTTTCTATTGCACCTTTTTTTTCAGAAACTCGAAAGAGGTTTCTAACTCCCTATTTGAGTGATAACTTGAGATGGCAAAATGAGGGTTGCTTAAGGAAACTACTGTGTGCCTTTAATACCAAATGCTCAAAGCAGGTTGCTAGATTTTGTTTTCAAGTTCTGTGTATCAAACGGAGTCTTTATAAGGTATAATTATATACCATAAATCTGTAATGTTGTTTTTGTGGTGTGTAGATTTAATTTATTTAATTTTTATAATGTATTTTATGAGTTTTGAAAAGGCCCTGAGTGGCCATTCAATAAAGTTTTGATGATGGTCCTCTTCAACCCAGCTAGGTCCCATAGGTGAGTCACCAACACCTGATGATCACCTGTGTCAAAAGCCACTGACAGGGCCAGTAGAATAAGTAGGGTCAAATTGCACCATCTAACTCCACTCGCAGGTCATCGGCGAAAGCCACAAGTGCAGTCTCGGTGCCATAACCCAGATGAAAGACAAACTGCAAAGGATTCACGAAACCAATGCAATCCAGATGTGCCCAGAGCTGCCGAGCCACCACCCCATTCAATAACCTTCGCTAAAAAGGGAAGGTTAGAGACAAGTTGATAACTGGCGGGAGAATCAATGCCAAGCAATGACTTCTTGAGCAGGGGCTGGACCACAGCCTCGTTTAGGCATTCTGGCACCCTGCCCCCTGCCCCCCACAGGGAGTTGTTGATCACCCCAGCCAGAAATGGCTCCAGTGTCTCCCAGTTGGCTTTCACCAGCCAGGATGGACAAGAATCTAATTCACATGTAATGACTCTCACAGACCCAAGCACATTCTCCGCATCAGCAGGCAGCATCAACTGAAACTGATCCCAAAAAACCCAACAAGATGGGGCATTCACATCCTCTGACTCCACCACTGCCTCAGAAAAGGCGGAGTCAAATTCATAGTGATTGTGAATGATTTTTATCTGCAAAATATGCCATAAACATGTCACAGCAGGCACTGGATGACTCCAGTTCCAGGAAGAGACAGGCTGGACTGACCCAGACCCCGCTTCAGCATGAGTACAACACCACTGATGCTCAAACCACCTCCCCTTACACTTCCACCATCCCAGATCCTCCGTAAACCATGAGGATCTGTGACACTGAAGTGCAGGAAGCAGACACCTGGGAGACACTTGATCAATAGCCTCCGTCAGGAGATCATTCCACATGGTAATGAGGGCACTGATCGAGGGGCCATCGAGATCTGAGGGTAACTCCCCCAGAGCATTGCGTAATCCTCCTGTTTCCATAAGTCTCATGGGGTAGACTAACCTAATGGATCCCACACCCCACCAGAGGCACAAGTACAAATAAAGTCAATTTATTTCAAAACTTACAACATGGGAATAGGAGGTAGGGGGACCCCACCCACCGGAATGTACCTTAAATTACTCTCAAAGGGCTTGCCCCAGGGGAAAGTTATCACAATCTAACAATTCAAATGGCCACTCCTATCTGTCAGCATGGAGTCGGGGTAACTGAGGGCACTTTGAGACCTGCGGGAAAGGGTCGTTAGGAAGTCAGCAGAGCAGACGCACATGCAAATTGGCTGCATCTTTGATGAGGTGCGAATGCTGACAGCTGCATGAATTCCTCTGATAGGTGTGTTTAGAATAACGATTGACCGAGCTGGATTTCGCCACTTAGTCAATCATTATTCTAAGCACATATATCAGAGGAAATCACCCAACTGCTGGCATTCACACCTCATCAAAGATGCAGCTAATCCGCATGCGCATCTGCTCTGTCGGCTTCCTAATGACCCTTTCCTGTAGGTGTGAAAGTGGCCTAACTCCCAGGTCAGAATGGCCACATGAACCCTTAGGAGGATTTGCTTTGTGCAAATATGACCTCGGAGTCACAATTCTTCCCCCCTGCTCTCCAGGCATCTCAATCAAGTTACATGGCCTGAGATCTGGTGCTATAGGGTACTAAAGCGAACTAGTCTGATGATACCTATCCGTGCAACTCCTTCATGTGTGCATAGTTCTACTTTTGCACAGATTTTTCCACCAGCGGAGCTCAGAGCAAATTTACAGGAATAAGCTCTACCAGCAGAAAGACACCTATATTAGTATAATTATATCCATGCTAGAATTTGGATTGATAGGAATATACCAGTACATAATAATAGACACTCTTAATCAGTATTGTTCTTTCTGTTAAAGATATTGTGTGCAGGCCAGGCCAGATAAGCAGCTACCTAGAGCTGTGGTGTTTTGAATTTACATATATTATCCACAAATTGAATAGCCATCTGAATAACCGAATAATACCTGCAACTAAAATGTATATTTGCATATCTAGGTGGGGGTTTTGTTTTTCTTTTGGCTTTTGTTTTGTTTTTTGGCATTTGACTGGTTGGTTGTTGGGACATTCCATTCTTCAGCTGTTGGGAAATTTCATTCTTCAGCTACTTTATCTTGGCTACTGAGCATGTGCAAGTAATATCTAAGCATCTGAATAACCAAAACAGCAACCCAAATTGAAGTGGATATCCAACAAGATGGACTCAAAAAGCATTTATCTGTTCCAGTTGATATGGCTCAAAATGGGCAAAAACACCAGATACAATATTTGCTGCAGGTATTAATTTCAACCCTTACAGCTGAGTTGTATGAGCTTAATTTGAAAACAATGAACCAAGCGGAACTACAGGAGTTCTGAAAGTTCACTTTCTATGTTGTGTCTCTTCCCTGACAGTCACTATTCCCCATCCCACAAACAATGGCAAAGAAAATTGAGAAGATCAAATACAGACAGTAAAAAGCAAATAATTTTTTAAGGATCTGAGAAAGTTTGGAGATGAGCTAGGAATGCTAAAATAAATCTTCTTCTGTGGTAGAAGTGCTTTGTATCAGCACTCTGGAAAATTAGAACCTTGTGAGATGGAACGGGAAATAAACCCACAAAAGGAAAGTTAAGAAATAAGTAAGTATGAAATGAATACTCTCTCAATCTATTTACAAGTTGGAGAGAAGAGACTAAAAATATGCTGCCTGACAATCATTATTTATCTGATGGCTAGGATGGCTTCCAGATTAAGGAGACAGATCTGCATTAATTTAGCACAACTCCAAACCAACAGCCTCAGGGACCAGATGTGACTTATCCTTCTGCTAGAGCATATCAGTTCCCTGAGACAGACAACTTGCTACATTCACAAGAAGATTCAGAACCCTGGGGAAGAATGGGTAATAAAAATGCATGTGAAGAAAAAACAGTATATCTGCTCATCATAGGACCTATAGACAAGGGTTAGCTGGAAGACTGACTTGGATTCTCAGTTGTCTAATGCTTTGTATGGTGTAGTCTCTTCATACTGGTGCAAGGCATAAAACACAGCCAAATTAGAATATCATCATTTTACACTACTTAATGCTATCATTTTAAAAACCCACTTATGAATATGGTGACTAAGTACAGGGAAATGAAAAAATAATGAGACTTAAGGATAAATATCAGTGAATAAATTATTTAGGAGATGGGCAGTACAAGTGGTGGACCTACCACTGGTCTTACTTCAAAAGGATGAAGGCCAGCAGTGGCGGCTGGTGGGTTTCAAGACTGGTGGAGCGCAGGGCAGGGCCAGAAGTGGGAGGGGCCAGGCCAGGCAGAGCCTAGCCAATGGTAGGCAGAGCCAGAAGTGTACATGCAAACACAGAGCGAGCAAAGCAAACCATCTTAAGCCAACAATATTATGTGAAGTCTTTAGCACACCACAAAAGCATCAGCATGGAGTTCTACTTGTCCCCAAAACATGCTACACAGTTTTGTTGCAATGTAAAAGGCATCTGCTGCAACCAGAGAGGGAACATTTATGCAAAGACTAGCCATTAGTGAACCAACATGTGGCAAGGTGGTCTTCTTGCAGCAGAAAAGCCTTGAAACTGACACTGCAAAGGGGTCATTTTAAGTGCAGTGAACATAACAGCAAAGATTAGAAACCCTTCCATCCATCCAGTTCCAATCCCTCCCCCCCCCCCCCAAAAAAAAAACCCCAGAAAGCAGACAATTAGGGTGACAGGGTCTCACACAGGGTGAAAAACAGCAAGGGCCAAGAAAATATTTTAAAGAATAGGAGGTGAGGCAGCACAGCCCTTCCAACTGGGCTCACAAAATTAGTAGTTACCCCTGCCTGTAATGCATGGGGGGTAGGGGTAGAAGAGGACAAAAGAAAGCACAAGTAAATAAACAATGTACAGGAGATCAGGGCAGGGGATTTGTTTTTTCAAAACTTATCAGGTTTCTGAAAGGATGAGACCTCCTAATCACTCTAGTCTGACTCTGATAATCACCTTCTGTTGTTCTTCCCTCCAAACAAGGAGGACAAGGACTCCAAACAAGTCCCCAGCATCTCCCCTCTTTTAAAAAAAATAAATAGGGGAGGAGCTCTCACTTTCTCTCTCCCCCCTCCCCTCCAGTGAATCTAGGGAGGAAGGAGCAAGGAAGAGTGAGCTTTTTCTCTCCCTCCTTCCACTCTGGTAGAGGAGGGTCCAGGGGGAGAAAGAGGAACAATGGGGTGACCAGAGCATTTAGAAAAGGTGCTCTGACACGCCCCCTAGGCCTTGCTGATTGGCTGAGTTTCTCCATAGGAACCCAGCAAAAGAGCACATGGAACCTCCCCCACTCCCTCCCCAATCCCCCATAAAGCAGTGCTTTTCTGGGCCAATGTCCAGCACATGCTCCCTGAGGGCTTGAGGAGATCCTCTACGTCCCCAACTCCCTTTAGCTCTCTGGCCAGTGAGTGGAAAGCTAGATGGAGGGGGGAGCATCAGGTGGAGGAAGTTTGTCCCCTCTCCCTCCTCCCCTTGCAGAGTGACTCACAAACACAGCAGTTCCTTCCCTGCAGGCTTTTTTTACATATGACTCATCAACTCTCCAGGAAGCCAGGAGCGGAGAGTTCAAATGAAAACAAAGTCTTCAGATAAGCAGGGAAACTGACAGTGCTGCCACTGGATCAGCTGAGGAGGAGCTCCTGAATCCCCAGCAAGAATCTTTCCCAACGCCCTGGGGGAGGGGCTGCCACTGAAGGCCAGAGATTCCCAAACAGTGGGTTGGGACCCCAAGTAAAGCCACACCATCTGTGGATGGGGGTTGCAATCCAGATTGATTTACTTTGCATGTCTTTGTTGCTGTCTGGGGTCACAGGATTATATTTACATCTCAATATGACAGCACACAGGCAAAAAAAAATTGCAAGGTTCAATTTAGACAATAGTTAACTATTGGCTTTTGATAAGAGCTAGATTCCTAAGTGCCAGCATCTCTTTGGGAAATGGAATGCAATGTAGGGTCCTATATTACATAGGTGCTCTTGAAAATTTTACCCAGAGTGCATAATTGAAATCTGAAATAAAATATCGAGATTGGTTGAGCATGGTATTTAGGGATGTGCGAACAGAATGCAGTTCGGATGTTCGGTCATTCGGTTCAGGCACTGAGTTCGGGTTTGGTTGTTCAGTCCGGGAACTGAGTTTGGATCTGGTTGTTCGGTTCAGCAGCATTCAGTTTGGCCGAACGTTCAGCGGAGTTAGGTATCGGTATCAGTATCAGTATTAGTATCAGTATCGTTTTTATATATATTTTTATTTATTTATTCAAATTTGTAATCTAATATTAGATATATAAATATATATCTACACTAACTCTAACTTCTATTAACTATTCAAAACCTATGGAACTAAATGGAATATTATCTAATATCTACAAAGGTCTAGTCCTACAAGCACACTATAAAATATTAAAACTGAATCACTACACACTATCTCTATCTATCTCTATAACTAAGCTAACTCCTACATCTATCTATCTATCTATCTATCTATCTATCTATCTATCTATCTATCTATCTATCTATCTANTACAAAACTGAAATGAAACCTAAATCAATCTAATCCTACTGTAAATAAATCCAAAAACAGGGGAAGGGAATCAGGGATGGAATATATAAAGGGAGGAGGGGATGATTCAATAGAGGGTAGGGAGAAAGAACACAGGGTTCAGTAAAAAATAAAAATAACACCTAAATCTATCTAATCTAATCTAAATAAATGATACTAGGGAGGTAAATGTGTGGGATGGGTGAAATAGGAGGAGGATGGCAATGGATTAGGAACACAAACTGCTAGGAGAGGGAGACTTCTGAAAACGCCTGCTGTCAGGAACAGTGGCTAGTGCTACTACCTCAGAAGGTGTTGGAAGGGGGGAGGGCAATGATTTTTGTTACTTGCTGCGCCCGCCTTACCACAAGCCCCATTGACTCTATGCAGCCTAGTTCCCCCCCATGTCCAATCACAGACTGCGAAGCCAGTGGTCTGAGGAGAAAAGAGATGTTTATTGGGTACACTGGCTGCTACTCCAAGCCTCCCTACCCCTGGTGCCAGGAAGTCTGCTCCTCAGCTACTTCCCCCTCCCTGGGCCTTCCTCTCACGTTTTTCTCGCCCGAACTCACCCAAACATGGTCAAACTGTTCGGTCGTTCAGAGTTTGGATCCAGTTCGGTTTGGTCAATTTGGGTTCGGTCGTTCGGTTCGGTCGTTTGAACGGACCGAGTTCAGTCCAAACTCCGAACTTCCGAACTGCGTTCGCACATCCCTAATGGTATTTTCTAAGCAACTTCCCAGTTCATTAACCACCTTCAACTCCTTATAGTCAATTTTAGCTCTGTTTTTATACTTTCTTTTCCCTCTGGCTCCCCTCTACTATTAGTTTCCAAGAGAGAGGTTTGGGGTTGAAGCATGGAAGAGACTTTGCTTTTATGAGTAACTCTGATTTGCCTAGCTGGCCGGTGAAGCTGCAAGAGTCACAAGACTGTTAGGAACTAATTAATCTTTGTGTACATGGTCTTTAGCTCATTTTGATTAAAATCTTTGCTTGATATCTGAGCCAGACTCTGATTAACTAGTGTTAATCTAGAGTAAAACAACTGACATTTTTGGATGTAGCCTATTTGCCACTAACTGGATTCAGTCAAACTGGTTACACATCTACATTGTTGCAAAACTGTTCACTAGAACTAAAAAGATTGATTCAACCCAAGGAAGCAGCTCGTGGAAGTACATACTGCATCAGAAAACCCTCCAGCAAGGTATGTGCATGTTTGTACAGATGGATGTACAAGTGTTTCTGGCAGCAAAGAGTTAAATAAACTGCTAGAATAATGGTCACAGTGGGTAATTGTTAAGTCTAGGAAAGTGATAATGATGAGAGTAATACAGTTCTCTAGTAGGGTTCCTCTTAGAACACAGTGCGCTGTTCCTGTCAGTTCATATTTAACTAGACATTGTAACATTTGAGAAAATATAAAGAGAAAAAGCAATGGACTATGAAGACAAAACTATACAAAAACAAATAAACATGTTTGAGAGTTAAATATATAACATCCTGAACATGTGTACAGTAGATCTGACAGATGTTTATGCATTAATTGTGTCGTACAAACATGCATAGAAACTGAAAGCATTTTAGGCACACACATTATAGTATGCGGGTTTGGTGAGCTACAATGGGTGAAAACAGACATGACGCTAACCACCCTTTAACCACCCTTCGTGGTCATTTATGCATGTTTCAGGGCTGCATAGGGCACCAATAAAGCCCTGCAACATGCATAAATAACCACCAAGTGTGGTTAAAGGGTGGTTAGCATCATGTCTGTTTTCACCCAATGTTAGATTGACATGAGTTTGGAATGGTTCTATAATTCAAAAATGGCAACACCACAAGCAAATTATGTACGGCACCATCCATAGCTGCTTCCCAAACCCCATTTTAACACACCATACAAATGTTCTAAACACTCTATATATGTCGCACAAATGTTTTACAAGCTTAGAGAATTTTTTTTTTAAATTGGGCTTATTTTTAGTACCCATCTCAATAAAAGCCAGTTTTCACCAACCCTATTCTGTTCTCACTGAAGTCACAAACAGACTCCAATTTAGTTATACGCATTTTAGAGGAGGCGCAATAATCCAACAAAGGGCCTGAAATAATGTGTGTCTATAAGTGTCATCAATATATGGTCTAATTCATGAATCAGTATAAATTAGAAACCCTCACATCCAGAGAGTTGGAGGGTGCAGGAAAGGTGCATAATTTGTGTATGGATTAGAAGGGTGCTTCGATAAGAATATCTCTTTGTAATAGGAATAAAGTATGTGTGTGAGAGACAGAGACTTGTGAGTGACATAAAACATATCCAGATTAAAGAAAGATCTGGATTAGAGAGGTCCAAATAAAAGGGTTTCTCCTGTAGATACACATTCATTTTGTTACAGCTAAAGCATTGAATACAAATCCAAGTTTCGAAGCTGACTCTGTAGATGTTATGTTCAGCGTATGACATTCAATGTACACCCTTCACTAAATATATCATACACCCTTGCAAATTTCAATTCTGCAGTTGCTCAGCATAAAATAATAAATGTAAAATGAGCACTATCCACACGGATCATACAATAACAGCTCCCTAGTTTGAAAGAAAATCATATCTATCAGCCAATACCAATACACCCAATACACCAGTACGCTTATTTATTATTCATTTATTTAGTATTGATTTGTTTTTTATATTTTACCCTGCCTAGGCGACTTGTAGCAGCGTACAAAAAAACTTAAAAACAATTACAATAACAACATAAATTCATTTCATTTCATTTCATTTTCTTTTCATTTCACCTTTAATTTATATCCTGCCTCTTCCATCACAGATGGTTCGAGGTGGCTCACAACACAAAAGTATCATATACATAATATACATTATTCAAAGTATCAAACAATTCAGATTAACAATAACAGCAATAAAAGCCCACCCACATCTATACAATTACATGAACCATGGTATCCTATCCCTCTCAAATTAGTCATAAATAATACCCCTTCTCTCTTACTGTACCCGTAACTACTTCCTAGACCCCCCTGTTGCCACCAGGGAGGGACCCTCCATCTATCCCCCTGCTCTCACCAGGGGGGAGAGACCTTTCAAACATCCTATCCCCCTCAAATTAATCATAAATAATATCCCTTCTCTCTTTCTCTACACATAACTACTTCCTAGACCCCCCTGCTGCCACCAGGGTGGGACCCCCCCTGGGACTCCCCCCCCATCTCCCCCCTGCTCTCACCAGGAGGAAGAGACGTTTCAAATACCACAAATATATACTCCCCCTCCCACCACACACTACATACATCAGGCCCAGCTGCTAGACCCTGCCGAAAGGCCACGCCTCTTTGGCCGTTCCCCTTTGACACATGCCCCTGGCACAGCCGCCGGCTGCTCCCAGGACTTGAAGGAGCAACCCGGAAGCCGGCTACCTCGCGCCTCGCCCCCATCATGGGGTGGAGGCGCCGACATCAGGCTGTCGCTGACAGGTGGGTTTCCTTTCCCTATGCCCGCTGATGGATCCCGGGCAGGGGTTGACAGGGCATATCCATGCTGATAGCCTCCACAGAGGAGACAGGACACCAAGCACCTCTGTAAAAAGTCTCGGGGGGGGGGGCTGGCTATCCCCAACCCCTAAGTCCTGTTCCAACCCCCTGCTCCACATGCTATCACCAAGTCCACTCTTGCTGGCTCCAGCATAGGCTCCACAAGATTGTCTCCTTCCACTACTGCTCCCGGCCATTCTCCACACTGGTGCTGCGCTGCTAGCTGTTCCTGCCGCTGATAAATAAATCATATTACAATTTTATAAAATTTATAAAACCCCAGGTAATGCATAAAAGAAAAAAACAAAGAACATCTACCCTCCCCCGCCAAATGGCTGACGTAAGAGCCAGGTCTTACAGTTCCACCAGAAGGTGAGAAGGTTAGGGCTGAGGCAAACCTCCACCAGGAGGGAATTGTCACTGGTGAACAGCCTTTGCCAACAAAACTCCCCAGAGCCAGAACAGTGCAGAAAGAAGCGCTGTCATAAGAGGACTCTGACATCATTTTCCCCAGAGAAGTCACCAATCCAGGAGGATATCATCGTGGCTGAGATGCCCAAGGGCTGTGAGGGCTTCAGTGATTCAGAACAGCCGCTCCTGGACCCAGACACTGAGGAAGCATTCACCTCACTGGTGTACCCCCTGATACCAGTCATAGAGCCCTCCATGGTCAAAGTGCTCAGCACGCACCTGCCGGCATCAGTCTTCTCAGCACCAACCCCATCCCTATTGGCACTGTTGTTAGCACCACCTTTCAAGGACATCTTGGCCCCAAGCCTTCTTCAAGGCTTGGAACTGGGACCATCAGTGCTGTGCGTGCAACTACTCCAAAAATCGGAATGCCAGTATGCTGCGCTGCACCTGGACAGCTCTTGGGCTGGAGCAGGAGCTGGCTTTGCGTCCTTCAGCACCAGACTGGGGCCATCTGGTATGTTTGCTGTTCTTCTGGAGAAGGTTTGGCTGGCACCACATGACCCTTTGCATGGGGAGCTGGGTCACGCTCCCCTGTCACCACCAACTTATTTCTGCTCCTTCCAGAACCTCCTGGTGCTGATGGCAGCTGCAGGGGGGTTGCCCTTGGGTAACCTGGATACCAAGGAGCTGTATCACCTCTTTGACACTTGGGCTATAGGCCAGAAGCACTGAATAGCTATACCCTTAGCAGAGATCATCCTGGAGCCCATGAATAGGGACATTTGGATTCAATCCGCCACAGTACCCCTGATTGACCCCAAGACACTCTGGATGTACCCGGTCCCTGGGGTTGGCCATGAGTTCTTGGTGACCCATCCAGCACCAAACTCTTTGGGGCTAAAAGGGGGAAAAACCCCATCTCAACCCCCGGATAGGAAGGGGAAGAGAATTGATACTCTGGGGGCATTAGGGTACATTCAGCAGCATCTTTGGATATGAGGGTGGGAGAATTACGTGGCCCTGATCATTCGCTTTAGTTATACCCTATAGGACATAGTGCAGCAGCTATTGCCTGCTCTCCTTGAGGAATATATAAAGGAGCAGCCTGAGGCAGCTGCTGGGAATGGCACTGAGCTGGCTACGCACCTCACAAGGGCATCCTATGATATAGCGGTCTCAGGAGCCCGTGGGATGGCAGTGAGTATTAGCATATGGCGGCATGCCTGGTTCCACTCTTCTGGGCTCTCTTCCAAGGCCCAGGATGTGGTAGAGAACCTTCCTTTTGACAAACAGGGCTTGTTCACTGTCACTACCAATCAGGAACTGAGGCAGATAAAGACTGGCCATAGCACAGCCAAGTAGATGGGTCTCAAGGTGGCAGTGATCTCAGTGTCTCAGTGTCCTCACAGCAGGTCACCCTTCCAGGCCCCACTGCCATCCTTGCCCCCATGCTTTCCTCAGGCGAAGGTGAGCTACCCACGGTCCCCGCAGGTGCAGGGGGAAAACAGACTCCCCTCATGCAGCCCCCTCCCAACCAAGAAGCATATTTAGCACTGGCCTTTAGACCCACTGGGTAAACCTCAGAGTCCCTTCCTTTGGGAATAGTTGAGACCATATGGGGCTACCTGGCAAGCCATCACCACAGATCAGTGGATGTTGTCAACCATCACTAAGGGCTACCACATTCAGTTTGCCTCCTGGCCGGGGAGCCAACTGGTGCATACCAAGATCCAGTGAATGTAGCTGCAGCAGCAAACCTGAGAACAGAGATCCAGTAGATGCTGGTAAAGGGATCTATTGAGCCAGTCTCACTGGAGATGTGGGAAAGGGTTTTTTACTCCCCCTATTTTCTCGTACCAAAGGAACCGGAAGAACTCTGGCCTATCCTTGATTTATTTATTTATTTATTTTATTTTATTTTATTTTATTTTATTTTATTTTATTTATTGATTTAATATATTTATACCCCGCCCCTCCTGAAAACAGCTCGGGGCGGTTAACAAGACCCATATAAAACAATATTTAAAATATTTAAAACATCATAAAACTATCAACAATTAAAACAGGGAAAGACGAAATTATAACAGAAAATAAAGAAGGGTAGAGGGAGAAAAATCCCACTAACCCACCATCCCCAAAGGCCTGGGAAAACAGCAAGGTTTTACAAACTCACCGGAATGTTAAAAGGTTTGGGGCCAGGCGAGCTTCCTCCAGGAGGGAATTCCAAAGACGCGGCCCAGCCACAGAGAATGCCCTCTCCATTGTGGCCCCCCACTTAACCCGGGGGACCTCAATGATACTAAATGAATATATTCTGCTTTATAAGTTCTACATGGTGACCTTGTCTCAAATTATCCCGTCGCTCAGAGGGGGTGATGTGTTCACCACCCTGGATATAAAAGATGTGTATTTTCATATTACAATCCATCCTGTTTATTGCAGATTCTTGTGTTTCACTTTAGAGAGGAGCTTGACTGCCCAGAAAAAGGAACTATATACTTTCCCCTCCAACTTGGGGATCCTCATTAATGATGAGAACTCCTCTCTGATCTCTACCCATGTCATCAAGTTTGTAGGGGTTCATGTGGCTGCTGTAAGGGTCCAAGCATTTACCCTGGTTGACAGATATCATGCCATTTGCAATGAGTGTTCTCGGGTCTTGGGTGCCAGGTTTACCTTTTATTTTCCAGGTTATTGGGGCTCATGGCCTCTACAATATTCACATCTCCTCTGACCTGGCTGAGGCTACACCCACTGCAGTAGAAGTGTGCAATTAATATCATTTAATCAGTTATGAAAATGAATGAATAGGCAAATAACATTCATTTGATTTCATTCATTTTTGTTTTTATTTTTTTCATTTAATTTATTTAAAATAATTTGAAAATTAAAAATGACTGTACATGCACAAAATGACCAAGATGGTGCTGGCAGCATTGGTGTCATTTTGGAAGATGGCAGCCAGTCTGCACAACAGAGGGCTGTTGATTTGACTGCTCAGAAGGAGGTCAGGTTTTCCCTGTTTGCCTAATAAAGCGGTCCCTTTGGCGATGTGAACTGCAACCCACTAATCTCCAGTGTTTTGCCTTCTAGTCTGCCACCTGTGGGACTGGGTGAGAGGATAATGAAGAAAGTGAAGTTTCTTACCTGTAACGAGTCTGCTTTGATTTGTATCCTCTCGCCAAGTTCCGAGCTCCCTCCCTCTTCCCTGCTTACAGTAGCTATCATAAAAACTGAGGGGTAGTGCTGAGAGAGTGTTATATATATGCCCAGGAGAGTGATTTCAGGACATGGGAAATTAAAGGAAGAGTGCGTGCTGTAATCTGAGTTGGGTGCTAGATGGTGCCAAATACCACTAATGGGACTGGGTGAGAGGATACAACTCGAAGAAGACTCATTACAGATAAGAAACTTACCTTTCATAAGAGAAATTTCTCATTTTTCAATATTTCATCAATGTCAAAGCTTAGTCACATGAAAACCAATGTAAAGTAAAAATTCATATATCTGGACACCTGTTTTCTGTCCAGATATGGGTGGGTCATAATGCACATCCAGAATAAATAAGCATCTGCATGTGGATGTAGGCCTGAAATGACAAATCGCAATGAATGCTGTTTCTGTCAAAACAAGTCATTCGCCTTCATTCACGTAATGCAAAAATTGACCGGCTTTTCCACCATTTTTGCCATTTGTCATTATTTTTCACGAGTTGAACAGAGGCTGTTACAGGGTCAATCCCAAGCCCATGTGTGCCCCGCATGCATCCCCGGGGACTGTGGATACATAAAAGTGCAGCTAAATGCCAGGGAAGTGCTGGAAATTGCAGTAAAAGTGCCATAAACGTACTGTAAATTCATTCATTCGTATTTCTATGCCACCCTTCCTGCAAAGGCTCAAGTCAGCTCACAATCAATCATAAAAACAGAACAAAACCATTTATGTTGTAAAAGTCCCCAAAAGTCCTGAAAAGTGATGAAAAGTGACAAAAATGGTAAAAATAATGAAAAATGCTGGGAAATATCAAAATTGGTGGGAAACAACAAAAAAATCACAGGCGCTAGTATCAAAAATGGTGGAAGCACAGAATCACCAGAGTCTGGTGAAATACCAACAAACACTTGCAAGCACCCCCCGAAAGTTCAGTATTTCCCTGCCGAAAGGGAACACTTGTTCTCATCTCAGCCCTATATGGGTAGTTACATTGTATAGATAATAATAGTATTTAAACCTTATTTCTCTATTATAAAACTCAGAAAGAATATGTTATTGTGTGCTAGACACTGTATAGAAATATGACTAGACATGTAGTACCTCTCTTGAGAGCTTACAGTAAAAGACAACTGATATATGAAGAGCAAACTGGAAAAATGATATCAAACCAATAAAACACCTGCATACATATATGTGCATTTTTGTCATTATAAACAAATGAAGACCTGCTACCCCTTTTGCCCCTTGTGATTATGAATAGCCAAATTTCTCGTGTCATGGCAGCAGTGGGTCTCAGAATAGCCTAGAAAGAGGCTATTCAATTATTTATAATAGAGAATGTACCGCAGTATAGTAAGGTGGGTTATATCCCAAAATTGCTCACTTTCCTGAATGTTGAATGGGGGATTACAAAATTACTGATGCAGAAATCCTAGAGGCTAATTGTAGTAAACAAAGCGCTAACACAGCCTCTGATCTTCATTTTGATTTGCTCTCTTAACAGCAGCAGAATGACTGAACACGACTTTCTATAAACTTGAGCCCACTCTTCATCTTTTGTTTCTTACTGACACATTAAAACAGCCCCACAAACAAACTGAATTCTACCTTCCCTTCAGCCCTCTCAAACTAGTTGTATACACAACTCGTTTTGCTATTCAGCCCTAATAAATACTGCTATGGAGAAATGTATCCATTGCAGCAGCAGAGCTTGTGCTGTTTCTCATAAATGCTTTACAATAATGACAGACACAGCTCGGAAGCGATCATGGTTTTTTCCCCTGGAGACCAATATACAAGCCATACTTAGTGTTTAACCTTTTCCATAAGGGCAGATTAAGAAGGAGTCGGCCATAATCAAGCAGTAGTGGGGGGAAATGGGCTCATCAAACATGTTTTTCAAAAATGTCACTCAAATATTTTCCCTGACTTTGTAGCTCTTTGTAAAAATGTTTGATGACAATTCCAGGGGGGAGAGGAAGAAAAAAAAATAAAGCTGTGTTTCATTTTCATTCACATATCAACCAGACAGATAACTCAACTGAAGGCTCACTCTGAAATTCCCTCTTCTTGCACAAGACAAAGTGAAAGGAGCAGAGGTGCAGACCAAAGCACAGCATGAAGGTACAAGCCAGGGGGCCAAAGCCCAGGATCTAACTAGGCCAGGTAATCAAGGCCAAAGGGCAGTCTCTGTGGCAAGAATGAGGAACAAGCTGTCTGTCTGCTCAGTGGACCTATGCAGCAGCTCCACTTTTGCTTAGCCATTGCCCTGGCCAATGCCATAGAATTGCGGGTGCCAGTCTAGCACGTCAAGTGATCACCTGCGACTCTATGGTGCGGGGGGAGGGGTGGAGCACCATGTGGGTAGACCACAGGCCAGGGAACCCACCGGGTCCATCTGAAGACAACCCAGGCAGGGCTGCAAGCAGGTGGGAGCGTATGCTGGAGCAGCTCCAGGGGCAGGGTGCCCCCATGGTTATCTAAAGCATTCACTGTATGAACATATTCTTCTTCCTGTACGCAGCCAATGGTGGCTATTCAGAGGTCATCCAATCATAAACATTGCAGGCAAGGTCTGGCCAATAAGAAACAGGCCTGCTGAGTCATCTATACTGCTGACTCAGGTCTGTGTACCAGATAGTGAACTGGAGTGCGCAGGTGCTTGGATCCCAGGAGATCTGGGTTCAATACCTGCTCACATGGTCAGGGATATTCATTTCAAAATACAAAAAAAAATTACTTCAAAAAAAGTCATGAAGATTGTTCCTCAAAAAAATCTGTATCTAAGAAGGGCCTAGTATTCTCTGTGTTTCCATAATCACAGAAGGATTTGCAAAAAAATTGGCACATTCTTTGCAACTTCTGCCGTGGAATTTCCTGGACAGTGGCAAGAATGAGAGTGGTCAGGGTTTCCTGGTTGCAGAATTTTTGGAAATATTTTTGCAGACTACATGGGGTCTTGAACACACTTTGGAGTCAGTAGTTTGAGGATCTCACTTCTCGTGTAGAGAAGGCAACTTCTAGTAGTGTGTGTTTTGCTTTGGTGTAGCTGCTAAAGTTTTTGTTTTGCTTTGGTTTTTCTTTGTTTGTTTTTAAAGCAAAAAAAAACTATTTTCTCTTTCTCGGTCATGCTACCCTGTGTGTGTGTACGCACATATTTGTCTATATAGTTCTCTATATATATATGTAATACATGTCCATAGACGCAGAAGCAATATAGATATATGCAGTGTGTTATACAGTATTGTGACTTACTTGTGCACAATATTGGCCTGTTTAACATGACATGGGCCCACGAATGCCCACACAGATCTGCTGCATGGGCATGAGTGGGTGCCGCCCATGTGAATGCCCCAGTGGGTGGGTATGCATGCATGTGTGCTCCTGCAAAACATGCATGTACACTCACCTTCACCCATCACCCACTCATGGAGCAATTGACCAAAATGGTGATTGCTCTGTGAGTGGGAATGCGGGGGGATGCAGGAGGGGAGATCGGGGGGGGGGAATCAGAGTGCATCCATGTACACAGCCCCCCCCCACACTGCTCATGCGGCCATGCACACAATTATCCCTCCCCCCCATACCCGCAGCCCATTTAAAAAGGGCCATTGTCTCAACGTTCATTTCATTTTTTCTTCATACCTTTTCAAATGTTATAGTAGTTCATTTAATGTAATGTGGCAAGAAAAACAGTTACCTTAGTGGTAAGGTTTAGCTGGACCACTGTGTAAAGATAAAATAACATGACACTGAGAGTGCCTTCTTCACTAAAACTATACAGAAAGAAAGCTAATTTGAGATAACTGTCTTCCTGTAAGAAGTATATCTTTCTCCAATGGAAGGCATGTCTTTCTTAAGCTATGTGCACATCACAGAATTGCTTAGACATCTCTGATGAGTCTTGATCCTGTACCTCTGAAGTCAGTGGGAGCATCACCAACCACTGATTTCCATGCATATAGGATGAAGTCCATAGGATGCATATGAAGCAGCAGTATGTTACTAAGAATTCAGGGTGCTTTCTAACATGACAGTGCCGAAGTGCCATCACAGACTTCACCTAATCCAGAATTGGACTGGCACCATGGCCAGGATCTAGCCAAGCTCCATCCCCATGCTGCACGCAGTGGCCTGCCCCCACCCCCTCCATGACAGGTGGACATGGTGGCCAGTGACAGCCACCATGGCGCCCCTTCACCTTGGCCACTCTGGACTACAGTAAGTAAAGCAGGCTTTCAAAGGTGACAAGCCACTTTACTTCCAGTCGGGTAGCGGGATTCCCAGGTCACAGCCCAGGTTAGCTGGCACCAGTCAGAACCATCCCGTGCTAACATATGACAAGTGTTTTTGTAATGTGATGGTGGCCCACGGAGTCAAAGTGTGCTGCAATGCACTAAAGCCGGCCACCGTCATGTCTGAAAATGCCTTTAGTAGAAAGAAAGCACGCCCTAAACAAACAGGCACACATTCATTCATGCTGTTCTATACATTAATAGTAGTCACTCTTTGAAAGCTGATTGTATAATAAGAAAACCATTTCTTTAATAACTCATTATTGAGAATGGCTCATTGTGTCTGGAGAAAAAATATTACAGTGGTAACAGAATAAATATCAAAAGAAATTTGTACAATAATGGCCAATGAAAAACTGATTTACCTTTCAAAAAATTACGGCTAAGCTATTGATGTGTGTGTGTGTGTGTTGTATATAGGTATATTAGCATTTTTAAAAATACATAGCTCTAATTTGACATTGAAATTGTAGTAGTCATTGTGCAGGGAGGGTTTTTATTATTATTAGTAGTATTATTAGTATTAGTACTAGTATTAGTATTAGTATTATTAAGTGCTAGGCAGTCAAATGAGAACATAATTACATTGTCAAAGTCAATAACAGCAACCAGCCTCTCTCAGTTCTTGCTGTGCTCAGCACTGTTTCGCAGGAACTGCTGTGGAGCTCTTCCGCCACCAAATCCATTTGGCTCCATTTAAAGACTGAGTACAGGAAGGTAGTTATTGTACAAGATTAGTTTCCTGTATGCTGCAAATTGGCAGTAGCAGAAAAATACAGGATGAATTTATTAGCTTGCAAGGTCAGCTAATAAAAAAGGAAAATTGTGTAACTCTGTTGTTTGCTTTAAGCAGGATCACTTATTAGGTGTCGTGCAAAAGGGAAAATATCCTTTAACTGCTTAATTACTGCCCAGGGGTCTCCAGCAAATCCTACCAAGACTAAAACCACACATTCCTAATTGCTCTAAGGTAAAAGCTAACTTGAATGTTTACTTGAAAAGGGTCCTTTGTACATGGGTTACAGCACGGGGTGGGGTGAGGTGTTGGGATGTGCTGCAGTCTATGTTCAGTGGGCGGGGGGAGGGTGTAGACAGGTGCACACCCATCTACACCCACCTCCACCCATCAACACACATGAAGCAACCACCATTTTTGCCAGTTGCTCCATGCGTGGGGGATGGGTGGAGGTGGATGTGCATGCATGTGTGTGGGAGCACGCATGCACACATACCCACGCCCACAGTGGAGTTTACACGAGACTCACCCAGGCATGAACACCCAGAAATCTGGGTGTTCATGTGTGGGTGCCACCTGTGTAAAAAGGGCCAAACAGTTGCAGGGGCTTGAATGTCTGAACTCCAGTCCGTGAACTCCGCTCCTCCTCTGTCCCCTCTCTCGCCCTCCCACGCCTCCCCTGCTCCCTAAATGTCTTCATCTCTTCTCCCTATCTGCCCCACACGCCTGGAACTCCCTCCCTACCCACATCCGCCTAACCCTCTCCCTTCGTACCTTCAAATCCTTCCTCAAGACCCACCTCTTCCGCTCTGCCCTCCCCAACTTCTCGCTCCCCTCTCCTAACTCCTGCTGATACCCTCCATCCAGTACAATCTGTTACCTGAGGTCTGTGTACTCATATCCTCACCACATGCACCAACCAGCCATCATTCTCGTTGCAACCAAGCTAAGCACGTGTACCTTGGACCTCGCATCTTCATGAATGTTACACTCCTTGTTTCTCCCTCTGCTCCACTTCCTTCATCTCCCCCACCCCCTCTGTCTCTCAGATTGTAAGTCCTAGGGCAGGGACCGTGTCTATTCCATTACTTTGTAAAGTGCCAGGTACATTGCTGGTGCTATATAAATGCTTGTTAATACTACTACTACTAATAATAATAATAATAATAATAATAATTAATAATCAATAACTAATAATAATAATAATAAAGCTCCATCATCCTGATTTTGAACTCCATATGTAGTTTTTAGATATGTTTTCTTGTTACCCTTGGAAGCACTTCTCTGGACAAAAACACATTTATTTATTTATTTTATTTATTTAAATTTATAACCTGCCTCAGGGCAGGTTTACAACATAAAAACCATATAATATGCATAGAAAATCTCTAAACCCCACCCGCCATGCCCTATCCCCACCTATCAAACACTTGGCCAAAAAGAAAGGTCTATTATTGCCTCCAAAAAATGCTCAGGCTCTAATGAGCCTCCAAGGGAAGGGAGTTCCACAACACTGGAGCAGCAACTGAAAACACCTCTTTTATGTGCCCTCATTATATGAACCTGATAAGAAGGTGGTATTTGCAAGAGGTCCCTCCTGGCCAACCACCAGGATTATGATGGAGCATGGTGGAGAAGACGGTCTTTCAAATATGTGGGGAACAGGCCATTTAGGAGTTTTAAGGTCAAAACCTGTGCTTACGTATTGCCAAATTAGATGTAGAAAGTTAATTAGACAGGCCAAGAGGAAATTTGAGGAGTGACTTTCTAAAGATGCAAAAAATAATAATAGATTTTTTTTCTCAGGTACATCAGAAGCAAGAAGTCTGCTAGCAGTCAGTTGGGCCATTAGATGACCAGGGGGTGAAGGAAGTGCTCTGGGAGGATAAGGACATTTCAGAGAAGCTGAATGAATTCTTTGCTTCAGTCTTCACTGCAGAGGATGTTGGGGAGATACACACACCAGAACTATTTTTCGTAGGGAATGAATTGGAAGAACATCGTAGGGATGGGTGAATGCAGTTCGGAAGTTCAGAGTTCAGCCCGAACTCGACCTGTTCAGATGACCGAACCCAAACCCGAATCCGAACACGAAGTGACCGAACTGAACTCAATTCTGAACGTTGAAATGACCGAACAGTTCGGTGAGTTCGGATCGCGTTCGGGTGAGTTCGGGTGGCAAAAAAGTGTCACTGGAAGGAAAAACATGACAGGGAGGGGGAGTCAGCTGAGGAGCAGACTTCCAGGCACCAGGGGTGGAGAGGCTTGGAGTAGCAGCCAGCCTGCCCAATCACCATCCCTTTTCGCATCAGACCACTGGCTTTGCAGTCTGCGATTGGCCACAAACTAGGCTGAATGGAGCCAATGGGACTTGCGGTGAGGCGGGGGCAGCAAGAAAGAAAACTGATTGCCTCCCCCCTTCCCAACACCTTCTGAGCTAGTCACTGTTCCTGAACAGCAGGCATTTCAGAAGGCTCCCTCTCTCCCAGCAGTTTTTGTTCCTTCCTATTCCTAATCCATTGCCATCCTCCTCCTATTTCACCCATCCAACCCATTTACCTCCATATTATCATTTATTTAGATTATATTAGATAGATTTAGGTGTTATTTTTTTTTTTTACCCCTCCCTGTGTTCCCTGTGTTCAATCTTCCTTCCTCCCTCCCCCCTCCATTGAATCCTTTCCCTCTCCCTCTTATTCCATCCCTGATTCCCTTCCCCTGTTTTAAGTTTTGGATTTATTTAGAGTAGGATTATTATTAGATTGATTTTCATTTCAGTTTTGTACCCCTCCCTGTGTTCTTTGTGTTTCCCCCTGTGTAATATTGTATATATAGATAGATAGTTATTAGATAGATAGTTACTAGATAGATATACATAGTAGTTAGCTTAGTTATAGAGATAGATAGAGATACAGTGTGTTTGTAGGACAAGGCATTTGTAGTTAATTATTAGGATATTCCATTTAGTTCAATAGGTTTTAGAATAGTTAATAGCAGTTAGATTTAGTGTAGAGATAGATATAGATAAAAAAAGAAACAGCCACTCCAGCCCCAGAACCCGCTGCCAGGGTTCTGGGACCAAGTTACAGGCAGGGAGGGCTGTGGCCAATATCCAGAAGCTGCCACTCTAGCCCCAGGACCCACCGTCAGGGGTCTGGGGCCATGATTCCTTGCACGGAGACGGTGTCTTTCCAAAGCATCAAGAAACAGCCACTCCAGCCCCAGGACCCACTGTCAGGGTTCTGGGGCCACGTTTCAGGCAGGGAGAGCTGTGGCCAATACCTAGAAGCTGCCACTCTAGCCCCAGGACCCAGCATCTTGGGTCCGGGGTCATCATTCCTCGCAGAGAGATTCAATTTTCCAAAGCATCAAGAAACAGTCACTCCAGCCCCAGGACCCAATGTTAGGGTTCTGGGGCCATGTTTCAGGCAGGGAGAGCTGTGGCCAATACCTAGAAGCTGCCACCTTAGCCCCAGGACCCAGCATCATGGGTCCGGGGCCATCTTTCCTCGCTCAGAGAGTCGATTTTCCAAAGCATCAAGAAACAGCAACTCCAGCCCCAGGACCCACCACCAGGGTTCTGGGGCCAAGTTACTGGCAGGGAGGGCTGTGGCCAATACCTAGAAGCTGCCACCTTAGCCCCAGGACCCACTGTCATGGGTCTGGGGCCATCATTCCTCGCATGGAGATGATGTAATTCCACCACAACAAGAAACAGTCACTCCAGCCCCAGGACCTGCTGTCAGGGTTTTGGGGCCAAGTTACTGGCAGGGAGGGCTGTGTCCAATACCTAGAAGCTGCCACTCTAGCCCCAGGACCCACCGTCATGGGTCTGGAGCCATCATTCCTCACACAGAGATGATGTCATTCCACCGCATCAAGAAACAGCCACTCCAGCCCCAGGACCCACTTTCAGGGTTCTGGGACCAAGGTACTGGCAGGGAGGGCTGTGGCCAATGCTTAGAAGCTGCCACTCTAGCCCCAGGAGGGTCCGGGGCCATCATTCCTCACACAGAGAGCCTTTTTCCCAACGCCCAAACCGAACAGGACCGAATCGAAAGGCCGAACCCGAAAGCGGTGAAAGAACAAAACGGCCGAACCAAACAGGCGAACCAAACCGGACCGAACTGAATGGCTGAACCTGAACTGCGATCTGTTCACCCATCCCTAAAAACTGTCACAAATCAACATACTCTGGAACAGGTTCTAGAATAAATTGACAAACTAAACACTAACAAATTCCATAGTAAAAAAACCTCTGGTTTACAAAAAGAGTTAAGGCTCTTGCAAATTCAACCATGCACTAAAAAGCATGAAAATTGCAAGTCAAGGCTTCTGCCTTAACTTCCATGCCATGTTAGCAGTACCTAATCCCTTGAGTAAAATAAAGAAAGATTCTTGAGTTAATACTGGAGTTATAAGTGAATCTAAGACGAGTGAAAGAATGATTACATATACTCTCCTCTAACTAAGGGAGAAATAGTTTTCTCAGGAAAGAGAATTGACATTTTTGTGGTTTCCAGCACAAAACCGGGAATGGAAAAAACCCCTGAAGGAGCTATCTGAGTTAGCGAAACGTCGGGCTGAGATATACTTATTGGAAAGAGCTCTTTATCCCTTGAGGTACGAGGAGGACAAAAGAAATCATCAATGACCTCAATGCCCACTACTTTAGCTTGTCTACCAGGATTATGGCCAATTCTAGAATTAAAATCACCAGCCAAAATGATCGGCTGCCCAGGATAATCCTCTTCAAGTATAGCTATATATTCTCCTAGCAAGGACCAGAAGGTCTCAACACAGCTAAATCTGTGGGGTTTATACAAATTCAACAGCAGTAACTTGAGGCCAGTATCGAAAGAAAATAATACCGCAAGAATATTACTAGGAGCCTTGGGCAACAATTCACCTTGAACAGGCAAAGAGGATTTTATAAGGGTTAAAAGCCCTCCAGAGGCCCGTCCAAACTTTGCCTCCCAAATAGCCGGGCACTGCGATATCTGGAAGTCAGGGAAAAAAAGAAGGGAACTATCCACTAGCCAAGATTCCTGGATACAAATAATATCAAAGGTTCTCAACAAAGTCCGCACTTTATAATTCAGGAGCCAAGACCAACCCAAGATGTTCCAAGACAGAATTCTCAGGTTAAATCCTGAGTGATCTTGGCCCTGAGAAACCCTCTGTCAATCCAGAGCCCTTAAATTGCTGCCAAAATCAGTTTTCCTAACCCCTCCAGAGCTCATAGCAACTGGGGCCATGGTAGACAGTGGGCACTCATTATCTGACTGCACCCTATCTATCCTAGCCCTGTTATCACGAACACCATCCGCCCTTGGTGGGTTAGGGTTTACCTCCACTTCCCCATTTATATCCACGCCCACTTCTCTCACACAAGCAACCAGCTGTTCCGATATCTGGTCCTCTATATCCTGCTGGGAGTCCTTGACCAAAAATTCATGGAAAGGGATTGCACTGTTATTACTGCCCCCCTCACATGCCCGGCGGATAACTACATTAGCCTCCACCGGGCATACCCTATTCTTTCCTCTTCTTGGCCCGAAGGCCCCCAGCCCTCTCATTTCTGTTAAGTGCACTAGATCATGGCAAGCCTGATGGCTGCCCACACTAGCACTATAATCAATCTCCTTACACAGCAGCTTGTCCTGCAATGAGAACAACCTCCCAATAAACAGGTCCTGGTCCACAGGTGACAATTCATCAAAAATATCAATTATTTTAGTATCATCTGGCTCTAAAGTAGATACTCCAAGGCAAAGGAAATGCCTCAGGCAATGTGCTAGGTCACTGAAATACCATTTGAACTCGGCTGCTGTTGCTCAATATGTTTGGGAGAAGTGTAGATATAAAAAACTGTTTAATGACAAGAAGAAACTTCTCCAACAGAATGCCTGGAAAGCACTTGCCATGGCAGTTAAGAGGGGGTTCAGGGCCAATTTTGGGCCTCAGTCAAGGCGGGGTTTTGAACCCCTTACTCCCAGGTGCTTCTTGACTTAGATTTGTGGCAGTCTTATTTTAAAGGCATATTTAACAGGATGCCTGATACTTTCCTCTTTAAGTATGATCTTTTGGGGAGTACTCAGTATTGGCTACCTGTGGCACAGGAGGATGTTAGGTATTTACTTACCAAAACTAAGGCCCATAAGGCTCCTGGATTGGACAGCATCCCAGCAGATCTATTTTGACAAAATCCTGATTGGTGGCTCCCAATTCTGACTAAATTGTTCAGTACTATCAATGACTGCGGTATGATCCCGGCGGGTTGGAACATTAGTATTACTGTTCCTATTTATAAAAAGGGGGACCAAAACCTACCCCAGAATTACCACCCGATAAGTTTACTTTGTGTAGTGGCTAAGTTATATGCCAGATGCCTGCTTGTTAAGCTAGAAGATTGGACAAGGGTAGCCAACTTTTTCCCCGAAGAGCAGGCAGGTTTCCGGGCTGGGTACTCGATGATGGATCACTGTTTTACTCTGATGCATCTGTTGGAAAAATACACTAAGGTCAGAAAAGGTAGACTGTTCATGACCTTTTGGGACTTGAGATCAGCTTTCGATCTTGTTAATAGGAATATTCTTTGGGATAGACTGTACAAGACGAACATGGACCAGAGGCTGATACTCTTGGTGCAAGTTCTGTATAGCCAAACTGCACTTAGAGTTAGGGTAGGGGCAAATGGTTTCCTTTCAAATCTGGTCCCAGTTTCAAATGGAGTTAAGCAGGGTTGCGTTCTCACTCCCTTTTTATTTAATATTTTTATTAATGGGATTGTTGTATCCTTGAAGGAGGATTTTTTCTTCCCAGCCAACATTCAGGCTAGATCTGTGGCTATCCTTTTGTACGCGGACGATATGGTATTGTTGTCCCCGTCTGCTTTGGGGATGGATAGAATGCTTACAGCTGCGGGGCAGTTCTGTAGACTCACAGCTGACTATAAACTACAACAAAACCAAAATACTCATAGCAGGAAAGCATTCTAATTCGCATAATTGGATCTTTGAATGAATGAATAAACTTTATTAGGCGTGACCCGCAGATCATAGCCAACAACAATACAACACAAAACACATACAAAATATATATTAAAATAATCTTATACACTATTACTTCCCTTCCCAAAAACAAAGCGAAAAAGAACACAAATGCTTAAATAATTTAATTAACATCTCAGTAATCCATTGGCATCTTAAATTCGATAAACAATTGTCATAAGGCAAAAGCCTGCACTAGGAAAGAGCTAACTTTGGCAGTAATTCCCCACTCACTATCTGCCAGGGCCAAACGCAGCAGAGCATCGTACGATCTGCCAGGTAGGGCCAAAATAAATTCATTAAGAATTTTGCCCCTGAGTTTATTATAAAGCTGGCAGCTAAAAAGAACATGGGACGCCGTTTTGGCCTCGGATTGATCATAGGGGCAAAGTCTTTGCGCATATGGGACCCCTTTGAAACGCCCCTCAAGTATTTTAGTAGGAAGGCCATTGAGGCGTGCTGCCAAAAAGAGCCTTTTAGCCCCGCGGGGTAGACAGGAAGAGAGGTATGTGGCCATAGTATCAATAGCCGGGACCAAAGTCCATAGGCGCAAGTGGCCAGACTGATTAATCCTGGCCCTTTCCTCCTGTAGATCAATATTCCGCCATCTACTTTGCACCTCTCTTAGGGCCCCATGCCCTTCTTTCCCCAGCAGATATTCCCTGGAGAAGCCCAATGCCATTAGGTGGTCCTCAACTCTACCCATCCAGCTGGATCTAAAAGAATCCTTGCCCAAAAGACCAAGGAGGCCCGTAGACCCAGTGCTACAAACCCTCAACCATAACTTATGCGCCGCCCTCCATGCCCTAAAGACCCACCGGTGTTGGCCCAGTTCCAACCTTATTGCTGCATTTGGAGTTCCCCCGGGGGCTCCAGCAATGGCACGTCAAAATATCGATTGGACCTGGTTCAAAGAGGCTGTTCCAAATGGGGCCCACAACTCAGCCCCAAAAAGGAACTGGGAGGTTGTCTTTGCATTAAAGACTTGGACCGCCATCGTAAGGGCTGTCCCCCCTGTTTGCACCAAAAGTCTACGGACCGCAAGAGAGGATCTTGTAGCTTTACTAGTAGCCCCCTTTAAATGATGATGCCACGTCCCTGTACTATGATAGAGTAGACCCAAATATTTGAACAGCCTAACCTGCTGGATCTGGATGTTCCCGATCCTCCAGGCATGGATATTGTTATGCTATGATTTGGCAAAAACCAATATTTTAGATTTCTCATAATTGATCTCCATATTATTATCATCGCAGTACTGGGCAAATCTCCTAAATTGTCTATTAAGACCCACCCTAGTTTGTGATAACATGACCATATCATCAGCGAAAAGAAGACACCCAATATGCCTATCAGCCAGCTTTGGTGGGAAAAACTGCACTTGGGCCATCAGGGGGACTACGTCATTAAAATACAAGTTAAACAGTATCGGGGCAAGAACACAGCCTTGTCTGACCCCGCGTTTCACAGAGACCATCTCCGAGGTTAGTTTGACTACCAGCTGTGAAACCTCATGCAATTTCTGCATGAGGAACAGTAAGCGCCTATCAATGGTGGAATTAGCTAGCTTAGTCCACAGAAGAGCTCTATTGATTAGGTCGATCGCTGCTCTCAGATCAAGAAAGGCCGCATATAAACGGCCATTCTTGGCCCTATATTTCTCAGAGAGATGTATCAGGGCCAAGCCATGGTCAACCACCGCCGACTCCTCTGGAAACCTGCTTGTTCAGGATAGATCGTAGCAGAGCCCTCTATCCAAGCCGTCAACTTCACAGCCAGATGCTTGCCATATAGCTTACTAATGGCAGACAACAGGCTAATCAGCCTGTAGCTTGCCGGAATTGATCTGTCCGCCCTCTTAAAGATTGGCACTACTACTGCCTGATTCCATTGGGCTGGCAGAACACCTGAACAATCAATGGCTGTGAAAATGGCAGCAAGCATGGGAATCCACCAATCTCTAAAGACTTTAAGCAGTTCAACAGGGATCAAGTCCCTGCCTGGCGCTTTGTTATTTTTACAAGTCGCTAGGAGGTTGGAAATTTCCTCCTCAGTGACCGGCGCCCATTCTGGTAAATCGCCTCTCCCCACCAAAGCTCCCTTTGGTAAATCATGGGCCACATAAAGACTGGGTGAAAACAGACAAGACGCTAACCACCCTTTAACCACCCTTGGTGGTTATTTATGCATGTTGCAGGGCTGTATTGGTGCCCTATGCAGCCCTGAAATATGCATAAATGACCACCAAGGGTGGTTAAAGGGTGGTTAGCGTCATGTCTATTTTCACCCACTGTTAAAATGCATCATCCGCTCCTGGGCTGGGACCATTATCTCACTCTTGATAAATTCCCGCACAGTACCCGCTTTCACCAATCTCCAGAATTGCCTTGACTCCCCCTTCTTGGCTGCTTCCAACACGGCCTCCCATTTGTGCTAATTGTAAACCTGACGTTTGACTTTTATAAGGGCCTTATAGCCCTTCTTTGCCTGAAAGTACTGAGCAGGGACCCTAGAAAGAGTCCCCTGACGATATTCCTTATATATAGCACGATAGACACACTTTGCTTGGTAGCATTCCTTGTCAAACCAAGGCTGGGAATACCGGGACTTAACTCTGTCCTTGTTAACACAATGGGACACCATAAGTGCTTGGATGTTTGCACTCAGCCGATTATAAGCTGAGGGGTCAGCCTTTGATGAGGTCAGGCTGGATCAAGTAATGTCCTATCGGTATCTAGGACTACTTTTTGATGCTTCTGTATCCTGGCGGGGTCACATTGAGGCTGCCAGGCAGGAAGTATTGGGTCTTCTGAGGTTCTGGGGGTTCCATGACGGGCGGTCTGTTTCACCTGCATTGAACCCCTGTGATTTAAAGTCCAAGCCTTGTGTTTTATATGGAGCCGAACTATGGGGTTTTTCTGTTTTGATACTTTTGAGCCTCTTCAAAATTACTTTTTGAGATCACTGATAGGGGTCCCTGATAGTACTCCAGCTTGTCTTTCGCGGTTGGAAACTGGGTTAATGCCGATGAGAACAAAGATGCTTATAGTTCCCCTAACCTATTGGTTTAGGGTGGAAGACATGCCGGAGGATAGGCTCCCGCATTTGTGCTTTGAGGAAGCCAGTACGTGGGTTCCTTCAAGGCTATGGAGGGGCAGAGCATTGAGACATTTTCATGATTTAGGGTTGTCACCAACCATGTCAGTTAATAGGAGGAAGCTGGTTAGGAGGAAGCAACTAGCGGATCAAGCTATCCAGACAGATTTGGGGGCAATTCAGCTGCTTAGATGCGCCCCATTCTACAGAGAATTTAAGAGCTCTTCAGGGTGTGATCTTTATTTAAAACTGTTAGTTGATTCCAAGGTTCGTAGGGCTCTGACCCTATTACGTTTTGACCTACTCCCTTCAAAAGTTCTTTTTGGGAGACGCAATGGTATCCCTTATGGGAGTAGGCTATGTCTCTGCAACTTAGGTCAAGTGGAGGATTTATTGCATATGCTATTTATATGCCCCCTTACCTCATACTTGAGAGAGAGGTATTTAGCTACTTGTCTCACTTTGCGTCCTTACTCTTCTCCCTTACAACTTTTACAATTATTTATGGGGACCAAAAATCCTGGGATGGTGCATAATATAGCCAAGTTGACTTACGAACTCAGCAAACACTGAAGCATTTTCCGGAGGATCTTTGTAAAAATCAAATAGAGGGGTGTAATATTTCGGCTATGAAATATATAAAGGGCAATTGATCTGCCCTTTTTCTTTAACCTGCTCTCATGACTTGGCATTAATTTTATTTGTTAGTAGTTCAGTCTGGGACAACCTCCTGTTGTGTGTATCACTTAATATTGCGACACTGTATATGTTTGGTTTTACATTTTTGTTTTTTGGTCAAATGCGGTTTTAATTTGTATGGGAAATACTTTCCATAACCCTGATTGTTATTGGGAATTAAAATTTTATTGTAATGACCTTTGGCTATGCAAACAAACTTATTAATTATTATTATTATTATTATTATTATTATTATTATTATTATTATTGGAAAAAGAGGAGGATTCCTCCAGTTTGCAATTGTTTCCCATTCATATACCAGGATTGTGTTTTGTATTGCGGACTTTGCTGGTGTGACCTATGTGTTTAAGACTATTTACTAGTCTCATTAAATATTTGTAATTGTGAACATTTGTTTCTTTGTTGGTGCAATTAGTTGTTGATCACCATGTTAGCAGTAAAGACATTGTACAGTTTCAGATATTGTGCTCACTTACATCTTTGGCTCCATGCACCCACATTTTGCCTTCGTCTTTCAGCCCCAATCCCCTTCCTCTGCAGGTTGGGGGCAACACTGAAGCTGGGGACAGGACGGCATGAGCTGACTCCTCACCTCTCCGTTTCCTCTTTAGGAAAGAGAGAATTTAGGAGTCCTGGCTCCCGCCCCTTCTCTCCCTCTAATCTCCTTGGTCCCAGCTCTGTAACAGAGAGGACTCCTGGCTTCCAGCCTCTCCACCCCACTCTAATCTGGAAGGCTGCACTCCCTTTACAAGCAACTCAATAGTCCTGGTTCCTAGCTTGTTCTCCCCTCCCCTGCTCAACTCTCAGCCTTGTAACAGACAACCCAGGAGTCCTGGGTCCAAGTCTTCCCTCTAACCCTCTCACCCTCTAACCCCCCTCTAACCCGCCCCACCCCCACTCCCCTCACAGAGAACTCAAAAGCTCTGAGAGAAATACAATGTTTATCTGTGTGTGTCATATGAAACAGAAGTAACAGTGTGTGTGGAATGGCCAAAAATAAAACAAAAACAGGAGAGGAAGTGGAATAACAGGGAGGGAGGCTATTGGGAGTCAAAGGATAGGGAGTCAGCTATGGTAAGTGGGTTAAATGATAGGACTGCTTCCTCAGATATCCCGTCAGTCTTCTGAATCAGTTATTTCACTCAGAACCTTATTATTGTAACTATTTCTAATATCTTCTGTTATTCCACCCACTTACTTAATCCTGCACACACTTTGTATTTTTCCCTGTCATTCCAACCATTCCACTTACTGCATCTGGCGCCTTCCTCATCATTTCACACCCTCTTGCCTTCCCCATGTGCTCCCAAAGATGTAACTGCGTTGTATAATTTCACAGTCACTTAATTGGATGTTGGAGTGACAATAGTATTTATTTAGAAATTGGCACTGCTGTTGCCTCCATTCCTTCCAATGACCATTCCAGACTTAATTTCAATGCACACCCAACTTAAAGTTTTAATTAAACATTTGTATATGACTGTACCCAGATTCACTGTGCTCTGGGAGGGCAGTGGGGACTAGTGGGTAAGAGGGAGGGTTGTGAGACATTACTCAGCTGTCCCATTCTCCCCAACTAAAATGAAAGAATAGAGGGAATGGAGGAGGTGAGGGGCCAGCTCACACCCTCCTGTCCCCAGCTTCAGTGTTGCCCCCAACCTGCAAAGAGGAAGAGGATTGGGGCTGCAAGATGAAGGCAAAGTGTGGGTGCATGGAGGCTAAGTTGTAAGTGAGCGCAATATGTGAGACTGTACAATGTCTTACTGCTAACATGGCACGGACGTTAAGACGGGAGCCTTAACTTGCAATTTCCATGTTTTTTACTGCATGATTGAATTTGCAAGAGCCTTAACTCTTCTTGTAAGCCAGAGGGTTTTTGACTATGGAATATCCAGGTTTTTGTTAAATGCAAAGCAAACCCCCTGCCCTCGCTCCCTTGCCTCCCCCACACCCAAAGCTCTTCACCTGCCCTTGTTCCCTTGCCCCCCCACACCCAAAGTGCCCCCCTGCCCTCGCTCCCTTACCTTCCTTACATCCAGTGTCGCCCTCCCCTCACTCCCTTGCCCACCAATGTCATGGGGGGAACATTGCCATACAGAATCTGGGGGTATTGGGGCAACTGGTACAGAAGAATATTAAAACTGTAAAGTTAAGAAGTTATTATTGTGAACTCCAGCCTGGGGGGAGGGAACACCAACCACACAAGTTTGGAGACAGGAAACCCATTGTCAGGCAAAACAAGCCATTAGCTGCCCAGGTAACTGCTAAGGGGGGGGGGGTTGCAACCCTCCTACAAGGACATTAAAATAACAATAGAGAAACCTGGAAGGAGGCGATGGAGAAAAGAGAACCCTCTCTTCCATCTTGATCATTGAGGAGCAAGCAGCTTGCAGGAGAGACTGCCCAACCATGAACTAGAGACCTTCCAAGCCACCTCCAAGGACTAAGCCCGGCCCCAACACCAGGCCGAGAAGCACTGACCCAATCTGGACTGAGCCTTAGGGTAAGCGGTCAGGCAGGAAACCTCTGTGCAATTAGAATAGGTTGGTTTGGATTTGCTTTATGACTTCGCACTGCTTCGATCATTAGCCTGAGTCTTATGCATGTTTGCATGTAATATATTTTTGGTAATCAAGCCTAGCATGCTTGTGTGTGTTTATTCGGCCTTGGGGAGTTCACGAAGGGGGTACCCTATCTAGGTGAGAGCCTAGATGGACCTTTTTTTATATAAGACAACCCGACCGTGAAGTCTTCCAAGCTACGGGTGGCCAGAGAAGGTTCTCTGAGTTATGACTGGGCTGAGAGAACAAGGGGAGGCATTTCTGGGGGTGTGGACCTCCGAAAGCTCCCTGATTGCGGTGAGGGTTGCTGATCACTTGGGAACCCATGTGGGCACAGGCAACTGGGTTGCAGATGGCCTAGTGGGCATCCGGGGGATAGCCTAGAGAAAGAGGGGGACCCTGATCCCGGGGACACACACACTTAAAGTGCCCCCTGCCCTCACTCTATTGCCCTCCCACCCAAAGCACCCCCTGCCCTCGCTCCCTTGACCCCCTCTGCCCTCACTCCCTTGCCCCCACACCCAAAACGCCCCTGCCCTCACTCCCTTGCCCCCCACACTCAAAGTGCCTCCTCTGCCCCAGTTCCCTTGCCCCCACACCCAAAGTGCCCCCCTGCCCGAGCTCCCTTGCCCCCCACACTCAAACTGCCTCCCCTGCCCGAGCTCCCTTGCCCTCACACCCAAAGTGTCCCCCGCCCTCACTCCCCGGCACCCCAAAACCCCAAGACACAATTGCTCCAAGCCCTGTTCAGGGAAGGGAAAGACAGGAGAAGAGGCGATGAGCAGCACTTCTCTTCATAGCAGCCCCTCCCTTCTCAATAGGCTAACATGGGGTTTTTCACAACCTCATGACTTTAAAACTACTAATCAGATTTACAAATAAAACCCCAGTTGCACCCCCTGGCAGCCTACTTTAATTTTCTAAAAGGCTAATTCCTCCTCCCACCAACACTCAACCCCTCTACCCTGCCCAGATCAAGATGATCTGACAATGAAAAATTGGGCTTGAAAGTGCAGTTTTCAAACTGCGATATCTCAGCCTGTATCCAATGGATTCAGCTGAACTTTTCACAGCATGAACGATTTACCCCAGTGATACTTCCCAACAGCACTCACAGTCTTAAATTTGTTCCTGTCTATTTTAGAACAAATAGAACATTGGGGCTTTATAATGTAGCATTCAACACACCTCCCGTGCACTAATAATCACATTGTTTTAATTGAAATTATTATGGTTTATTTTAATGTTTTGAAATGTTTTAATATATTGTGAGCCACCCTGCGATGCCTGAGGCAGGAGGGGGTGGCATATAAATTGTAAAAATGAATGAATAAATAAATAAATAAATAAATAAATAAATAAATTTATTTATTTATTTATTTATTTATTTATTTATTTTCTTTCTATTTGTTATCCCACCCTTCCCTAAAAAGGCTCAAGGTGGCTTACAAATAAAATATAAACATAATATATAAAACATATATAAAAGAATGTTTAAAAGTCCATAACAACAGTAAAAGATGAAAACAACCCCAAAACCTCCAATAGCCCCCCACAAAATCCACCCAGTTGCCTCCCCATGTCCCACATACAACCTCCCCTCACAACCATACCCCAAACCCACCCACTAGACCCCCCATCCCTGCCTGCCAAATGCCTTTACAAACAAAAAGGTCCTACAACAACTCCAGAAGATGATCAGGGTCAAGCTCAAATGAAAAAAGTTCCATAACGTCATGGCAGCAACTGAGAATGTCCTGCCCTCGTTTTGTGAACAAGACTAACAGACAGTACCTACAGGAGGACACTCCCAGTCAATGGCAGGGGCCACAATGGGGCATGGAAGGACAGGCGGTCTCTCAGATATGGAGGACCCAGACCGTTTAGACCTTTAAGAGTCAAAATCAGCACTTTGAATTGCCTGGAAGGCTATAGGGAACCAGTGCAGAATATGGAGCACCAGAGTAATGTGTTCCCAGTGCCTAACCCCCGAAAGAAGGCAAGTCGCCACATTCTGCAACATCTGCAGCTTCCAAACAGTCATCAAGGGCAGCCACACATAGAGCGTGTTGCAGTAATCTAGCCTTGAGGTAATGAAAGCATGGATGACGGTGGCCAGATCTGAATCAGAAAGAAAAGGCCGCAGTCTCCCCACCAGATACAGTTGGTGAAAAGTGCTCCTGACCGCTACTGAAACCCAGGGTTGTCCCCGGGCATGTGCCAAATGTGCAGCTGTACATGGCCCCGTGGCCAGTTGGGGCCCTGCACTTGCCTGGCTGGGTAGCAGGCTGCAGTCAGCTTTTCCCCCAATAAGTTCTTCTTCCTCCCCTCCCTGGCTCCAGACCCCACCCTTCACCTGCCTCTCCCTCTTAGTAGTGCAGCAGCAGCAGCAGCAGGGGGAACAATAACGCTGTTTGTTTACAAACAGCTCCTCCCCATGTGCTGATCAGAAGATTGTAGCCTTGTAAAGAAGGTTCTTCGAGATTGCTTCCAACATTCTCACAACTGGGTTCTGCATGCTCACCCTATTCAAATAAAAGACAACATGATGGTCTCGAGCTCCTCTAGTATAAAAAGCACTCTCCCCCTCAGAATGACAGTTCCTTCCAACCCTTTCTAGAAATATAATTATATATATCATGTGGGGCTGGAAGGGTGGGTGTTGTGAGACTGTTCGGAGCCATCTCAAAGAACCTTGTTTACAAGGTAGCAACCTTCTGTTCTTCTTCGAGTGGCTCCTCACATGATATTTGTACATGGCTGCACCAGGTGGGGAGTCCGTGGGTGTGCCAGTGCATGGGTGAGGCATGCACACGGCTGTACACGCATCCCCACTCACCCACCACTCATCCACACCCACATAGTAACCACCATTTCCCCCGGTTGCTCCTTGCATGGGGCTGAGTGGGGTGTGTGTGAGTGGGGCTGCGTGTTAGGAGGACACGCGCATACCCCCACTCACCATGGGTGTGTGCACCACGCCATTCACACAGGGCTTCCCCACCCATGAACACACAGAAATCTGCGTGTTCATGGCTGAGAGAGGCCCGTGTAAAAAGGGCCACATTCTCACAACTGTCTGTCTTATACTATTTTAGGTAGGAATTTAGGATGTAAAGCAATATCTATTGTGTCTTGGAAAATAAATCTGCAAATATGGTTCTGAGATTATTATGACTGCTATTTCACTAACTCTTCTTAATGAAGTTAATGCCAACAGGAATACGGTCTTTAAACCTGCACCCCATAACCAGTTTATTTGCGCGCCCCCATATAATTAATTCACGCTGCCACGTGGGCACAAATTAAATGGGTATGGGTGGGGGCAGCATGAATTGATTATATGGGGGCAGGAGCGCAAATGAACTGGTTATGGGGTGGGGGCAGCATGAACTGATTATGGGGGCACAGCTGAACTGGTTATATGTCTCGTTTCATGACATAATGCGCTTAATAAGCTAGTTGCATTTTAGGTGTCTTATGTGTGTGATGATAGCAGCACCTCTGGACACGCATCCCCACTCACCCACCACTCATCCACACCCACATAGTAACCACCATTTCCCACATTGCACAAGGCACAGGCGGTACCGGCAGCAAAAAGCAACAGGCCCTAGAGGCCAGACTGGCTACGCTCATCCCCTCCTCCAGTAAGGCAGTGGACGCAGTCAGTCTCTCTGTGCCTGCCTCACTGCCTGCTTGCCTGCCCCTGAAGTGGAACCACTCCTGGGGAGTGGTGGTAGATGCTCGGCGTGGGGGGTGGGTGGGAAGCATTAGGAGGCCATGCTTCTCCATGGTTGCTCGGAGTGCTGGAGAATGGGAATCCTTCCTGTCCAGAGGGAGTAAGTTTTATGTAAATTTATACATTTGCATAAATAGGTGGGGCCTAATTATGCAAATTAGGCCCCGCACCAAGACTTCACACATGGCCTCACAAACCCTGGGGCTGGGGCTGGCCCTGCTGAAACCAGACAATCCAGGGGTCCAGAAGCACAGGCTGTGAATCTGATTGACCAAAAGGAGCCAGACTACATCAATAAGAGGATTCCCAATCATCTCCAGGCCACATGGCCGGCCAGCTATCATCACCTCAGTCTTGTCTGGGTTCAGCTTCAATTGGCTCATGCTCATCCAGTCCCCAACAGCAGCCAGGTATCAGGTAAGCACCAAGACTGCAGGGCCTGGGTCAGATGAAAAAGAAAGGTAGCATCCTGATGACGTTTCATCCCAAATGTTTGAATGACCTCGCACAGTGGCCTCATATACACATTGAACAAGAGAAGAGACAGAACGGAACCCTTCAGGATCCCACAGGGGAGGTACCAAAGAGACAGCGAGCAATCGCTCATCCCCACTCTCCGGGACCTCCCACACAGGAAGGAGGGAACCACTCAAGAGTGGCCTTGTGCACCCCCACCAGGTTCCAGGTCATTTCAACAACACCCTTGTAATCAACCATATTAAAGGTCTCTGAAAGATCTATCTAGATCAACAGGTCAGTATTTCTCTTGTCAATCTTCTTCAGGCGCAGGCCACTGACAAAGGCCACAAACACAGTCTCAGTGCCATACCCAGGGCAAAAGTCTGACTGAAATGGGTCCAGGAATCTGATGATAAGGAGATGGGCCTGGTGCTATCAGGGAACCACCAAAAAAGTTATGGTTAGAGGCAGGCCGATAGCTGGCCAGGGTGTCAGCATCCAAAGATGGCTTCTTAAGCAGAGGCTAGACAACTACAGTTTTAAGAACGTCTGACACCCTACCCTCCCAAAGGGAGCCATTGACAACCACAGCCAGCAACGGCCCCAACATCTCCCAGCTGGCTTTCACCAGCCAGGATAGGCAAGGATCTAGTTCACAATGGTTGCCCTCATCACCCCAAGCACCTCTCCCACATTGGTGCATTATAACAATTGAAACTGATTCAAATAAACAGGACAAGACTGAGCTTTCATAACCTCAAACTTTGATTCTTCAGGTAAAATGGCAGTACCCAAGTCATGGTGAATACAAGCGATTTTGTCTGTGAAGTAATTAATAAAAGTGTCACAGTGGGCATTAGATGACTCCATTTCCAGGCAGAGGCAGACTGGATTAACCAGGCCTCTCACCACCTGGATCAACTCTGCCGGAGAAGACTTCACAGATGCTATGATAGCAGAGAAGAAAGCTTTCTTCACCACCATCACAGACACATCATAGTCCTTTTAAACCAATCTATGCCACAATTGGTTGGCTTCAGCACGAGTCGAGCGCCACCTGTGCTCTAACTGTCTACCCTCCCACTTCAGTCACCTCAAGTCCTCTGTATACCAGGGGGACCTCAACCACCTCAATGGAGGGAGTGGACATCTGGGTACAACCGTGTTAATGGCCATGGTCAAGTTGTCATTCCACAAAACGACCAGGCCATCAACAGAGTAGCCACTAAGGTCAGTAGGTAAATCCCCCAGTGGTTTCTGGAAACCAGTTAGATCCAGTAGTCTCAAAGGGCAGACCATTCTAATAGGTCCACCACCCTCACAAGGGCATAGAAGGGCAGGGATCTGTGCCTTCAGAAGTTAATGATCCAATCACGACAAAGGTGTCATAACACCCCCAATAATCAGAATCTCCGTTTCCAGGCTGATGCAAAACATCAAGTCCAAAGTGTGTCCTGCCTCCTGTGTCAGTCCATTTATTACCTGGGGTAGGTCCATGGTTGTCATGGTGGCCATGAACTCCTGCTCCACCCCTGAAAGGCTGGCCTCAGCGTGTATGTTGAAATCACCTAAGACAATACGTCTGGGCAATTCCAGACATAATGTGGAAGAGTCAACATGGATTTAGCAAAGGGAAGTTGTGCCTCAGTAATCTATTAGAATTTTTTGAGGATGTATGGTCCCTCACAAGAGATGCTTGAGGAAATTAAATAATCATGGGATCGGTGGCAGTGTCCTATCATGGATCAGTAATTAATTGGTAAATGGGTAGGAGACAAAGTAGAACTAAATGGTCAGTTTTCACAGTAGAGAGAGGTAACTAGTGGAATGCCCCAGGGATCTGTACTGGGACCGGAGTTGTTTAATATGTTCCTTAATGATCTGGAAAAGGGTGTAAAGAGTCAAGTGATCAAATCTGCAGATGACACAAAGTTATTCAAGGTAGTTAAGCAGACTGAGAAACTGCAGAAAAATCTTGTGAGACTAGGTGCCTGAGCATCTAAATGGCAGATGAAATTTAATGTGAACAAGTGCAAAGTGATGCACATAAGGAAAAATAATCCAGACCATATGTATACAGTTGCTGGATTCCAAATTAGGGGTTGCCACTCAGGAGAAGGATCTTGGAGTCATTGTGGATAATACATTGAAATCCTCAGCTCAGTGTGCGGCAGTCATCAAAAAAGCAAACAGAATGTTTGGAATTATTCAGAAAGGGATTGAGAATAAAATTGAAAATATCATAATGTCTCTATATAAATCTATGGATAATTTCAGACATTGCGCTATCATGGTCAACTACGGAAAATCCCCTGTGGTGGCGGATAGTCGCGTAATGTGTGTTTGCTCACCGCCAGATGTTCACCATGGTGAACCACTGGTGGTGAGCAAATTAACCATGCTTTCGAGGATGGTCCGGGCACCATCTCCGAAAGCGTGGTTAATTGAACTACAGCCCGGAATTGACAACCGGTAACGTCTGTTACCACCGCCGATTTCAGGCCGTGGTCCAGACCTCAGGACAGAATCAGGCATCTCCCAGAGGGAGGGCAGCCTGGGGACCATGGGGGAGCAGGGTTGTGGGGCCACATGTTGCGCCGCGCAGCCCCGCCGCCTCCCCCGATTCCCTGACGGAATCATCCGGCTCGTCTGTCGATGGGCCATTTTGATTCCGGTGGGGAATCAAAAGGTGATTCCATGACGGGGCCAATAGGCGCCCCGTCACGTCTGAAATCATTCTGTGTTGCAATTACACCTTGAATATTGTGTGCAGTTCTGGTCGCCCCATCCCAAAAAAGATATAATAGAACTAGAAAAAATACAGAGAAGAGCAACAAAAATGATAAGGGATATGAACCAGCTTCCCTATGAAGAGAGGCTTGATAGGTTAGGGCTCTTCAGCTTGAAGAACTTCAGAAGAAGAGACAAGAGGTGATATGATAGAAGTTTATAAAATCATGAATGGTGTGGAATAGGAGCAATTATTTACCCTCTCAGATATTAATAGAACTAGGGAACACTCCATGAAACTAACTGGTTGCAGATTTAAAACAAATAAAAAGAAGTATTTTGTTCATTTAATTTGTGGAATTTGTTGCCAGATGATGCGGTCAAGGCCCATAGTATAGCTTGATTTTAAAAAGGATTGGATAAATTCTTGGACGGTAGATCCATTAATAGCTATTAGCCAAGTAGGGATGGGGGACGTTACCTTTTACTGTCAGGAGCTGGTAGTGAACAGGAGGCAATGAACCACCTCATTATGACCTGTTGGGTACTTCTCCCAAGTAACCAAGATTGGCCACTGTCGGAGACAGGATGCTGGGCTCAATGGATCATTGGTCTGACCCAGTATGCGACTTCTTATGTTCTTATGAATTGTGCCTGGAAAGCTATCAAAAGCCTGTCGGGTGTGCATGTTGTTTTTGTTATATTGATAACGAAAACGAAAATTGTAATTTTCATTTTTGTTATTGCAATAACAAAAATGACAAAAAATAATAATGAAACCAATAATAGTAACGAAAGTCATTATCCACTTCATTATTGCCTGGTGTTATTTTTTGGAGAAGGGAGGCGGGAGTAGATATCTCGGAGTCAGAAACAGCGTTGAACTCTTGAACAGGGAGGGGAAGGACCTGATGGATGTATCTCTGGCCAGTGGCTAATAAGCAGCGCAAGCAGGTCCCAGCAGTTGAATGGCACCCTGTGATTCCTCAATGGCTCTGCCTCCCAGAACCAATCAGAAGGGCTCTGGTGGAGGGCACTGCAGCTCTTTAAATTGCAGGGCTGGGCTGCTTCACTCTGCTCCTGTTAGCGCTCTTGTTTGCCAGGGTGCGTTTGCAGACACTGGTGCTTGCACTAATCCTCCCATATACAGATATAGCTCTTCCCTACCACCCAATCCTTATTCCTTACCCTTACATTTTACCTTTTTCCTTACCCTGCCTGTTTCCCCCTGTAGGTACACATATATATATATATATAGAGAGAGAGAGAGAGAGAGAGAGATAGGTAGTATAAATAGGGGTGTGCATGTCATTTTCGTTATTACAATAATGATAACAATTGTAGTTTTTGTTATCGTTATTGCAATAACAAAAACAACCGAGAATAACGACAATGATAACAAAAACGATGTTGTTATCGTTGTCGTTATTATTAGTACTGTGACAGTTGGGTTTTGGAAGGGAAATGTGGAGAGGGGAGGAGGCAGCAGACATCTCGGAGTCCTAAACAGGGTAGAACTCTTGAATTGTGCCTGTGTTGGGAGGGGTGAGCAGCTCAGCAGTATCTGATGGATGTATCGCTGGCCAATGAGCAGCGCAAGCAGGCCCCAGCAGCCTCATGGCACTCTGTGATTGCTCAATGCCTTCTGCCTCCCACAACCAATCAGGAGGGCTCTGGGGGAGGGCACTGCAACCTTTATACTGCAGGTCTGGGCTTTTTCTCTCTATTCTGTGAGAGCTCTCTGCTTGTCAAGGTTGAGTTTTACAGAACCATGGTGCTTGCACACAAAAAATCCTTCCTAGCCCTTATTACCAATACCTTTCCTTCCTCATACCCTACATTTTACCTTATCCATTTCCCTGCCCTTCTCCCCCCTGTACATTATAGATAGATAGGCAGTATAGGTTAGATATAAATATATATTATAGACATATAGATTAGATTAGAATAGTTATATAGATCATTTGATTAGATAATAGATAGTTTTCCTTTTCCCTTCCCCCTGTCTGCCTTAGATTTAGATAGATATTAGTTGTGTACATATATAGAGAGATTAGATATTACATAGGTATTTAGGCTAGTTTCTGTTGCGATATATATTAGGATTATAGTATAGGCATATTGTATAAATATAGGTTAAGTTTAGTATATATATCACATACAGTACATATTTTTTGACTGTGTGTGCACTTGTGTGTACAATGAGTAAGGGAAGGAAGTAGTTCAGCCTCTGGGGGCAGGTGGCCCAGGTAGAGGCCATGGGCGAGGCTGTGGGCATGGGGGAGTTGGCAAGCCCGCTGCCACTTCTGCCACTGCTGACAGCCCACTGCACCCAAGCTGAAGAGACCTGAGTTTTTCCCCTCAAGGCGGCAGAACGTATCAGGGGAACGTGCAGCAGCAGAGATCTTGGGAGTGGCATCTCTGGAAGGCAGGGAGCCCCAGCCTTCCACTAGTAGCAGTGACACTGGAGGAGGGAGCCAAGGGCAAGGGGTGTGTGTGTGTGTGTGCTGCAGCAGCACTACACCCCCACCCACCACCCCTCCTGAAGCACCAGCAGCAGCTGGTACTGCCAACAGTGATTTTTCACTGAGAGCAGCAGGAGATATGGAGAGCTGCAGCAATGATGGTGAAGTGGGTGCTGTTGCTGGGAGTGGTGCAGGGGCACCCACCTCTCCTGGGCAGGCTTTTCCCTCTGGCAAACCCCCCCCCCCAGGGATTTGGAGGAGGTGGTATTTGAGGACATCTTCCCCACCTTGGCAGCAGCAGCCCAGATTTATTATTCTCCTCCCATACTTCAGTAAATAGCAGCAGGGCATCCTCTCCTCCCATGCTGCAAGGTGGTAGCAGCAGCAACTTCAGCATCGATGGTGTCATGGAGCTGGGAAGCAATGAGGGGAGCAAAGGGGAGGTGGAGGAAACTCATGATGCTCCTCCTGTGGGGACAAAGGCAGCAGCCCCCAGTGATGGTCAGAAGGGTTCAGGCAGGCGCCCCAAGGGGCCTGCTGGTGACAGCAGCCAGGTGACCTGCCTTCACTGTGGGAAGGTAGTGTGCTGTGGGAATAAGCTGGGGAATTTATTTATTTATTTATTTATCTTAAATTGTTTATACCCCACCCCTCCTGCCACAGGCAGCCCGGAGCAGCTAACAACATCAATAAAAACATATTATAAAATACATTAAAACATCGTTATACAATAAAAATAACTATAGAGTAAAAGAGGAGCAAACCCACCTCCACCCTCACCAATCTCCCCACCCCCTACCCACCCTCACCCCTCTGCCTCACCAAATGCCTGATGGAACAGCCAGGCCTTACAGATCTTATGAAAGACTGGGAGGTCTGGGGCCAGACGGGCCCCCACTGGGAGCGAATTCCAAAGGCGCGGCGCGGCCACCGAGAATGTCCTACTCTGCACGGCCCCCTGGGAAACCCAGGGGACCTCCAACATGGTGCCCCCAGAACCCTGAGAGTGAGGCGGTCTCACAAATAGGCAGGGCCCAGGCCATGTTAGGCTTTACAGGTCAAAACCAGCACTTTGAATCAAGCCCAGAAGACTATTGGCAGCCAGTGCAGAGATCGGGAGCACTGGTGTAATGTGCTCCCGGCAGCCCAGATCCACCAAGAGCCGGGCCACCGCATTCTGCACCAGCTGCAGCCTCCGAGCTGTCACCATAGGTAGCCCCACGTAGAGTGTGTTACAGTAGTCTAACCGAGAGGTAATAAAAGCATGGATGATCGTGGCCAGGTCAGGAACCAAAACCAGCGGCCAAAGTCGCCGCACCAGATGTAACTGGTGGAAGGCACTCCTCACCACAGCCTCCAGCTGGAGATCCAGGCAGAGCTGCGCATCGAGGAGCACCCCTGGTTCCATACTTGGGAAGTCAGCGGAGGACAGACCCCATCAATTGAAGGACCCATCCCCTCCACTAACTTACCCACTAACATCAACTCCATCTTGTCAGGATTCAGTCGCAGGCCAGTTAGCCCTCATCCAGTCCCTCGCAGCTGCCAAACACCAGATAAGCACTGAGACAGCCAGGCCTGGGTCGATCAAAAATGAGAGGTACAGTTGGGTGTCATCTGCATACTGATGACACCTCACCCTGAACCCTCTGATCACCTCACCAAGCGTCCGCATATACACATTGAACAGGAGAGGGGACAAGTCAGAACCCCACGGAACCCCACATGACAGTTCTTGGTAAGATGAAAAACAGTCACCAAGTACCACCCACGGAGTTCTTCCAGTCAGGAATGAGCAGAACCATGCAAGAATGATCTCGCCCACCCCTGCACTGTCCCACAGGTGCATCACCAACATTTCATGGTCAACGGTATCAAATGCTGCCAAAAGATCTAACAGGACCAGTAGGGTCGATCTACCCTCATCCTTTTCACGGTGGAGATCATCCACCAAAGCCACAAATGCTGTCTCAGTGCCATGACCCAGGCGAAATCCATACTGGGAAGGATCAGGATAACCGGTGCGGTCAAGATGCCCCTGGAGCTGCTGAGCCACTACCCGTTCAATAATCTTCCCTAAAAAGGGAAGGTTAGAGACAAAAAGCTGATAACTGGCAGGGGAGTTAGTGTCAAGTGATGGTTTCTTGAGCGGAGGCCACACCACTGCCTCCTTGAGGTCGCCCAGCACTCTGCTCTCCCACAGGGAGGTGTTGACTACCCCAGCCAGCAACGGCCCTATTGTCTCCCAGCAGCTCTTAACGAGCCAGGACAGGCATGGATCTAATTCACAAGAGGTGACTCGAACAGCCCCCAGCACCCCCACCATGTCAGCGGGTGTCACCGACTGAAAGTGATCCCACAAAATTGGACAATTTAAGTAACAATGGCATGAATTCCTACCTGAGGATCTGGCATAGGGCTTTGCTGCTGCAAGATACATCTGACAAGTGTGGACCGGAGTATGTTCCCTGCTGCAGCAAGCACAAGCAGCAGCAGACCTTCCTCCTCTGCTCATGGCAAAGGGAAGAAGGAGGGACAGCAGCAGGGCCCATCTCAAATTCCCACCAGCAGCAGCAGCAGCAGCGTCAGGTTACAATGGAGGATCTGGGGTTTGGGCAGTTGGGGCATGGTGGAGTGCATCATCCAGCAGCAATCAAGATCACCAGGTGGGTGGGGGAGATGATTGCCCTGGATGATCAGTCATTTAGCATCATTGAGGACCAGGGATTCTGCCGGCTGTTGGCACTGCTGGCACCCCAGTACCAGCTTCCCTGACACACCACCTTCAGCAGGCAGGTGGTGCCCTCCCTGTACCAGGCAGTTAGAAAGTGGGTGACGAAGCAACTGGCCAGGGCAGGTGGGGCAGTTGTGCAGTTCACCACAGACATTTGGAGTGGCTGAAATGCACAACATGCCTACCTGGCCCTGACTGCTCACTGGTGGCAGCTACTGGTAGCAGGAGGAGGAGCAGCAGGTGGCAGGGGTGAGGGGGAAGGGTACAGGTGGGCCCTGCTTCACGCCCAGGTCTTTGACAAGAGCCACACTGCCGTCAACATAAGGGGAGCCTTGGACACCATGGTGGAGGGGTAGCTCACTGAGGAAGCCCCATTCGCCAGGGGGTTTGTGGTAACAGATAATGTTGCAAACATGAAGAGGGCAGTGCTTGAAGGTGGGTTCCAGTACATCCCCTGAGCTGCCCATACCCTTCACCTGGTGGTGAGGGATGCCCTGGGTAGGGCTGTTGCGGCAGCATCTGTTACCGTGCTGTGATTCCATTCCGCCATTTCGGAGTTGCCCGCGTCACACCACGGCTTTTCTGCGGACATTCCTCTAATTCCGCCGGCATTCTGCGAATTGCGGAAAAATTGCAGAAACTGTCAGAAAACCGCTGTTGCGCTATTTTGTGGCGCTGGCGGAATGGCGGGAGTAGTGAAAATGTCATGTTTCTGCTATTTTGCGAAGCCTGTGGAAGTAGCGGAATGAAATTAGTGGAACTGCGGAAGTAGCGGAATGAAACTAGTGGAATGAAAGCCTCTGCCACGCCATACCACTAATTGCAGAAACGCTGTTTCCGGCAGAAATAGCTACCACTGCAACATTCCGCTACAGTCCTAGCCCTGGGTGTGGGGTAGAAGGCAACAGAGCCTTCCCCTTTACCCTGTTAATCGAGAAGAGCAGGAAGATTTCAGGGTACTTCAACAAGAGCATGAAGGGTGGTCACCTCTTGAGGGAGAAGCAGGTGGAGCTGTGGGTGCAGGAGCACCGCCTTGTGCAGGATGTCAGCACCAGGTGGAACTCCACCTACAGCATGATGGAACATCTGGTGGAGCAGAAGCGGGTCCTGCATGACGTAGCTTCAGAGGGGGAGATTGGGGTGATGGCCCAGACCGTGCACGTCCTTAAGCCCTTAAAGGAGATGATGAAGGTATACATACTCTCCACCATGCTGGACACCAGGGTGAAGGCAAGTGTGGCAGCTCACACACCAGACTTCACCCTGAGGAAGCATGCCCTGGTGGAGCGGCAGCAGCAGCAGGACAACCAGGAGGGGCAAAGCAGCAGAAGGAGGGCGGAGATGCAGAGAACCCCCAGCAGCAGCAGCTCCTCGGCCATCACACACACACACACACACACACACANCACACACACACACACACACACACACACACACACACACACCCAAGCAGACCACCTCAGGGCAGGCAGCATTGGCACAGACAATTGGGGAGGAGGTTGGCGGCAGCAGCAGCAGAGTGGGCAGTGGCAAAATACCTGGAGGAGCTGGTGTGGATCCCAGCAGCGATCCCCTTCTGTGCTGGGCAGAGAAGGGGAAAATATGGCAGGTCCTGACCAAGGTGGCACAGGAACTAGTGTCCTGCCCACCAAGCAGCGTGCCCAGCAAACGGGTGTTTTTGGTGGTGGGGGACATTGTGAGCCCCCACTGTTTGAGGCTGGGCATTGGATTGGTGGAGCAGGTCCTATTCCTGAAGGTCAACCTTCTGCTGCTGGGTTTCCCTGACCTGGCAGTGGCCATGGACCCATAGTGAGGGTGGGGGCACACTTGGGGGAGAGAAAATGGGGGGCTCCCCGCTGCTAGAACGAGAGAGTGAGAGACACTCCCACCCTGCCATCACCTGCAGTACATGACCACAGTGAGAGACAGAGACAAAGAGGCTCCCCGCTGCTAGACTGTGAGAGACACACTCCCACCCATGCCGTCACCTGCAGTACATGACCAAAGAGAGGGAGGCTCCCTGTTGCTAGAACAAGAGAGAGAGAGAGACTCCCGCCCATGCTGTCACCTGCAGTACATGAGAGAGGTCCTCCACTGCTAGAATGAGAGAGAGGAGGGGTAGGGAGAGAGAGAGAGAGGTGCATTCTGCTCAAGCTGCCACCTGCCAGAATCAGAGAGAGCGCTCATCTGTGCTCATGGTCAGTGCTCACATCCAGCAGCCAACCCACCAGAATGAGATGGAAATAATACACAACATAATTATGTACCTGCCTGTGTGCCTGCCTGTACCTGCTACCACCTATTGCAATGACTAAATGAAGTGTGCCCAATCACGCACTGCAGACTGGCCTGCAGAGGGAAATTGCTGGAGGTTGTCAGCTGGTGGAGGTTGCTGGGACCTCTCCCACATGTGCCTTCTCTTCTGCCCCTCCCTCCAGGTATCATCTGCTATAAAAGACTGCTGCTGCCCAGGGGGAGGTGCCCTCTGGGTGGTTGCCGCAGGGCACAACCAAAGGGCAAAGACCGTTGGAGGGCTGTTCAAGGGACGTCGTGGTGGTGGCATCTAGAGCTCCTTCAATACCTTCCTGGTGTATTGTTTCCAGTTGTACCTCCAAATCGGGCTAGCTGCAAAGGAGGGGCGGTGGGGTCAGGGGTTCCCCCTTTCGAGAGGGACATTCAGCAGGAGGGGGATAAGTAACAGTGAGTCCAGCACCGCTGCAGACTGCATACCTTGGGGCCATGCCAAAGGGCCCTTGGGGGTGACTGGGGGAGGCTGATATTGGAACAGCCAATTATTAGGGCAGAGTGGTATGGGGTTGTTTTGGGAGAGGGTGGATTAGGGTGGGGTTGAGGGGTATGCCTCCCTCGCCCAGTGTAAGGGGGAGGGGGGACTGGGTTGGCGAGGATTGGGAGTACTCCCCTGGTGTGAGGAGGGGATGCGACCCAACAGAGGTGGGTGGGTTTGGCCCCCCTGTGAGAGGGGGGTGGGGGAGAGGGACATAGGGGGGAGGGGNGCGTACCTTGGGGCCATGCCAAAGGACCCTTGGGGGTGACCGTGGGAGGGACTGGGTTGGGAGTACTCCCCTGGTGTGAGAAGGGGATGTGACCCAACAGGAGTGGGTGGGTTTGGCCCCCCTGTGAGAGGGGGGTGGGGGAGAGGGACATAGGGGGGAGGGGGCCTCCCTCAGGGGCCAGGCGGGACAGCTACCGGTGGGGTGGGCTGGGAGGGGGGTTCTACAGCCATTGGAGTTGTGATGGGCCAGGGCAATTATGGTCCTTCAGGGAGACGGGTAACACCAGTGATAAGGGACAGGTACTTGGTGCCTGTCTCTCTCGCAGGCCCCTGGACAGGTAATGTGGTGATCAAGAATGGACTGCTGCTGATTAATGCGAGGTTGGTTGTTAATAAATCTACAATGATCCGGAAGTTGATCCTGGATCAAGCAGCCAACCTCGTGTGTATTACAGAGACCTGGCTAGACACTGAGTCAGGGCCAATTCTGACTGACCTTGTTCCAGCTGGGTACTCTGTACAGCACCAGCCTAGACCAGAGGGGCAGGGAGGCGGTGTAGCTGTTATTTTTAAGGACACCTGGTCTGTGAGGAGGTATCCAATGCACACTATCTTGGACATGGAGGGTATCCATCTGGTGTTCAATTTGGCTTGAGACAGATTGGGGCTGCTGCTGATATACTGCACACCGACCTGTACGGCAGCATCCCTACGCGCCCTAGCTGAATTGGTGTCGGAGGTGGTCTTGCGATCTCCAAGGACTTTAATCCTGGGGGATTTCAACATCCATGCTGATGCCAATATTGGGGGAGCAGAGCATGAGTTCATGGCCATCATGACAACAATGGGACTGTCTCAGAGGGTTGTGGGTCCAACACATGATGGTGGGCATACCCTTGACCTGATAGTCTGCACTGACCTTGAGGTGGGGGATCCGGTAGTGTGGGATGTATTAACTGTGCCCTTGTCATGGATGGATCATTATCTCCTCCAGACCGGTCTCCTGGAACATGTCTATCCCCGGAGAGGTGTAGGACCAGTTCGGTTGGTTCTCCCCCAGAGACTTATGGAACCAGAAAGGTTCTGGAATGCTCATGGGGATTTACCTCCCAATCTCAATGACCGTTTGCTCGATGACCTCATTGTCTTCTGGAACAATATGTTGACTGAGACCATTGACCAAATGGCTCCCAGGCATCCACTTCCGCAATGCCAACAATGCAGGTCCCCTTGGTTTAGAGAAGACCTGTGCTGGATGAAGCACGAAGGTCGGTGGTTGGAGCAACGGTGGTGCCGGACTCATGTTGAAGCTGACCGATTGCAGCATAAAGCTAGTTTAAAAGCTTATGCTGTAGCGGTGCAGGAAGCAAAGAAAGAGTTATTTGCTGCCCTCATAGCATCTGCAAAGTCACATCCAGCTGAGCTTTTCCGGGTGGTGCAGCAGCTGGTCAGTCCAGCCTCTTTCCACATAGAACTGGAATCTTCCAGTGTCCACTGTGACATGTTTGTTGACTTTTTTGTGGATAAAATCACTCGAATTCACCGTGACTTTGATGCTGCACTTATACCAGTGGGAGAACCTGAGGTAGTGGAGGACCCGCCTTGTCTGATTTCATGGGATCAATTTCAGGGGGTGTCGCCCGCTAATATGACTGGTGTCCTTGGGGCTGTATCTAATTCAACTGTGGTGAATTAGATCCGTGGCCATTCTGGCTGGTTAAGGCCTGCCGGGAGACATTAGGTCCATTGCTGGCGGGGTTGTTAATGCCTTCCTTTGGGAGGGCAGGGTGCCGAGTGTCCTCAAAGAGGCGGTGCTTAAGAAACCATCTCTTGACATTGACACCCCAGTCAGCTATCATCCAGTCTCTAACCTTCCCTTTTTAGGGAAGGTTATTGAATGGGTGGTGACTCAGCAACTTCAGGGGCATCTGGATCGGATCAGTTTTCTTGATCCCTCGCAGTCCGGCTTTCATCCTGGGTTTGGCACAGAGACTGCACTTGTGGCTTTGGTTGATGACCTGCGCCGTGAATTAGATCAGGGCAGATCTTCTATGTTAACTTTATTAGATTTGTCAGCTGCATTTGATACCATTGATCACGAGATGTTGGTGGCTCAGCTGCGGGACTGGGCTGGGATGGGCGGAATTGTTCTTGAATGGTTCTGCTTGTTCCTGGCCCGGAGAACTCAGCGTGTGGTTCTCGGGGAATGTACTTCATCTCCTCGGGACCTCACGTGTAGAGTCCCGCAGAGTTCTATTTTGTCCCCCCTCCTGTTCAATGTGTATATGCAGCCTTTAGGTGAGGTCATGAGAGGGTTCGTCATGCGTTGTCATCAGTATGCCGATGACACACAACTCTATCTCTCTATCTCTGAAGACCCAGACCCGGCAGTCTTGGTGCTCACCCAGTGCCTGGCGGCTGTGGGGGACTAGATGAGGGCGAGTCGTCTGAAGTTGAATCCCGACAAGACGGAGGTGATGTTGGTGGGTAGGGCCGGGGGTGGTGGCTCCCATCATTGACGGGGTTTACCCCCCTTTGGCCACACAGGTCCATAGTCTGGGGGTGCTCCTCGACCCGCAGCTCCGCCTGGATCTCCAGATGGAGGCTGTGGCAAAGGGAGCATTTCACCAGTTACATCTGGTACAACGGCTGCGGCTGTATGTTTCAGACTTGGATCTGGCCACCATCATTCATGCCTTTATTACCTCTCAATTAGACTACTGTAGTGCACTCTACGTGGGGCTACCCTTGGGGATGGTCCGGAGGTTGCAGCTGGTGCAGAATGCGGCGACCCGTCTCTTAACAGGGATGGGTCACCGTGAGCACATTACATCAGGGCTCCGTTCTCTGCACTGGGTGCCTATTATCTTCTGGGCCCAATTCAAGGTGTACATAGTCCTAAACGGCCTGGGCCTGGCTTATCTGAGGGACCGCCACAGGCCCCGGATCATATTGCGGCCCCTGCGGTCATCCGGGGACACCCGACTCGAAGTACCCTGGGTTGCCCGGGTGGCAACGATGGGGAGGGCGTTCTCGGTGGCCGCTCCTACGCTGTGGAATTCCCTCCCAACAGAGGCCCGCTTGGCCCCGAACCTCCACTCTTTCTGAAGACAGTGTAAGACCTGGCTGTTTCGCCAGGCCTTCGGAGAGGGAGACGGGTAGGGTGGGTTGGGGGGTTCTGGCCTTTTTATATTTTTATATTTTTAGCATTTTAATAAATTTTAAATTGTATATACTGTTTCTTTATTGTTGTTGTTGTTGTTTGTTTGTTGTAAGCCGCCCCGAGCTGCTGTGTGAGCGGGAGGGTGCGGGGTAAAAGAGCAGCGAAATAAAATAAATAAATAAAAATACATTTTAAAATAAATAAATAATTCTCTCTCTCTTTCTCCTATGCCCTGCTTTCCATGGGACAATCAGTTGGGATCTTCCCAAGGCTCCCCTCTCTGGTACCTCACTGCTTGGTGGCTTCCAAATGACTACCACCAACAGTAAGCGAAAACTATCCCCAAGTATCATATGTCACCGTGACCTCAGCTTCCCAAGGTGGACCCCAGTGGGGAGATCTATCTGCGACCTGAAGATGACTCCTCGACACTCGGGGGCTTCCCAAGGTGGACCCCCACGGGCCAATCTCTGCAAGAGCAAACACCCACTGCCACCTGCTGCCAGAGAGCCTCTCTCTCTCTCTCTCTCTCTCTCTCTTTCTGGCACCCCTTTTACAGAAACATGCCCTGCTGCTGCCACCATCGCTGCTGCTCCTGCAAAGCTGCCACTTGCCTGCCTAGTGCCCAATCCTCCTATGCCACCCACCACCACCTGCTGCCAGAGAGCCTCTCTCTCTCACCCTCTCGCTCTCTCTGGCACACCCACATAGAAACATGTCCTGGATGCTCCACCTGGGGTGCTGTCTGCAAACAGATATAAGTTGTCTTTCCAGTCCCAGGAACCATCATTAAGGTTCTGGGGCCGTCATTCCACTCACAGGGAGCTGTCATTGCATCCAGAAGCAGTCACTCCAGATCCTAGAACCACTGTTAAAGTACTAGGGACATCATTCAACTGCCATGGGCTGTCATTCCACTGTACCTGAAGCTGTCATTCCAGTCCCAAGAACCATCATCAGGGTTCTGGGGCCATCATTCCGCTTACAGGAAGCTGTCATTCCACTGCATCCAGAAGCAGTCACTCCAGTCCAAGAACCATTGTTAAAGTACTAGGGACATGATTCAACTCCCATGCCCCCGCCCCACCCACCACCACCGCTCTCTCTCTCTCTGACACACCCACACAGACACAATCCCTGCCCCTCCTGGGGTGCTGTCTGCAAGTTTAGACCCTGGTATGTCTCTGGGTGCTGCTGCTCATGCCTGACTGCCCACCGGCACTCACCCACCAGCCTGCTCCTCCACTGCCACCCGCTGATGTCCTCTATGGTCGCTGAAAGAGCCCCTCTCTCTGACAGACCCAGAAATAAGACACATGTAAATTTTGCCCCTACTGGGGTGCTGTCTGCAAGCTGAGACCCTGGCATGTCTCTGGGTGCTGCTGCTCTGCCTGACTGCCCACTGGTGCCCGCCCACCTGCCAGCCTACCAGCCTGACCCCTCCACCAGCCTACTCCTCCGCTGCCACCTGCTGATATCCGCTGCGGCTGCTGAAAGAGCCCCTCTGCCCACCAACACCCGCCACCTGCTGTCCGCTGCCAGAGAGCCTCTCTCTCTCTCTCTCTCTCTCTCTCTCTCTCTCTCTCTCTCTCTCTCTCTGGCATACCCACACAGAAACAAGTCAAAATCAGCTGATAAAATATAAGAAAAACGTTTACTAAACAAACTATTTTAACTATGATAACACAAAACTATATAACAAAGAGAAATAACTATTTACAAAAAATGTAGTCTTCCTCCACATCCACCCTTAGAACATGGGTAAGAGACTGGGCAAACTGCCCACTGGATACTAGAGGGAGGACATTGGGGATCTCTGCTCCATGCCTCCTCACCACTTCAAGGGCCCCCTCCATTATGCCCTTCCACCCCACCATTGCCTTGTGGAAGGACTCCAAAGACTCCTTTTCTGTGGTCACATATTCAGCAACCACCCGCGACTGGAGTTCTCTTTCCTCCACTGCCCAGTAGCGGGCGATGATGGTGTCCTCCGCCTTCCACAAGACAGTAGAGAATTCCACCTCCAAGTGCTGCCTCTGTGCACTGAGGGAGTGGTGAAAGTCCCTGACTACAGGGGACTCCACCTCCTCTGCTTTTTCCGCTCCCTCAGGGTTTGGGGAGTCAATCGCAGACCTGGAGGAGGAAGGATGGTGATGGTGTCTCCCTCGCCATCTGCTGCTTGTGGTGGCACCAGAAGACTAGCAGAGGCCCCCTGCTTCTGGGCCTTCGTCGCCAGGGCCACATGCTGAAGACCCTTTATATGGGCAATCAGCCCCAATGTGGTCCCCTGGGCCCCTCTTTTGATCTCTTTGTCACAGATCTAAAAAACATAAGAAGATATGAACATAAGAAATGCCATTCTGGGTCTATCAAACCCTGCCAGTATCCTGTCTCCTCTCACTCTCCACAAGTGGCTGGCCAATCTCTGTCAATCCATTCCCTTTTGTTCCTGCCCCTTGGCTTACCTTGTATCGAGCTTAGTCTCCTTTGGCGGGATAGAAAAGCAGACCTTTTTGCCCTGATCTTCTTAGTCCTGTCTTCTTGGCTGCCATAATCTGATGATGATTCACCCTCTCTGAAGCAAGAACACATAGCACCTACATAATATTATGCAATCATGTGATGCCTCCAGTTCTTCCTCCCAGCCCAACACCCCATTCTCCCACTCCAACTGAATGGATGCTGCCAACTGCTGCCTCCTTGCCTCTTTCCCTGTCTCCCACTGCATCCTCCACCTGGGGGCATTGTCTGCAGGTTGAGACCCTGCAGTGTCTTGAGGTGTTGTTGCCAGCTTGCTCTAGAGGATTGTATTCTAACTTCTACCATTCCTCATCAAAGTTCTATGGAACAATAAATAAATACATTTTACAAACCTGGCAGTGGCACCTTTGCTGCCCTCCTCTTCTTCAGGAGAGGAGCCCACCTCCACCACCTCGCTGGATGGTCCAGCCTCCTCAACCTCCTCCATCTCCACCTTCACCTTCTTCAGCTGTGCCTTCCTGCCTGCCATTCTCTCAGCTCACACAACACAAGACACACAACACAAGACACACAAGACAGTCCAACCCTGTCAAGCCAGTCAAGCCACACACACTAGTCACACACACAGCCACATACACACAGCCACACACACACACACACAGAGCCAGTTAACCACACACTACACCAGACACAGCACAGCCTATCAAATATCAGCCTATCAAGTATCATTACCATTAACGGTATCGCGAGAACTTCGTTTGCACACAGGAATTGATACCGATAACGATAATGATAATGATAACAACAATAACAAAAATGACATTGTTGTTAATAACTATAATGAAAATGACATTTTTAATAACGATAACAAAAAACAAAAATGACATGGAGGTCTGGTGCACACCCCTCATAGTTTATATATATATATATATATATATACACACACACACACTCACACACACATGTAGATAGATAGATAGATTAGTAGATTAGTAAATTATAGATATACAATAGAGATAGATTAGAGATAGTAGATATATACCCCTGAACATATATTATATAGATATAAATATTAGTGAGAGAGAGAGAGAGAGAGAGAGAGAGAGAGAGAGAGAAAGAGAGAGATTTGATATTTACATACGAGACTGTTTCTTTTATATATATTAGGATTATAGGATATGAATATTTTGTATTATACATAGGTTAGGTTTAGCTTAGATTCTGTATATATTATATAAATAAAACTACATATTGTGTACAGTATATCATTATAATAATAATAATAATAATAATGAATACTTTATTGCGTAGCCAGCTAGGCTATTTGAAAACATACATATATACAAAAACATATATCCCGAAATTAGGAACCACATACCAAACGGTTAAACATTTAAAATTAAACAATGCTTAAAATCAGAATACAAAGAAACACACCATCATCTCGTACCACTTAACTAATACCCCTAGTCATCATCTGCCTTAGATTTTCAGCTTTAGACAAAAACAAACCCACTTTCTCTGTGGTTTCGGTGGAACGATCGCCTAGGAGGAAGCTGACATAAAATTTGTGGGACCGACCAGGGTAAGAAGAAATCAGAGGATCTATACATTTCTCCCTTAACTCGGATAACTGGGGGCAAACCAGTAAAATGTGGTCGACAGAATCAATCTGTCTCAGTGTACGCCGACAAAGGCGCTCCGCCAGCTGAATGCCTCTATATCTTCCCTCGGTCGATGCAGAGGGAAAAGAATTAACTCTAGCCAGGAAAAATAATCTTTTAGCCTTACTGTGAAGGCTACCCTCAAGTAAGGCATGGGGGAACGACGGTCATTAGCAAAGCCCTACTGGCACCAATTCTAGATCTTGTCTCCTGCCACGTAATGTCGGAAAGACTTTCAAACAATATCCTTCTAGCTCCTTTAAACCCCAGGGGCGCCAGTGCCATAGGACTAAAGCCTAGTCTCTTAATTTTGTCCTCAACTAAAGTCACCCATGAATTCGGGGTCCTATCCTCCAAAACCAGCAGCGACCATGGAGCCGCCTCCTTGAAAAAAAGTCGTAGCCAATACGATAATGCCCCTCGCCAAATCCTTTTTGCTAGGGGGAGCAGGCCACACTCTAAACAAAGGGCCAAATTGTGCGTTCCAACCAAGGCTGATAATAGTGCCCTTAGAAAACCCAATTGCAGCCTCTCCAGACCTTGAATTCGATCCATTGCCCAAAATTGTGCCCCATAAAGCATTTGGGGAATAGATTTATGGGAGTAAATTTTAACTGCAGGGTAACCAATTTGCCACCTTTCAACCTAAAAAAGGCTAAAAGGACTTTGTGTAACTGTTTGGCCTTATCCATCACCGCCCGGGCTTGAAGTGACCAAGCCCCCTTTACCTGAAAAAGGAGTCCCAGGTACTTATAAACGTGTATTTGTGCAATTACAGAATTATCTAGGGTCCATTTATGATTTAACTTCTTACAGGAGAAGATCAAAACCTTTGTCTTCTTGCAATTAATTTCGAGAAGATTTGTCTTACAATATCTCCCAAATGCCTCTAACAGACGCCTCAACCCAACCTGGGACTGAGACAATAGCACCGTGTCATCCACATAAAGTAGACATGGGATACGGGAACCCCCTAATTGTGGTGCATGAAAATCAGTATCAGTACATACTTCTAACAGATCATTTAAGTAACTATTAAACAAGGTCGGTACTAGAATTCATCCTTGTTTAACACCTCTACTAGTAGGAATCTTACCCGAACACAACCCCTGGCTGTTAAATCTTACCTTTAATGAAGTATTCCTATATAAACTAGAAATCAGGTGCAGCAATCTGCTATCCAAATTTAAGGCGGCCAGTTTGCCCCAAGGCCACTCCCTAGATACCGTATCAAAAGCGGCCTTGAGATCTATAAAGGCAGCATACAGGGCTTTGGAGGTTCTTGCATAATTCTGCATAAGATGGGCTAATAAAAAGCAATGGTCACTGGTGGATCTTCCTTCACGGAAACCAATCTGGGCATCATTTATAATATTATTTTCTTGTAGCCATACGTTAAGACTAATAAGTAAAAATTTAGCATATAGTTTGCTAACTATACTTAACAGGCTAATAGGCCTATAGTTTCTAGGATCATCCGCACACCCCTTCTTATATATAGGCACTGTAATCGCTTGTTCCCAATCCGTTGGAATGTTACCGGACAAATTTATTCCGGTAAAAAGATCCGCAAAAATAGGAGCCCACCAACTAGACCCTGCTTTCAATAATTCCGCGGGAATAAAATCCGGCCCAGGGGCCTTCCCGCTCTTTAAACTATTCAATAGCTCCACAACCAGTTCAGGCAACACTGGTTCCCACTCGGGAGAAAATTGAACCACTATTGGATACATAATAGATGGATAAGGGATCGCAAATAAGGATGAAAAATGAGTCTCCCAAGCCTGACTGGGCACTAATGACATATCAACAAAAGACCTGGCCTGGTCCAGTCCCCTGACCAGCTTCCAAAATCCCATCGGATTAGGGTCTCGGGAGGCTTTATCCAAAGCCTCCCAGGCCAGCCTATAAGATTCCAATCTCCTCAACTTCAGGAGAGCCCTATATTCCCTATGTTTGGATATAAACTCTTTCAGATGACAGTTCCTTTGGTGAAATCTAAATTTCTGATATAAATGTCTTAAATCCTTCCTAGCCCTTAAACATTCTATATCGAACCTGCCATGGGGAAATTTTTCTTTCAAGTGAGACGGTCTAGCATCTGCTGGTCTCTCATCAACAAGAAACAGCCTAAGTCGTTCTACTAAACCTTGATACCTGTCTATCCGTTCTTCACACGAGGTGGCTTCCCTTATTTCCTTTGAGACCAGCATACCTTCTGGGGAATGTAAAATGGCCAACAAATCTTTTTCCATCTGCTTTCCCCAACGCTTCTGGACCATACCTCACCCAGAGACGGGGTTATAATATTGGGAAATAAAAACACCAGCAGCCTGTAATTGAGGGCCACCCAGTTCCAAAAGAAGAGGCAAATGATCGCTGACCAGCTGATCACCCACCTTAAAAAATCTAATCAGAAGGATTATGCTAGGTGAAATTAACAAGTAGTCCACTGTACTGAATCCCCTTTCCGATATAAATGTGAACTCCCCAGGACAGTCACTCCAGTACCGCACATTAAGCGCACACAAATTCAAGTGCTGTAATAATTTGGCTAGGGCTATACCATTCTTACTTAGACCCAGATCCTTTGTCCTTCTTTCTTCCAAAGGGGAGTCATCACTTTCCACCCAGCAGTCCCCATACTGGTACAAGTCCAAATCAGATGAGCCCATACAGGCATTGAAGTCACCACCCAGCAGCAACCCAGCATTCGGATACATACTACACACCTTTTCTAGTAGGTTAGTCAATTCCTGCCACACGCTATCATCATAATGCATAGAGTTACACGGGAGGAAATAGATATTAACAACCAGGAGAGACTAATTTGGGAATTTCAATAGGCAGTCACATCCAACAGAGAAAACCCAGGGCAATGGTCCAGCTTTCACTCTAGGGGAATTTTTAACAAAACATTAGGGATAGGCGAACAGATCGCGTTCGGGTTCAGCCGTTCGGTTCGGCTGCGTTCGGTTCGTCTGTTCGGTTCATTCGTTCGGTTCGGATTTGTTCAGTTCGTTCGTTTGGTTCGTTCGTTCAGTTTGTTCGCCAAGTTCGGGTTCGGATGTTCGGTTCGTTCGTCCGAACAGGCTGTTCGGTTAGGCCATTCGGCTGTTCGGTTCGGCTGTTCGGCTGTTCGGTTCGGCCGTTCGGCCGTTCGGGAAGTGTTGTTATGGGGTTTTTTTTGTTTTTATATGTTTTTTTGGGTTTTTATTGGGTTTTCTTTTGTTCTTTATTTGGTTTTTTGGTTTTTATATGGGGTTTTCTTGGTTTTTTTAATCTAATATTATATATATCTGTCTACATTAAATCTAACCGCTATTAACTATTCTAAATGCTCTGAAGTAAATGGATTATCTAATAACTACACAGACCTACTCCTACAAACACTAAAACTAAATCACTAACGCTATCTCTATCACTAAGGTAACTCCTACAACTGTCTTCATCTATCTATCTATCCCCCCCATCCCATATCCATATCCATATATATATATGTATCCATATATATATATATATATATGGATATATATGGATATATATACATCCATATATCCATATATATGGATATATATATGGATATATATGGATATATATACATCCAATATATATGGGATGGGGGGGAATCTTCACAAATAGAAGAGGAGTCTGTAGTGAAATACATACATTACATACTCAATGAGTCTGTACAGTGCATAAAACAAGGTTTCAGTTTATGGTTTAAGTTTCATTTCATTACAAAAGTGAAATGAAACTTAAAGCAATCTAAAAATCCTACTCAGGAACAGTGACTAGCTCAGAAGGTGTTGGGAAGTGGGGAGGCAGATAATTAGTTTCGTTTCTTTCATGCCTCTCCACCCCTGGTGCCTGGAAGTCTGCTCCTCAGTGACTGACACCTCCCTGTAATGTTTGACCTGCCAGTGAACCTTTTTTTGCCACCCGAACTCATCCGAACGCGATCCGAACTGACCAAACTGTTCGGCCATTTCGCCGTTCGGTGTTCGGTTTGTTCTGTATGTTCGCATTCGGGTTCGGGTTCAAGTTCGGTCATCCGAACAGTTCGAGTTCGGGCCGAACTCCGAACTTCCAAACCGCGTTCGCCCATCCCTACAAAACATGCTGTACCGCCACTGGGCCTTCCTCTCCCCTTAGGGGCTGCTGTTTCCTGCCAATAGACCTCATATCCTGGTAAGTAGAAACCATCCTAACCCAAGTTTCCTGAGCCAATATTAGATCATAACGATTCACAGAGGGTATTGTCCCTGGATCCTGAGCTCTGGCTCTCCAATCTGCCACGTTCCATGAAAGTACCTTCAAGGAATCAATATTCTGGCAGTTACACAGTCAATCAATCTTAGATTTTCCCCCTAATTCTGTCTCCCCCATAATATCTATCAGGGGGGGTGGACCCTCAGTTTCCTGTATTACCTGACCCCTCCCAGGAGCATCCATGCTATTACCCAATTGGGGACTCCCGGCAGAGAGTCAAATTTCCCCCTCGCGCACACACAACATGTGAGGTCTGGGGCAGGGAACTCATAGTCAACTCTACCCCACCAACATTCTTTGCTGCCGGACCTGGGGCAATGGAGCGACCTGAGCAAGGGACACCTGAACTCCCTAACTCCCAGTCCCCTCATTCATGGAATTTGGCCCAGCTGCTGCTGGTTTCTTCCGTAATACTAATACTGGGGTTAGCCACGTAAATAATCTTGGGATCCAACACCACATCTGCTCCTACTGGTTCCCACACTGTGCCTGTATTCCGCTGGGCCACCTCCACCTCGGCCTCTACAGGGTATCCTTGCTTAAGATTCACTAGCAAATAATTATCCTTCCGTAATCTTACCCCACTAGCACCTTCCCCTGCTCCTAAAACATCCCTACTACCCACATCTGCAATTTAGGCCCCTGGATATGGGGCGGAGAAGTCGCAGAACCAATATTTGCCCCCAACTCACAGTCAGCTAGTACCGCTATTCCCACCTCCATGTCTTCAACTATATTGGATTGTAAACCTGTACTGGTGATATTATCCTTATCCACCGAGGAGGCCCCAGTCAAGGGATAATGACCCTTAATATCCCGGGTCTTAGGCTCCGCTGCCACCCCTGCATGACTTATTTCCCTATCCTGCCTAACCCTATGTGCCACCCCTGGGAAACCCAATTGGGCCTGAATAGATCGATTAACAAAAATTTTAGCTAGACAGATCCCATTACGAAGCAAAATGTTATTAGCATTCCAGATATTGTCAGGCAGGGTACTGTTTCTAAATGAAACTACACATTTAAAGATTCCCCGACTCCATTGGAGAATCCGTACATCCTTTATATCCCTGGGGTTACAAGGAAAATAGATCAGGGACTCTAGATGTGTGGCCACCAACCAGGGGGAAGACCATTGTGGAATATGCCCTGATGGCAGCGGAAAAACTGAAAAGGCTATCGTATGTCTGCAAAAGCAGTAGTCCCACTCTAAGCCATCAGTCCTCCTCGTTATACCTTTCTGGGGAGGGTCAGAAGGCACACCCAAACCATTCAAGCCATTTTGATCCCTCTGGCTCCCACTATTAAGGTCAATACCTAACTCATTAGTGGGCCGATAACCTCCTTGCACTCCTGAATTGGGCCCAGATTTTGACTCTTCAATAATTCTAGTAAGCATATTAAGCTGGGCAAAAATGTGTTGCAACGTCTTGCTTATAAGCACTGTCTGCTCTGCCCTCAGGAGCGCCCAATTCTCGTCCAAAATACCATGAGCCTGCTCAGTACTTGCTTTTGTCCCCCTGATGGTCTCATGGTCCCCCAAGGAATTGGGGGAGGAAGGGACATCGGGGGAGGGTAGCTTCCTTTTCATTTGTTCCCTGCCTTCCCACTGGGGAAGTAAACTGTCTGGAAAATCCTTGGCAGGAGAATCTGGTTCAAGAGCCACAAAGCGGTTTGCTAGCTGTAATTCAGCTACCAGAGGCAAGACTGTGACCCCCAGCCCCTCCTTGTCCTTACCCCCGGGAAAAAACCTCTCCAGTTTGTGCTGTTTTGGAGACGTCGCTGCCTGCGCCTCCCCCAAAGGGTTTCTCCTCTGCTTTATAGGCATTCAGCAGGCAGTCAAACACACTTTGGGGAAACAACCCAAGACCCCACCTGTACCTCCTGCCATCGCCTAAGGCCGTGCGCACAAGGGCGTGCCCTTGCGTGCACAGCCCTTAGACCCGCTGCCCCGGAGCGCACCACTGGTGCCAAGATGCTGCTATGCGCCACTCCGGCCGGGCTCCTGGTCGCGTGCTCCACCCTTCTCGCCACTAACCCGGCACAGGTGTGCCTCTGATCCCTCTCTGTGTTGCAATGCAGCTCCAGACTCCGCAGCACTCCACACACCGCCGTACACCACTGCCATCGGTGCCGAGATGCTGATATGCGCTCCAGCCGGGCTCCTGGTCATGTGCTCCAACCCTCTCACCGCTAACCCAGCACAGGTGTGCCTCTGATCTCTCTTTGCATCGTGATTCAGCTCCAGACTGCAGTGCTCCAGACACCGCTGTACACCTGTGTACTCTTTATCCTGCTGAGCCACTATTCCTATACCTACGATCGGTTTACCCTTATCCTTGCAACATGGACCTGCCTGCTGTCATTCTCATCGTAACCAAGCCAAGTACGTGCACTTGAGACCTCGCATCTTCATGAATGTTAGACCCCTTGTCTCTCCCTCTGTTCCCCTTCCTAAGTCTCTCCCCCAGCTCCTGTCTCTCAGATTGTAAGCCCTAGAGGCAGGGACCGTGTCTATTTTATTACTTTGTAAAGTGCCAGGTACACTGCTGGTGCTATATAAATGTTTGTTAATAATGTTAATAATAATAATAATAATAATAATAATAATAATAATAATAATACAGTATATATTGTGTGCAGTTCTTTCTGTATTACAATGAGAAGGGGAAGGAGTTTGACTGCTGACAAGTCTGGGGCAGGTGGCCCTGGTAGAGGGTGTGGTCATGGTGTGCATGGGTGAGTTGGCTGGTCTACCAGTGCTGACACTTCTGCCACTGGTGGCAGCCCACCACTCAAAATTAAGAGACCAGCATTTTTCACCCCCAAACTGCAGATCTTATCAGGGGAAGAGGTGGCAGAGATTATTATCGGAGGAAAGGCATCTGTGGAAGACAGGGAGCCCCAGCCTTCCACAAGCACTGGCATGGGAGGAGGGAGAATGCCTTGGGGTGCTGCTGCTACTCATGCCTCACTGCTACCCACCCACCCCCACCCGCCTGCCAGCCCACACGCCTTCAAGCTCACTCTAAAGGACAGTATTCTTCTTGTTCCTCCCTCCCTCAAAGTTCTATGGAACACTAAATAAATAAAAACAAATTTTACAAACGTGGCAGTGTCCTGGCCCTCCTCCTCCTCTGGTGAGGAGCCCACCACCTCACAAGTCCCCACAGCCTTCCCCAGCTGGTGGTGGGCAGGAGCGACATGCAGCTGCCCAGCCACACCCCTTCACTGCTTCTGTCACCCCACGCACCCACCTGCCATGACGGACAGCCATGGCTGCCTATTATTATCAAGTCAGGAGGAGCCAGGGCCAGGAACAAATGTTCCCGCCCAGTTCACCCACTCTGGCCTGACCGGGTGGCAGCTGAGCATTGACTGTGGGCCCAGCCACCACCCCGGGGTTGAGTTTGTACCGGGCTCACATCTGGCAGGCCCGGAACAAACGTGTTGCAGTGATGCTGGCCCAGCTGGGCCAAAGCAGGCCACATTTTTGAACACCCATTTGTCTCAATCTCCAAAGAATAGGGTACACCATAGGGGAAACCAACCTGGGATCATGAGTTTGTAACTAGAAATTAAATGTTTAAATGAATGGAAAGAAATTCTAGAAAACTTCCTAATCACCCCCACCCTCCATTCCTCAAATTAGTGGAGATGACCAGAGTTGGAGGGAGCATGATTATTAGTGCACATACTGCACTTTGGGTCAGTGAAAGGGCCCCAAGTCAGTGTAATTCAGAGCTGTCAATGCTCTTCTTAACTTATTTACAACAGAAGGGAGTCATGTAGAAAGCAGGCCAGAGATTAGTGTGGTCTCTCCAGTGGCTTAGAACTACATACAGGGTGCAATACTGCCTCTGTTGAAGTCAATGGCTAAACTCCCATTGACTTCAACAGAGACTGGATTCCACCCAGAGTTATATTCCCTCAGAGAAACTTTTACAAATTACCCATGTGTGCACTTATCTTCAATCACCCATGTTCACCCATCTTGTGGGGGCAGGTTTAGGTAACAGTGTTGATGACATGGCGCTTATAAATATATAAAACTGCACATGATAAACTTTAGTGACAGCATTTCTAACCTCTGGTGTTATTCTCCAAATACAATGTAAAGATTTATTCCTAACCACCAGTGCAGAAACACAGAACTAAATGAATAAAAGAATGAATACACACACAGTAGAAAATGCTTTCCCCTCAAGGCAAGATTTGACAACTGGTTAAACTGTTCTGTATGAAGTCCATCATGCATGGCTGCAGACTCAATCTGCATACAAAGAAGACAGGGGCTCTATTAGAGAAAAGACGGGCCTGAGCCACGGTTACAATCCAACCACATTTGTAGTGGCTTTTTTTATCAAGGTTGGTGGTGTCCCAAAAAGCCATCATGACAATCCAATGCTTAGCCATTGAGAGCACATCTCACAGGAGCAGAGGAGAGGGCTTAGCAAAGTCTTCTTCCCAACAAACAGCTGATTTGCAGATGTAAGGGAATTGGCATTATGGTAGGCCCACCTCTTCAAATGAGAGCGTGTGTAGACTCTACTCCTTCTCTGGAGAGGGAAACAACAGAAAGGAGTGCCTTTCTGGGGGGGGAGGGGTGTCATAAAAGTAGGCAAAAGCCAAAGAGAAAGGGACAAGAAGAAACAGGGAAAAGGGGAGGGCAGGGACCAGAGAGAAGAAAGCGGAAAGAAGAAATGGTATAAGGACTAGAAAAAATGTCGGAGAATGAGGAGAAATAAGGAAGGGCAAAGGAAGCCGGTTTGAAGAGTGCTGAGGAAGATGTAAGAGATGAAGAAGACTGAGTACAGAGTACAGTGATATTCTTTGAGGAGTGAAAGGAAGGGGAAATCTAACAAAAGAGAGACTGGGAAATTAATAAAGTGCAGGGGACAATTGGGTTTTCCTGTCTTCCTTTCTTCTTTCACTGTTTCCCTTCTGCTAGGGATGGGTGAACAGATCGCGGTTCGTCAGTTCAGTTCGGCTGCGTTCAGCTCGTCCATTTGGTTCGTCCGTTCGGTTCGTTCACCAGGTTCGGGTTTGGCCATTCGGTTCAGCCGTTCGGTTCGGGTTCGGCCGTTTGGGAAATGTTTTTATATGGGGGCTTGGGGGGGTGTTATATGGTTTTTTTGTTTTTTATTTGGTTTTATATGCTTTTATGGTTTTTTATTTGGTTTTTTGGTTTTTATATGGGTTTTTTAATTTATTTTTTTTATCTAATAATATTATATATATATCTACACTAAATCTAACTGCTATTAACTATTCTATATACTATGAACTGAATAGATTATCTAATAAGTACACAGGCCTACTCCTACAAACACTAAAACTAAATCACTAACGCTATCTCTATCACTAAGCTAACTCCTACAACTGTCTACTATCTCTAACCTGTCTATCTATCTATCTATCTATCTATCTATCTATCTATCTATCTATCTATGGGATGAGGGGAATCACAAACAACACAAGGAGGGGTACAAAACTGAAATGAAACTTAAATCAATCTAATAATCCTACTCTAAATGAAAAAACAGGGGAAGGGAATCTGGGATGGAATATATGGGAGAGGGAAAGGATTCAATGGAGGGGGGAGGGAGGGAGGAAGGAAGATTGAACACAGTGAACACAGGGAGGGGTAAAAACAAAACATAACCACTAAATCTAACTAAGCTAAGCTAAATAAATGAATGAGAATATGGGGGTAGATGGGTTGGATGGGTGAAATTGGAGGAGGATTGCAATGGATTGGGGAGCTGGGAAATGCTGGGAGAGGGAGCCTTCTGAAACGCCTGCTGTTCAGGAACAGTGACTAGCTCGGAAGGTGTTGGGAAGAGGGGAGGCAGATGGTTTTGTTTCTTGCAAGCCTCTCCACCCCTGGTGCCTGGAAGTCTGCTCCGCAGCTGACTACCACTTCCTGTCACGTTTGACCTTCCAGTGACCCTCTTTTTGCCACCCGAACTCACCCGAACGCAATCCAAACTGACCGAACTGTTCGGTCATTTTGACGTTCAGAATTGAGTTTGGTTCGGTCAGTTCGTGTTTGGATTTGGGTTTGGGTTCGGTCATCCGAACAGGCTGAGTTCGGGCCGAACTCCGAACTTCCGAACTGCGTTCGCCCATCCCTACCTTCTGCCTTCTTGTACCTTTCCTCCCTCCCCCTTCTCATTATAAATAACTACATTATTAGGTTAATATAACAGCAAAGCTGCCAATTTAAACAGCAAGTCCGAAAATTGCACCAGGTAGGTTTCTCGGTTGCTGTTAGTTAGGGATAGATCATTGCCTCCTGTGTAAAATATACAAAGTCAAAACACCAAACTAATCAGAATGGCTAAGGGTGCTTGATGTGTGACTATTGAGTCAAAAGTCTGTCCCCATTGTGTGTGTGCGTGTGTGCGTGTGTGCGTGTGTGTGTGTCACATTCTGGCGTACGGATCATGGTGCAGGGGGCGTGATTGTGCCCAGCCCTGGGGGGACCACCAAAGCCAGAAGTTAGCCAGGCCAGGGTTGAGGTTAGACAGGGAGCGGGCCGCCGCCAGGCACACACAGAGTCAGAGCGGGGAGCGCACCGCCTTCCCCTCTGCCTGGCTCCGCTGCAGGGAGCTCTGTGCAGCCTGCTGGTGCTTGTTGCTTGAGGACAACACTGCCTGTGGACGTGGAGATGCAGGGGGGCCACTCCCCTGCCTCCCCAAACAGCTGCGCTTCCAAAGGGCACGCTTGGCCAACAGGGGCACACACACACCCAGCCTGGCCTGGCCCCTCCCCAAGCACCTGGTGCCACCAGCCCCTTTCTATGCACCCAGGGCACACGGCTGCTGCTGCTACTGTAAACTCCAGCTCCCCTGTTCCACCTGGCACCCCCTTGCCCCTCACCCTCCTGAGTCCTGCACCCCATCCTCTCCCTCCACACCCCATCTTCCTCCACCCAATCATCCTGGACCCCACTCCCTCCTACTCTATCTCTCCGACCTACCTAACCTCTCATCCCATCTAACCCCACCTGCAACCCACCCATCTCCTCTTCACCCAGCCCCACTCATCTGCAACCCCCACACCCCATCTTGCTCCACTCAGTCATCCTGCACCCCACTCCCTCCCACCTGAAAACCCCACTCCATCTCTGAGCCCCCTCCCATCTAAATCCCATCTAAATCCCCCACTCTCCCAGTCCTTCCCACCCACCTGTGCCCCTAGCCCCTCCCACTTGCACCCCCAAACTCCCCCATTCCAAGCCCTGCACCCCCGACCCCATCTTCACAGCCCCTCCCACCTGAAACCCACCCATCTCCCCCCAGCCAACCCTCCATCACCCCAGCCCACATTCCAACTCACCCTTGGGGGGGGCATAATCACGGACTGAGCCCAGGCCCTCCCCAGCTTTGCTACACTCCTGCACACATGTTTAGAAAACAATAGGGGCCTAAGGCATAACATGAAACTTTGCCTCAATCACATGGCTCCCAGATATCCATGGCCAAGTTCATTCTCTCTAGCCTTACATAGGCCCCTCAGCTAGGGTGGTTTTATACTAGACAGTCCCATTTTTGGCAAGCACAAGGATTGAGAAAGAATCCTGCTGCACCATCCACCGCAGTCCCAGCTGGGGCTTGTAAGGATCAAAGGCCACTTCCCCCCACAGTGCTAAGAGGTGCTAAGGTGGGGAAGTAGCCATTGAACTTTGAAAAAGACAGGCACCAGCAAGGTCCACAGTGTCCCATCTGGGTCTTATAGGTTTTAAAGGCAGCTTTCCCCTCACCCACACAGCACAGTTCAGTGGGGGGAAGCGCTGCCCCAACCAGGACCATTGCAGACTGCAGCGCCCAGCTCCACAGCAGTCCCAGTTGGGGCTTGTAAGTTTCAAAGGCAGCTCCCCCCCCCTACACACATACATACACAGCACCTCTAAGCTGAGAGGCACAGGGCAGGGGGGGAAGCACCACCCCAGCCAGGACTGCTGCAAAGCCCAGTTCCACAGCAGTTCCAGCCCACGACTTGTCAAGGTCAGCACTCCCCCTTCCCCTGCACGTTCTGTATTCAATCCGGGGGGCCGCATCAGTGGCCACCCTACCCTCAGCCCAACAGCATGCACTGGTAGGTTGACTATTTCATATGTGTGCTACCACTGGCTCCTAAGCTAAAGGCTGCATTCTCTCTCCTTTGGTGTGGCTCTGAGTAGAATAAACTAATTCCAATTTTTTTTTAATTGACTTGAGTTTTGAGTTTGTATGATCAAGTGAACTTGTAAGAGAGTGACAATAACAACAGATACTTGGGGTGCAATCCAACAGGCCATGTATGCGGCCCGCTGGCACAATGCCCAGTCAGGCCATGGGCGCACATTTGCGCTTGTGTGGCCCCGACACAGCAAGTCCCTCAGTGCAATGGGGCACCCCTGCCAATATGACACACACACACCCGAACCCATACACCCCGGATTCCGGGGGGGATGAAGCAGGCATCCCGGGGGTGCGCATGTGCAAATGTGCACTGGCATACGCTATCTGTGCCTGGCGTAGATGCAGTTTATTATGGGGTGTTGGACTGCACCCTTGGTGTGTGTGTGTGGGGGGGTATCTCTCTGTGTGTGTGGGTGTGAGGGGGAGAGAGAGAATGTTGTCATAAGTTACCTTGCTGCATGATGGGAAATCTGATATGGAATTTATTCTGTTAAAAGCAAGTTTTCTTATTACATCTAGTGCTATTGTTTGGGGTCATTCGCATGGAACATGTGCGAATAACTTTATGTTGCTCACATTTCAGAGTTGATCCTGATTCCCCAGACACAGCCTGCAGAGATATCTAGCTGTATTTGCTTTCATTTTTATATTCTGTCTTTCCTGAACCTGCAAACACACCTGTATCATCACAGTGACATCTCCCAGTGCGCTGGGCAAAAGTTATTTAAATTCATTAACCAAGAACACACATTTATTTTGGGGAAAAAACATAAAGGACTAGTTGAGTAGAATGTCATGCTGATCTGAACACATCAGGGTATATAGCAGTGGCAGCTATTGGACATCTGGCTGCACCACCCTGGGGGCCCCATGCAGCGGGCTGGGAAGCAGCCAGAAGGAGCCAGCAGCAGAGTCAGCTGGAGAGGTTGCTGCCACCATCGGCTAAGTCCCCCTAAACTCCCTCCTCCCCTTGGGGTTCCCTTCCCCCCTCTTCCCACCAGTCGGCCTGGGCTGGGTGGGGGGGTTGTAACTCCTTCCCACACCTGTAGCCCCCCCTCCTTCACCCCAGGCTGGGCTGAGGGGGGTGATTCCACCCACCCACTCCCTTTCTCCCCAAATTAATGTTTGGGGAGTGCAATATTAGTTTGACTGACGATAAATTTGAACGTACATGTTCAATTTTTGTTTTGTACTCACATTTTCTACTCGATTTTCAGCCCTGTCATCCATGATGAAACTAGCATTATTTTCCCTGCTGCATGAGAAACGTTGCTTGCCCACGTTATGCAAACCAGACAGGAATTAACATTAGTTTGTGTAACATGGGCAAAGCAGCCTGAGAAATGCTATTGGGTGAGCTCAGCCCTCAGTACACACCAGAGAGTCCACCCTACCAGGTAAAGGCTCTAAAAATGCCTAACTGTGGGGAAAGTTTCCGTGTGCACCTCAGTCTTTGTATGCATGAAAGAACCCAAACAGTTCCCTTATTCCGGCCCCCACCTCAACTGCAGCTGCAATGGGGAGAGAGGAGCACATGAATAAAAGAGTTCTGTTTGGAGGCAGCATGGAGCAGAATATTTTAGGAAACCACTTAGCTTACCTACTGAGCCACACTGATGGTGCTGTATCTCTAATCCTTTGCCTCAGACCAGCCCCTCCCATATCTGCTTTCCTTCCTTACCACAGGAGTGGGGAACTTCATGCCTGAGGGATAAATGTGGCCCATGTCAAGTTTTTATTTGGCCCCTTTCCAGTTCCAGGATCTGGCCCCTCAATCCAGTTCCCACCCTCAAGAACTGAAAATCTGAGTTCAGGGTAAAGGAGCAGAGATGAAGACAGTCACACAAGGATAGGGGGCAGATCCATGGCACAGATCCATGATCTGGACCCTTCTCTTCCTGAGTAGGCTCTATCGTGGTTCTGTTCATTAACTCCCCTCTCTTATTCAACGTGTATATGAAGCTGCTCGGAGAGGTCATGCACAGCTGGGGGGTCCGCTGTCATCAATATGGGGATGATACCCAGATGTATCTATCATTTTCATCCAACCGACCCAGACCCAGCAGTCTCATTGCTATCCCAGTGTCTGGCTGCTGTGGGGGATTGGATGTGATCGAGCCAATTGAAGCTCAATCCTGATAAGATAGAGGTGATGGTGGGAGGGGGGTTTGGAGATCTGGGAGAGGGAAACACCCCTTGTATCGGGGGTATTCATCGGCCATTACTTTCATCTGTGCGGAGCCTGGGGGTGCTCCTGGATAAACAGCTGCATCTGGATTTGCAGGTGTCAGCTGTGGCCAGGAGCGCCTTTCACCAATTACATCTGGTGAAAAGGCTCTGCCCATATGTCTCGGACTCCGACATCCCCATTTGTAACCTTGACGCTAGATTACTGCAATGCGCTCTACATGGGACTGCCCTTGGTGACAGTTCAGAAGCTGCAACTAGTGCAGAATGTGGCAGTCCACCTGCTCACAGGAGCAAGCTGCAGGAAGCACATAACACCAGTGCTCCAGGCATTTCACTGACTACCTATTGTCTTCCAGGCCCGATTCAAGGTGCTGTTTTTTGCCTATAAATCCTTACACGGTTTGGATTCCACTTATCTGAAGGATTGCCTCATTCCCTGGTCCCCTGAGCAGCCCCTGCGGTCATCCTGGAGCAACCTCCTTGAAGTCCTGTGGTATAGGCAGGTCCATACAGACAGGAGGGCATTCTTGGCGGTCGCACCATCGCTCTTGAATGTTCTCCCAGTGGAGGTCCGCCTCATCCCGAATCTTCTCACCTTCCGCTGGAAGTGTAAAACCTCGCTCTTCCATCAGGCATTTGGTATGGGGGGAGGGATGTGGAGGGATTACGGTAGGGAGGGTATTTATACACATGTTTTGCACAGAATTGGTTGTTTTATGTTGTATATTTTGTACTATTTTTATTATTTGTCTATTTTAGTGTTTTATGTTTTTATATTTGTAAGCCACCTCGAGTCGCTGTCAAGCAAGAGAGGGAGGGATAATAGTACAAATAATAAATATAGGCACCTCTACCTCCAACTTCAAATAATAAATATAGGCACGTCCACCTCCAACTTTTATGTGACGCTCGGAGCTTGTACTAATTTTTCATTTTGTCTCTGGGAGGGTAAACTTTAAGGTTCCCCACCTCAGATATAGCACTTTCAGTGTCCTTCTGACAAGCTCCCAGATCAACTAACAACATTAAAACAAAAATGAACAGACCTTTAAGATCCCAAATTCCCAGTAGCATCAGTTTGCTTGTAGAGTAGTGGACAAAATTCAAAAGAGCTAATACTATTTCCCCTTTCAAAAACACTAAAACCACACAAGACTGCGTGCAAACTGCAAAGCAAGCATTATTAAAGTGTTCATGCTGAAGCATTAAGATTGAATACAAGAAGTCAGCAAATATACCCTTTGAGAAAGCTTCTATATTCTGTCTGTAATTCTTTCCACTATACAAACCCACCAAAATATCCCAACTAATTTAAACATTCAAAGTTCAACAAAGGGTGAAAAAAAGCAAGACATTAGCCTGCTGGAATATGGGGTTTCTCTGTGGAGCCCACATGCAAGTACCACACACAGGTTCCATGAGATGAGCAGGACAGATGGGCGAGCACCACTCTCTGCCCTCCATTCCCCCATCTCCTGATGCACAGCCATGCTGACACCTGGGTATAGGAAGCTGCCCCCAATGTGGTTTTCATCAGGTTTATTTATTTATTTATTTATTTATTTCTATGGGAGAACTTTTTGGGAGCACTCCAACAAGCAAAAGTAAATAAGCATAGTGCCTGTGAAAGCAGATGGAGTGCTGACTTCCCAGATTACTCTAGGTGCTCCACCTGGAACACTATGGTCCTGGCAGACCTGTATGTGTATGGAGGTTGCATGAACCCTAAAAGTCAGAGGCAGGCACTTTGGGTAAACAAGGCAAGGTGGCAACCCTGACTGGGTCAGGTCACTGCCGCAGTGCTGACATGTTTGAGGTCAGAGCAGGGAATCAACCACACATGACCACAGTCAGGGACCTGTCCCACCCCCGTGGTGCCTCTCCCCCGCCATGTCAGACAGCTATGGTGGCCAATCACTGACTGCTTGGTAGCTGACCATGGCAGCCCTAATCTGGAACAGGTTACAGCAGGTCAGAATATACGTTCTAACTCATTGTGACCTGCTTTGCCTCAGACTGATCTGGGGAAGGGGAACAGTAGCCCGGGCTGTGACTTTAGCACTTTGCCAAGTAACAGCCCAGGCTAGACACTGATGACATGCCCAGGTTCAGTCCAGGGCAAACATCAGGGGACCCGAGCATAAACATAAGCATGGGCCACAGTAGGACAAAGCTGCCAGAGTGAGTCACTGTTAAGTTTATTTTTACCGGTGGGTGCATATTGGCCCAGATTAGCTAGCATGTGCCCACATGGTGGACTCCACATTCTCTGGGAATTGGATGACACTGTGAATGGAGACTATGGGGAGGTGAGGTTGCAGGTGCAGGTAAACATCTGGCGGCCACCTAACAGGTGGGCAGGTGGACACCCATCTGATGTCAGCTACTGTCTCATCTGTTAACATCTCAAAATTTTCTCAAACAGCAGATCACTCTGGAAGAGGAACAAAATTCAAAGGGGCTATCACAAAAAAGAGCACCACTATTTCATCCTTTCTGAAACTCTATAAGACAATATAAGGTTACACAAAAAACAAGTCTATTCACACTACTGAAAAAATATTAAATATAAGAAGTCTGCAAGTAAAGCTTTTGGAAAAACTTATATTCTTCTTGTACTTTTTCCCTGCTGCACTCAGTAAACACACAACATATCTAAGACAAATATCCAATATGCAAACTAAATATAAACAAATACAAAAACAAATTATAAAAAAATCAAAAAGAATATTAAAATGTCAACAAATAAAATATATCCAAAAATATATTCAGTCAATTCACAAAATATTCAAACCCCAAATAAAAAATATATTATAAAACATCCAAAAATATGTTTAAAAATACCCAAACAACCAAATAGCCCTCCAAAAAAGAAACTAAAAAATAAATAAATAAATAAATAAATAAATTAAATTAAAAATACATCACTCAAGGAGGAAGAACAGTTAAAAGGGAATGTACCACAGTGGAGGACAACAAAAGTCAGGGAAGAAATAAATAAACAAATAAAAAATAGTAAATAAATAAATTAAAAGAATGTTCTCACCAAAGTAGGGAAAACAGTACACTCTCTTCTGTAACAGCTTCTCAACTGGCCGAGACCAGTTCCAGGCTGCTGCTGTTTCTTCTGCTCCCTCCTACCAACCTCATCAAGAGGGAAAGGAGGAGAGAGAGAGAGCACCTCAGGGCTCTGATTGGTTTTAGGGCATCTGAAAAAGGTGCCCTAGAACCATCCTGATGGACTGGGTTAACAGAAGAACATAAGTAGTGCCATACTGAGTCAGTCCAATGGTCCATCAAGCCCAACATCCTGTCCTCCGACAGTGGCCAATCTCGATTGCATGGGAGAAGAACCAACAGTCACAGTCCATTCCCCATTGTTCACTCCCAGCTCCCGAGAGTAAGAAGTTCATCTCGTAAGCTACTTGGTTAATAGCCATTAATGGACCTACTCTCTAACAACTTATCTAGTCATTTTTTAAGCCCAGCTATACTACTGGCCTTGACAATGTCCTCTGGCAACAAATTCCATAAGTTAATTATGTGTTGAGTGAAAAAATACTTCCTTTTATTTGTTTTAAATCTGCCGGCAGCTAGTTTCATGGAGTGTCCCCTAGTTCTAATACTATTTGAGAGGGTAAATAACCATTCCCTATCTACTTGTTCCACGCCACTCAAATTTTATAAACCTCTATCTATGGACATGATCGATGTCTATGGAAACTACAGACCAGTATGGAAACTGCAGAAAAAAGACATAGTGGTCCCACCCACCCCCCATCCACATACCCACCACATATCCACACCCTACCACCAACACCCATCCACACCATGCCATGCCCCCACACCACACCCCTACACACCTCACCAGGGGACATGATGATAGACAGAAAAAAGACATAGCTGAACTAGAAAAGGTACAGAGAAGGGCAACAAGAATGATAACGAGTATGGAACGGCTTCCATACAAAGAGAGGCTTGACAAGCTGGATCTCTTCATCTTAGAGAAGAGAAGACTGAAAGAGGACATGATAGATCCCTTTTTAAACATCAGGGTTACATTTGCCACCCTCCAGTCCTCAGGTACAGTGGCCGATTTTAGTGATAAGTTACAAATTACTAACAGTAGGTCTGCAATTTCATATTCGAGTTCCCTCAGAACTCTGGGGTGAATAATACTATCTAGTCCTGGTGATTTGTTAGTATTTAGTTTGTCAATTGGCTCTAGAACCTCCTCCAGAGTCACATTGATTTGTGACAGCTCTTCCAATTCATCATCTACAAAGCAAGGTTCTGGTGTGAGTATCTCCCCAACATCCTCTGCATTGAAGACCGAAGCAAAGAACTCATTCAGCTTCTCTGCAATGTCCGTTTCCTCCCTAAGCACCCCTTTCACCCCCTGGTCATCTAATGGCTCAACTGACTCCCTGGCAGGCTTCCTGCTTCTGATGTACTTAAAAAAAGCTTTTATTATTAGTTTTAGCTAAGTTCCTTCATAGGAACATATGCGTTTGTGCCCTGGCCCCTCCTCCAGACACTCCCCTTGCCTTTAATGTGCTGGCGCTCCATGGGTGTGCATCCCAGCTGCCTTCAGGACATCAGCCAATCAAAGCTCCCACCCTGGCCCCTCCCTGCTGTTCCTTCCATCCCTCCTCCCCTTTTCTCAAGAACTGGCTGTGCATGCCCCATGGCCAGCCCATCCCCTCCCCACCCCTCCTACATGTCCCCATCTCCCTCTTCCTCCCCCCACTCTCAGTCCCCCTGCTTGACTCCCAGCTGGCCAGACAGTGCTCTGTGGCTGGCCCACACATGTGCAAAAAAACACACAGTGCTTGCTTTAAAGCACTGTGTGCTTCTGTGCACGCACCTCAGATCGGGTGCGCCTCTGCAGTCTCCTCTCTGGGTGCATTGAATCTGAGGAACATGTGCACAACCACAGAGTGCCTTTCAGCTCTGTGAACTTTTGTGAATGTGCCAGCAAGCCCCTCCCTCCCCTGATAGTGCACTGGCCAAATGAGAGGTGACCGGGAGGAAGGAGGGAGAACAAGGCAAGCTGGCTATCTCCTCTGCTGAGGGGAGACGGGAAGGCAGGAGGAGCAGGGCCTCTCCCCTTGCCTTTCATGTGCCTGAGCAGCACAACTGGGAGGTAGATAGGGATAGGGCTGGCCGGGCTGTCTGTGGGGAGTTCAGGGAATAAGAGAGCGAGTTGGGGGTGTAGAAAATGGGGCACCACCTCCCACCCCTGCCCATCAGCCGCCCGAATGCATCTTAGATGACTGCTTTGTCAACAACAGAAAAATAATGTGTTCCATGGGTTTTTTTGTTGTTGTTCCTATATTCACATTATTTTTCTGATAGAAATGGATTGTGGAAAGTATGCCTAAATAAAATCAACTCGTTTTTGAAAAATCGAATGTGTACAGTACAATGACAGTAAATATAGCTGAACACAATACAAATGCACTCTAGTATTTTAATGAGAAGGGAGAGATAAAATGTGAATAAGGGAAGCTTTTTCTACATTTTCTGGAAAGTTCACGATGAGCCATTTTCCCAGAAGTAACTCTTGTTTAGGGGGAAAGCTTCCATAAAACACCCCATAATTAGTGATATATGCTGAGAGAATACTGGAATCTGAAATTCCTTCTGCATCCTGCTTTGACAAACCAAATCAGACTGTTTAATAAGCATGGTGTATTAAGAAAATCTTTTATGGGTCTGTTTCTGACAAGCTGTGGTTACACTGTTAATGAGGTTTGATGCTTTGCTGAAGCTAATGCGGATACTTGCTCACTAGGTGCAGTAACACCCAGGAGGGAGCGACTCTTGGGTCTACAGGACTCAGGACTCCCTTTCTGCCTTTCTTTTCTTCTCTTTCTCCCCAGCTTCTCTTGATGAAGTCACATCCCTCCTCTCTTCAACCAACCCCTCCTCTACCTGCCTCCTTGGCCCCATCCCATCTCACCTCCTAATGGTGATTGCCCCCACTGCTTTGCCTTCTCTGATGCACATCATCAGTCTCTCCCTCTCTACTGGGTCATCTCCATTGGCTTTCAAACATGCCACCATCTCCTGTATCCTTAAGAAGGACACTCTTGACCCCTCTGACCATTCCAGCTATTGCCCCATTTCACTTCTACTTCCAAGCTCCTGAAGCAGGCTATCTACATGCACTTTGTCGGCGCACCCCCCAAATGAAGACGAGGACACGCTTAATGGGATCAAACGGCCGCACTCTTTATTTAATATTAACAAACTGAAGGGGGGGATGGGGGCACACCTCCCGCCTCCCCTCCTTCCGGAACTGGGGTCCTTATCTCTAATAACCCTACTAACTACTAATTAACAACCCCCTTTTAGGAGGTCCCCTCTCCTCTCAGTCCCCGCACCCTGTGCGTACCTCTTTCCCATTTTCCATTAATTGAGAGGGTAACTTCCTGTTGCTTCTTTACTATTAACTTACACCCTGCCTCGTCCCCCGGGTTTCCCCAGGCCGGGCGGGTTGTTCATGCCTGCCCCATCTCTGGGGTTAATTTCAGCAAAGGTTGAGAACACCGTTTCCCGCTGTTTGGCAGATGCTCCTCCCAGCAGGTGCGGCCATCCGTCTCTCCCTTCGAGTTGGCCATACAGTGGACCACGCTGTGGCAACTATGCCATGGACCTTCCCATCTCTGAAGGAGATGCTGCTACCCATGCTATTCTAACTTATAACTTCAAACCTTGTAACTTCAAACCTTGGGCTTACCTCTGCCCATTGCCACCAAAACCACCAACTTCGCGTGGCTGGTTTGCTGCCACACCAAAACCACTGATTATCATCCTCAATTGTTGTTTCAGGACCCCAAGGTACAACTTACATCCCACATCTGATAGGTGAACCCCATCACTTCTAAAGAGTTCGTCCCTATCGTACCACATATCCACATGCTTGATCACCTGACACCCTCTTTGCCGTAGCCAATTCCCAATTTTGGCATTGGATCTTCGTCTGGCCCGGTCGACCGGACCTGGGCACGCCGCTGTGGCCCATACCCTCCTCGGAAGCATATCTGACCAGACAATCATGCATGCCCGGGAACCTGTCCTGTACTACCTTCAGGTCCAACTTTACCTGTTTTGTCAGGCCCAGCCCCATTACTCTGGGGAGGTTGTTTTCCCCAAGGTGAATAACCAGCACCTCTGGTGCCGGGAAGGTTTCCCGTGCCCCTGTTAACTTTGGAAGGAGTTGCTCCCATAGCATCCCCCTCCTACCGACCCAGAAAATATTTGCTCGATCACTTAGGCCCAGCTGGGTACCCCACCCACTGGTTGGAAAATGCTGTGTCCGATGATCCACACAACGCATTGTTCTTGTCTCACTGGTGCTTCTGCAAAAGATATAAAAGAGGTCAATAACTCACCACGGTTGCTAAGCCAGGTCGACTGACACGTGGTCTGGTTTCCCTTATATAAGATCGGTAGGCGGTCAATCATCATCTCCCTATTGCCTGAATCCTTTCACCCAATAAACCCATATCTGCTGCCACCGATGCCGCCCCTATCCTGAACGAATGAGCACTGTAGCTCCCCTGGTCGAGCCCTGGGGGGAAGAAGGGAATGGGCAGTGGAACATGGAGTGTTATCAACCCCACCCACTAGACTCCACTGTCGATAGTGGCACTCAGGAATGGGGGTGCCGGGGCCAGAGATGGCAGTGGGTGGGTGGCAACCCATCTGCACTCGGGCAATCATACCCAACCCACTGGGGGAGTGTGCTCGGGCGGCACAGAGCGGGGTTACACAGCGGGGTGTCAACCTCACACATCTGCTCAGGACCGCCCCAAACTGGTACCGTGTCAGTGGGGAACCATCATCGTGTAAGAAAAGTGAACCCGCAACCCTTGGGCGGGACCCCAAATATTTCCTCATTGCCCCGACGGGGCAGATACGGGGGTCCCCATCTGGGCGCAATCTAACCCACCATCCTCTTCCCCGCTGATCAGTCTTGGACCTTCTCAGATAGAGAATGAGGGCATCTCCATGCCACGAAACATCCCCTAACTGTAACGCTCGACCTGACCTTTGAGAGTCGGCTACCATCTCGCCAATCCGGAAGGCTCCGAACAAAGCAATGCGGAAAACCGTGGTAAAAAGGTCTCATTCCCTACTGGAAAAACAGACCTTTCCTAGTGCCTTAGTCAGGGCCAACAATATTGGCGGCGTGATTGGAGCCCGGGTATCCTGACTGAGGGGAACTTGGTGGGCCCAACTCTCCTTCAAACGGTTCATGAAGAAAACGTTATCAGGAGAGGGGTGTTCCGGCCAGATGGCTTGTAAAGGTGATGGCAGATATTCTCCCCGCAATTGTGCCCAGGGCCAGTCCGTTCGCCCGCAACTGCATGGCGTACTGTAATATGCACCCCTCTGCTATGGGGAAACCTATGTCCCACCCTTTTTGACACCTGAATTCCTGGAATTCGCTGAACGCCTTCTCATACGCCTGCCTGGTTCTGGGCGCGAGGGATCCCTGCACTGCCTGGTAAAGTTCTACAATCCAAGGCTCCACATGTCCCTCTGGAACGGGTCGGGTTTCTCGTTGGCCTCGGGGGCCAGCTGGCGGAAGCGGTCTGCCTGAAATTGAGAAAGGGCATCGGCGATGCCATTGGCAATCCCCGGCACGTGCTTGGCGACGAATAAGATATTTGCTCTCAAACACTTGAGGACAAATGCCCGCACCAGCTGCATGACCCTCTGCGATTTGGAAGACAGCTTGTTGACAACATGGACGACTGCCATGCTATCACACCAAAATAAAACCTTCTTGTTGGCGAATTCAGCTACCCACAACTCCACTGCCACCATGATGGGAAAAGATTCCAGGAATGTAAGGTCCCGTGTTATCCCACGTTCCACCCATGTGGCCAGCCAGGGGGCCACGCACCACTTTCCCCTGAAATAAACTCCAAAGCCATGCCCCCCTGCCGCATCCGAGTGTATCTGGAGCTCCGCCTCCACCAGGAGTTGCTGCCGCCATAAACTAACCCCGTTGTAGCCCGCCAGGAAGGATTCCCAAGTTGCCAAATCCTCCCGCATCTCCGCTGTCACCCTGATGTGGTGATGCGTGGGACGGTCACTCCCTACCAGGGCATACAACCGGGACATGAATGCTCACCCAGGGGCAACGACCCAGCAGGCAAAATTAAGGCTGCCTAGGAGTGACTGCAATTCATGATCTGTCACTTTCTTTGCTCCCCCCACTCTGCATACCGCCTCCCCCAGCGTCCGTAATTTATCCTCCGGGAGCCTTGAAAGGGACATTTCCGTGTCAAGCTCTATGCCCAAATAGGTTAGTTTGGTTGTTGGGCCTTCTGTCTTTTCCTGCGCTAATGGTACCCCTATTTCCCTTGCCACCTCTTGAAATGCCAGCATTGCCTGCTCGCAATCAGTGGTGCCCGCCCTTCCCGTGAAGAGGAAATCATCGAGATAATGCATGATCCGACCGCCATGTGCGCGTCGACACGTGATCCACTCCAATACTGTACTGAACTTCTCAAAGGCCGCGCATGAGATTGAACATCCCATGGGCATCGCCTTGTCGAAGTAAAACTGGCCCCCAAACTCCATGCCCAACAGCTCGAAGTCGTCAGGGTGTACAGGTAGGAGGCAGAATGCCGATTTGATGTCACGCTTCGCGAGGAGGGCAGATGTTCCACAGGCACGCACCATTTCGACCGCCGAGTCAAATGATGCGTACCGCACTGAACAAAGTTCAAAGGGTATTGCATCATTCACCGACTCGCCCTTGGGATAGGACAAATGGTGAATCATGCGGAATTCACCTGGGGCCTTTTTTGGTATGATTCCCAGGGGGGATATCCACAGGGTTGGTATAGGCAAGGATTCGAAGGGGCCCTGGATTCTACCCTCGTTCACCTCTTTGGCAATTTTTTGCTGCACGATATCCTCTTTTCCAACAACAGATTTCAAATCCCTTGCCCCCAGGTGATACTGTGGGCCCACTGTTGGGATCCTGAAACCCCATTTGAATCCCTCCACAACATACTCTGCAGTTACTCTATCAGGGTAATCTTGGATGGTGGCCTCCAATGCCTTATGACGAACTGGGGTTGGGGACCTTGCCCACCGCCGCTGAGGGCCCACTTGTCCTGAGGCACCCTGTCTGGTGTTTTCCCATCCTCGCGTTCTGTTTCCATATTGCTGGAAACGGGAGCATGCTGAGGCGGAATGATCCCCGCCGCACTGAGTGCATGCGTGTTTAAACCTGCACTGGGCACGAAAACACCACCCTCCATCATTAAAATCCCAGCACGTCGGTCCCACTGGGGACTGTCATGCTCGGCCGGCCGGCGACCCCCGCTGTGTGTTCACCGGTCTGGTAAGGACATGTCCGCTATCAGACCGTGGTGTATACCTGGTGCAACTGATGCACTCTAGCCAAATATCTGGGGCGTACACGTCCCACCTTATTCTGGGGTTGTTGGCTGCCCTACGCCGAAATGACTCGTCGTAGCGCAGCCACGCACCGGGGCCCCCTGTGTCAAATGCCGTTCACACTATATCAGAGTACTTGAGCATCTCCAGGCCACGGTCTGGAAATTTAATAAATGTTACTCCCATATAGATTGTGTAGGCCACTGTCCAGTTGGACCACGACCTCTCTGCTTTTGGCCTCTTAAACCTTTCTTTTTCCTTCTTTTCCTCCTTGTCATTAGGGTCCGGGATCAGGTTGCTGGAAAGGAGGACAAATATGTCTATATATTCGCCACTCCAGACCTTCTCTTTGGTAGCCTGGAGGAGATGCTCCCCTAGGGGGGCAGACACATCCGCGTGCCCTCCCGACAGGGGGCGTGCCTGCCCCTTACTCGCACAGCACTGGGTCATTGTGCATCCACAGCACTGGGGGGCCCCCCAAACATGAGCTGCCGCTGTGTAACCCCGCTCTGTGCCGCCCGAGCACACTCTCCCAGTGGGTTGGGTATGATCAGGGCCCCGATTCTTCCGCGGAATTTTTTAAAAAATTCCGCGGGAGTCAGGGGCCAATTCTGCGCCTCGGCGCGATTTACCATGCCGGGGGGGGGCTTGGTTTGCCTTCCCCTCCCCCCGCACTGGTAAACCCTCAGGGTCTCCACTTCCCAGCTGCCGGGGCTTGCCCTCCCCAGCTGCTGGGGCGTGCTTGACTCCCACCCCCCACCCCCCCAAAAAAACCCCAAAGGATTTGCTTACCACGGATGGCAGCAGCAGCTGCTCCGTCCAGCGTGCTCTTTTCCTGCTCGCACTTCCTGGCCCCTCCAAGCGGGGCAGGAGATTCCGCGGGGGGAGGGGAATTCCGCGGGAAATCTGCGATTCGCAGACCCGCGGATCCCTCGGGGCCCTGGGTATGATTGCCCGAGTGCAGATGGGTTGCCACCCACCCACTGCCATCTCTGGCCCCAGCACCCCCATTCCTGAGTGCCACTATCGACAGTGGAGTCTAGTGGGTGGGGTCGATAACACTCCATGTTCCACTGCCCATTCCCTTCTTCCCCCCATGGGTCGCCCCATTCCTCACCTGCCCGCGGTTCCGGGTCCCCCCTGAACCGCTGGTTGCCAGTGTAGTTTCTGGGACCACCGTGTGTGTGGTGCACCCCTTCCGACCTGTCCTCTGCCACTTGTCTTCCTTCCCACGGGGAATCGCCCCAAGCTAGGGGTATGGGCGACGAGTCCTCTCTCCTCCTACTGGGTCCTGGTTCATCTTCCCTGTAACGAGATGGAACCGCGCAGCGCCTCCCCAGGCAGGTAGTTCCCCTCACCACCGTAGAGCCATTGCCCCTCCCCCCTGTGGAGTCTCCCAATCCTACATTGGCCTCGGTGTAATACTCAGTTGTTCCCCTTCTTTCTTGTGCACTCTCCAGCTCCTCTATCCGCGACTGGTAACCTGCCAACTGTTCCTGCATTGCTTGCAGGACTTTTGCCTGCTGAGCCTCATCTCCTCCTTTGCCCCTCTGGCCTGTTCCCTTTTGCTCAGGCCCCTCTTTTTCTTTGCCAGGGGGGTCTTTTTTGCCCCTCGTTTTTTGGATGGCATCACTCTTAACTACCCCACTGCCCTTATTAAACTGAAAGGGGGGAGGGGGGAGACAAGACCAGGGAATGATAGGGGTAGCGGTAAGGGGGGGCGAACCGAAGCCTGTGTGGCCTGAATGGCCAAGACGAAACTGTTTCGTGTCCTGCTCCTCTCCAAGCACACAGCCCTCACCCTTCAGTAGACACTGGCCCTGTTGGGCCTTTCAACAGTGCCACTGGGCCTTTCCCCCACCACCAGCCCCTGGTCTTTTCAAGCCACAGGACCAGTTGGGCTGGGCCAAACCCTGTTGGGCCTTGTCCCCAGCCACCAGGCCGGCTGGGCCTCACCCCTAGCCACTAGCCCGTTAGGCCTCACACCAGCCACTCGGCCCTATTGTGCCTCGCACAGACACACAGACACCCGGTCCGAAGAACCCTGTTGGGCCTCAAACCCTAGGGGAGGGGCCTCGCCCAAGACCCTTTGGGGGCCTCACACCAGGCCCTGTGGGTGTTCCCACACCGGGCCTTTGGGGTAGGGGAGGGGGCCTAAGCCAGACCTCGCGCCCCACCAAGCCCAGGGGGGGAGGGGCTCATGCCAGACCCGGCTGGGACTATTCAGCAGCCACAGGTCCAGGGGGGGCTTTGCCCTACCTAGGCCCCGACGGACCTACCCGGTTTCTCCCCTGCCCGAGGGGGGGGGGCCTTCGGCCTCAAATCTCTGTAGCTACCCTTTTCTTTGGTGGCCCTCTGCCCCTCAACTCGCTCCTCTGCCTTTGTGCACGAGCCCCGCGGCCTGACTCAGGTCGCCCTCTCATGCAGCATGTCTTCTCCCCCACTCTAGCCGCACGGAATGCGGCGCCAGAGTGAGGGATCTAAAATGGTTCCCGGGATCTCGCTGGTCTCGTGAGACTCCCGGGCGTGTTTATTTCTGCCCCCGCTGCTCCACAACAGGGGGCCCCTCCTCCCTGCCAGCCTGGGTGGCCACGAAACCCAGGCCATGTCCCCGTCCTTCCCCGCTCAGGGGAGTGGGGGGGGGGCAGGCAGCGCCAAACCCCCGCCGTGGCTAACGCGGAGGGGGGAGTCTTGATTTCCTCTCTTCAAATTCCTCCCTTGACCCCCTCCAATGGGACTTCCACCCTTTCCACTTGACTGAGTCTGCCCTCACCAAATCACCAATGACCTTCTCTTAGCTAAGTCTAAGGGCCTCTACTCCATTATTGTCCTCCTCAATCTCTCTGCTGCCTTTGATACTGTTGACTATGGCCTCCTCCTGGATTTGCTATGGTCCCTTGGTTTCCAGGATTCTGTTCTCAACTGGTTCTCTTCGTATCTCTCAAATCGCTCCCTCAATGTTTCTCTTTTTGGTGCATCCTCTATGTCACTTCCTCCCCTCTCTGTGGGAGTTCCCCAAGGTGCTGTTCTGGGCCCTCTTCTCGTCCTCCTTTACACTCTTTCTCTGGGTAAACCCATTGAAACCCACGGCTTCCCATATCACCTGTATGCTGATGACACAAAACTCTATCTCTCCACTCCCATGCTCTCCCCCTCCATCCAGTCTCATTTTGTTGATTATCTTGCTGACATCTCTGCCTCGATGTCTCACTGCCAACTCAAGCTTAATATGACCAAGAGCTAACTCCTCATCTTCCCCCCAAAATGTTCCCGTCCTACGTCCCTCTCATTTTTCAGTGAGGAAGTCACCATCCTGCTGGTCCCTCTGGCATGTAGCCTGGGATTCATCTTTGGCTTCTCCCTCTCCTTTATGCATCAGATCCAGGCTGTTGTTAAATCCTGTTGCTTTGCTCTGTATAATATTGCTATAATCTGTCCCTGTCTTACTCTTTCCACCGCAGAAACCCTAGTCCATGCTCTAGTCATCTCTCGCTTTGACTACTGCAACTTCCTCCTCAGTGGCCTCCCTTGCTCTAATCTTGCTCCCCTCGTCTCCATTCAATGCTCTGCTGCCAAAGCCGTTCACTTTGTTCATTGCTTTGACCATGTTTAGGCCCTCCTCTCCACCCTACACTGGCTCCCTCTACATGAATGCATTCAGCACAAGCTCCTGGTCTTCACCTTCAAGGTTCTTCATGGCCTTGTTCTTCCATCTCTGTGCTCTTGTATCCCACCAAACTCCTACTCAGGAGCTTTGCTCCTCCTTTTCCCCCACCCTCGCCTGCTCGCAACCCCTCATTCCTCTAAACGTCTTTGCCCCTTCTCTCTTGCTATCCTTCATGCTTGGAACTCTCTCCCTGGATACATTCACTCTGCTCCCTCCCTCCTGACTTTCAAATCCCTCCTGAAAACCTGCCTCTTCTGTCAGGCCTTCCTGAGCTCATCATGAGTGAAACTGCGTCCTCTTCCCCCTCATTCAGAATCTAGTTCCCTGTAACTAAGTGAAGCACGTGCACCTGCAACATCTCAACCTCATGAATGTACTCTTGTCTCTCCCAATGTTTACCTCTCCCTAATATCCCTCTCCCTTGTCGCTTAGATTGTAAGCCCACTGGGGATAGGGACCTGTCGATAACTATTGATTCTACAGTGCCAGGTACACTGCTGGCACACTATATAAATAATAAAAATGCATACGTAGACAAATGGGGGAGGCTACCTTGAGGACCTAAACTGAAGTGAGAGTGAGTGGAATGGTGGTGGCGGGGCTTCTGGGAATGGCTGGACCGGGGCATGGGGTGTTTGGTTGGAACAACCAGGCAGAGGGTACAGAGAACATCGGGAGTGAGGGGAGCAGCTGTGCTGACGCAGAGGAGATGGAAATGGGGAGTAGTTAGACCAGGGATGGGATGGGTGCAATGACAGGAAGGAGGGTTCCAAGAGTGGCTTGATGTCCAATGAGAATAGGTGAGAGGTGGGGGAACTGTGACCCTCCACCCAAGCCTGGAGATGGGGGTAGGCTGGGGGCAGGAATATCCCCCTTGGGAGGGGAGGGGCGAGGGGGATGGAGTAGCAGCTGATCTGACGGGATGGGGGAGGAGGCGCTGTCTGTCAACCAACCTTTCTGGGTTCCATTTGCTCAGACATTGCTTATCAGCGTTCCTCTCCTGCTTCCTGGAGTTTGTAGCTAGCTTGCCATCTCAGAGGGAGGGACGAGCTAACAGCTTCAGCTACTGAGGGAAGAGCGGTCAACCGCACTGCCTGCCCGCCGGGACCCCTTTTGTGTCTTTTTGACCTGATCCCCTAATGACTTCAGGTGCTGAGAAGGTGGACAGGCAGGGGAAGGGTTGTCAGATTGCACTTGGACATGTCCTAGATTACAGGGACATCACTTCCCCTACCCCTTCAAGGAAGCGGGTCCTGTACAAACTCCGTGGTTGGCAGAGAAGCAGCTGAATAACAAATGCGGTTTTTGCAGTGCATGATTGTTTTTTCCCTGATAACAGCTAGCGATGGGGTAAATATAATAGTGTGCCACCGCACCCCATCACTGGTTATGCCCTGCCTATGCCAATGAGGGGATTGATTGGGAATCCCATGGGCAACCTGCAGGGCCACTGCGAGCACTTGGAATGGAGAGGGAATGGGTAACAGACATCACGTTTGTTTGCAATGTATCACATCCTCTGGACTCCTTCCCAGTCCATTCATTCCCGTACCCTTCAGGTCCATACCCTCACACACACATTAGCACACACCACACCAACACCCATCCACACCCCTGCACCTCAACACCACACCCCCACACAACCCCATGGCACCATCCACACCCTGCCATACCACACACATCCACCATCCAACACCACTCCCCCACACCTCCAAACACCCATCCACACCCTACCACATCCCCATACCACACACCCCCATGATGAAGCTGTGAATGAGCTGTGTTAGGAAAATCCAGAGGTAAAGAATAAAAAGGGAATTTGCTCTCCTCATATCAGGCCATCACTTCATCATCAAGCCTTCATCAAGCAGTGAGAACTCAGTATGAAACCTGACCACCCAGATCTTGGTCCCCTTCAGAAGTTACAGATTCTGATTTGTATATATCCATGACTAGCACTGAAGGGTGGCACCACATACCCCACACCCTGATACCAACACCCATTCACACCATGTCATGCCCCCACACCACACCCCCATACCCTTTTCCCCAGACCCCAAACCTCCAGTCTCATTGGTTCAGATCTCCACAGCAGAGGTACCCAGGATGATGAAACCTCTGATTGGTTCGGCGTGGTGGGCTGAGTTGTTTGAGAGGTCACATAATCCCCTTCTTGTGACCCCACCTACCCACAAACTACCACCCCATTGGCCCCTTTTCTACATAACGGGAGGGGCTAGAGATCTCAAACCCATCCCAATAGGTCCAGATCACTCTCCTGAGCTCTCCCTGAACTCACATGTAAGGCCCTTCCAGGGGCAGGGGGGTGGGACCTGTGGTCCCACCCCCCTGTCCTGGAAGGCAGGACTGCAGGCTTCCAAGTGGCGGGGCACCTGTCACATTACATAAAAGAGGTGGGGCTTCATGTTTTTATGTGAAGTAGGTCCCTAAACTACTACTGCCTGCTGTGTGGTCTCCCAAAGTTGCTGACTTGCCACTGGTTGCAGATTCACAAGTCATGGTTCCACTGGGTGTTTGTGGCAAAAGGTTCCATCTGCACCCATTGGAGTGGGAGACCTGTAGCAAGGCAAGAAGGAAAGCCATTAGTTCAGACTGCCCTACCCACCTTCCCACCCTTGTGTGGCAGGCCCCTGCCTACCCAGTTTTTAGCCTTCTACTTGCTCAAACAGAAGTGGGAAGGAGTACCTGGTCTATGCGAATACTGGGACAGTTGCTTCAGCAGGATCCCAACACCACACAGTTTCTTCTCCCGTGATCACTGTATAGGAGAGAAGAACATACAGAAATCAACCACCGCCATTCACACCATCTTTCTCCTTCTGGCCACTATTTTGGGTCCTACCTGCCAACCTGCCATGGTGCCTGCCCCTCCCTACCAGTCTGCAGGCCTGCCATGGTCCCTTACCATCCACTTCTTGTGCCGACCATTTATATCCTGTGAAGTTGTTTCCTGGCGATTTCCCTACTACTCCTCTGCATTCTCCTGGCCACCTGTCAGCAGAGTAAACAATAAAAAACATAATTAGATAACAATAAATGGCAGCTTTTATCATGTGGATGAGTACATGCAAACACCCCAGCCCCTAGTTTCTTTAATTTACCATTCTCCACTGCTGCCTCTACAAAGGTGGCATCCAGGTCCTCTGTGCCCCCAAACAGAAATTCAGGTGGCTCCCTGAAATTGGGCTGGCTCTTGAGTTGGAGGGGTTACACCATGATAGTCATGGTGTCAGTGTCTGCGTCGACCCGTACAGGTTCCAGGGCTGAGACTGGCATAGTTTAAGCTTGTCTAACAAGTCTTACTTGGCTCAGTTGTGTAGCTCGGTTCAGTGCTGTGGATTTCTCATCTGAGCCAAGTAAGACTTGTTAGACAAGCTTAAACTATACACAATGAAAGCACATGGATCAGTTCTCCTCTTGAGAAAGAGCATGTTTTGGAGTGTAGTTTGTTTTAGAAATAGCTGGGATAGGCAGGGTTGTATCCTGGCCCCCACATTATTTAATCTATATTTAAATTATTTTGTTGACCACCTAATGGTTCCTCTGAACCATCCTCCCTTGCTTGGTAAATCATTAGTAGCCTGCCTTTTATATGCAGATGATGCTGTCCTTTCGTCTTGAACTCAAGTGGGACTGAGAAGGCAATTGGAATCTTTTTCAGCTTTCTGTCAGGAAAATTTGTTAAAAATCAACTACGAAAAGACTAAAGTTCTGATATTTTCAAAAGGCAGGCCTCAGCATAGATGGTATATTGATGGCCACCAAATTGAACAGGTAAAATCGTATTGTTATCTTGGCATTATTCTGCAGTCTTCTGGCTGCTAGTCAGCACAAATACAGACCTCAATCGCACAGGGAAATAAGAGTGTTTCTGCTATTGTTGGTTTTTTTCAGGACTAGAGGTGGGAATTTGGTTACTCCAGCCTTTAGAGTCTTTAGGGCTAAATGATTATCTCAACTTCTGTTTGGTGTGCAGCTATGGGCCCTTGATAAAGCTGATGCACTAGAAGTTGTTCAGTCTAAGTTTCTCAGTGCCTTGTTGCCAGTTCCTCGTTGTGTACCAAATGGAGTTTTGCACCTGGAATATGGCTTTCCCCCTGTTGCAGCTAGGGTGTGGTGTTTGATTATCTCTTTTTGATTGCGTCTGTTGTTCTCCTTAGCTTCTCCTATGTCATTGTTGGTACTGCTGGATAAAAAAATCTCTGCTGTTGCTTTTCTTTGGTTCATACCAAAGTCCAGGCAATGGATTTCTCTTCCTCATTTTTGTTTTCTTTGGGGTTTAAGGGAGCCAAAAAAGCTGTTAGGCAGCGTTTACTAGATGTGGTTCAACAGGCAGATCTAACAATAATTAGTTCCTCATCAACTTCTGCCCACTATTCTTCAGTTGTGAACCCTCGATCTTTGGCGATGTCTTATTTAGATACTTTATTTAGATACAGAAAAAAACATCTTTGGACGTGGACGCGCTCGCCAGCTACCGACCTGTCTCTAACCTTCCCTTTTTAGGGAAGGTTATTGAGCGGGTGGTGGCACTCCAGCTCCAGGTGAATCTGGATGACATTGGTTTCCTAGACCCTTTTCAATCTGGGTTCCGCCCCGGCTATGGCACTGAGACGGCGTTGGTGGCCTTGGTAGATGACCTCCGCCGGGAGATGGATGCAGGATGTTCAACATTTCTTATCCTGCTAGATCTCTTGGACCATGGGCTGCTGCTGAGGTGGCTGCGTGACCTGGGGGGTCTGGACGGGACTGTTCTTGAATGGTTCCGTTCATTCCTCTCGGGGAGGAGCCAGTGGGTAGTGCTGGGGGAGGAGACATCGTGCCCCCGCGCTTTATTGCGCTTTATCTTATCTCCGCTATTATTTAACATCTATATGCAGCCCTTGGGGGAGGTCGTGAGAGGGTTTGGGGTGCAGTGTCACCAGTATGCTGATGATACTCAACTGTACCTCTCCTTTTCATCTGACCCAGACCCTGCTGTCTCGTTGCTATCCCAATGTTTGGAGGCCGTGGCAGAATGGATGCGGCTGAGCAGACTGAAACTCAACCCCGATAAGACGGAGGTGATGTTGGTGGGGAGAGCGAAGGAGGTAGTGGCCCCCCTGGTTGGGGGGGTTCGCCCTCCTATAGCTCAGCAGGTTCGGAGTCTGGTGGAGGCAGTCGCTAAGGCTGCCTTCCGCCAGCTGTATCTGGTGCGTAGGCTGCGTCCGTACGTCTCCGGCCCGGACCTGGCCTCCCTCATCCATGCCTTCATTACCTGAAGACTAGACTACTGTAACACGCTCTATGTGGGGCTTCCCTTGTTCCTGTCCCGGAGGCTGCAGCTAGTGCAGAATGCGGCGGCTCATCTCCTTACGGGGACGGGCCGTCGGGAGCATATTACACCTGTGCTCTGAGCTCTGCACTGGTTGCCGATAGCGTGCCGAGTCAGGTTCAAGGTGTTGGTGTTGATCTATGAAGCCCTACACGGTCTGGGCCCGTCATACCTCAGGGACCGCCTCACCCTCCACGCCCCAGAGCGGCTCCTGCGGTCTGCTGGGGGTGCCTTTTTGGAGGTCCCCTGTGTTAAGCGGGGGGGCCACAATGGAGAGGGCATTCTCGGTGGCCGGGGGGCCACAATGGAGAGGGCATTCTCTGTGGCCGGGCCGCGCCTTTGGAACTCCCTTCCAGAGGAAGCTCGCCTGGCCCCTAGCCTGTTGACATTCCGGCGAAGTTGCAAAACCTGGCTGTTCACCCAGACCTTTGGGGAGGGGTAGAGGGGAGGGTGAGGGGTTTTTAGCTCCCCCACCTGATTTTGAATTGTTATTTATTATATATCTATGATATTAGCCCTGTTTTAATATTTTATTATTATTGTTATAATTTTTTTAATTGTTTTTAATTGTTTTTATTCTATTTTACCTGTTGGAAGCCACCCCAGGCTGCTTTGCAGGAGGGGCAAGGTATAAATTTATTAAATAAATTAAATAAATAAATTTAATGAGGCTAAACTTATGGAAAGTTTTTGCCTGGGCTACATTTGACTCTTTCCCATCTGCTGTCCTTGAGGGAAGATATAAAGGAATACCATAACCGAATTTCCCCGTGTGGTATGGGATGGTGGAGTCCATTATCCACATGAGTTTTATGTTGATCACCAGTCTCAATTAATTTATCCCATTATAAACAAATTTCCAGGTAGGGCAGTTATTATTTACAGTTATTATTAAATGACAAATTTCCTCATATCATCCTTTTGGTGGCAAAGTTTTTGGCTGAAGTCGTAAAGATACGGCGAGCCGTTGTGGAATCTCAGAGGTCTAGAGATACCAGCAAATGAAGCTTTATTTATTGTATGTGCTGACATGCGTTTATCTCGTGTTTGATGACTGTTAAGTTGTTTTGTTTTGTAATGGTCTCTGGCTACACAATAAAAATCTATCATCACCATCCTTGTTGTCATCACCACCACACTGGTTTCATCTCCCTTCTCACTCTCCCATTCTGTAATATATACCACTCTGTTGTTTCAAGCAGTGGCCAGGAAGGACTAACAGACAACTGAACATATAACATAAAAAAGTCTATTCACTATAAAAAGGGTTAGTTTGAAACATACAATTTTCACTGTCTTTCTTTGCCCCATCCCCAGTACCTGTTGCTTCAGCTCCCACTGTCTCCCTCGCCCTTCATGACCTCCTGTCTGGCATGCAAGCCCGCCCCCCCGCCCCCAGCCCACTGTGATGCCCTCCCACCCACTTGCCTACCTTCCCCAAGGAGTGCCCTCCCACCCACTTGCCTACCTTCCCCAAGGAGTGCCTCTGCATCCTGGGCCTCCTTGGGTTCCTCTCCCCCAGTATCTCAGACACCTGTGAATAAAGCCGATCCTGCATCTTGGGCTTAACCATTCCTGTGATAGCTGGTCTCTTCCTCGGTCCTTTTCTGTCTTATAGGATCTATTTAAGGAATTATTTATTGATCTGCCACCCTGAGCCTCTGGGAAGGGCAGGGTATAAACTCAAATAAAATTTTTAAAATAATAAAAATTGCCCTTTTTTGCCAAATTACCTGCCCATTACCACTTCAATTCATTTTCCTTTGCTATGATAACACAAATTTTCTATTGAGATATATACCCCCATTCATCCCTTTTCCTATTTCCCAATGTACACCTCACACTTCTTTGGGCAGTTGTAAGTTCCTGCATCATTTTTACATTCCCTGACCAAATGGCACAGTGATTACATAATGTATTCAAGAGCAGAAACGTGACTATTCTGGCAGCACAGAGCTCCTCACATGGTGTGCTTAATCACATCTCCTGGGAGTGCATGCTGGTGGCCAGTAGTAAATGTATTCAAAAACAGACCATTGCTCCTGGCCTTCTGACACGGGCTTCTCTATGCCACCCTACAGTGCTAGTCATGGAGATGCACAAATCAGAATCTGTGCAATTTCTGAAGGGGACTAAAATCTAGGTGATCAGGTTTCCTCCTGAGTTCTCACTGCTAGATGATGGCTTAATGGCAGGTACCGCATTAGGCCCTCACTTGGCCTCACATGAGGAGAGCAAATTGCCTTTTTATTCTTTACCTCGGGATTTGCCTAACGCAGCTCATTCACACTTCATCATTCATGGGTTATCCAGCCATTCCTTATGCATGGAATAAAAAAGACATATGGGCATATAAACTCAGCACATAGAGAGGGAAGCAATTATCTTGTGGCTCAAGGGTAGGACTGGGAAACAAGATAACTGCTACTAACTTCAGGGTGACCTTCAGGTGAGGAGAACATAAAACTCCTATGTTCCCCCTGAGTTTTATCATCTGTAAAAGTAGGGGAACAACTACAGTAGCCCACAATGGCTGGGGGAGGCATTCCTTAGGGTATGTAGTAAGAAGGTTGTGGCAGAGTGCTGACATAAGTCCCTGCAGGAACAAGCCCTTAATCCATCCACTTCCTGTCTACACCTGCCCTTAGCCTTACTAGGAGCTTCTATAAATCTTAATTCCTGGCTCAACTGGGAGGCTAGCACAATGGTGGGAACCTCTGGCTGTTGACCTAGTCTGGCCAGCAGCTGGTGGATTTTTTTGTTTGTTTGGTTTGTTGGGTTTGGGCTCTTTTCTAATTCCTGGATCTAGCCCATGGAGCCAGTCTCTGCTTCCTAGCCCTGAAAGAGTGAGCTCCGGGAAGGGAGCATGAGGACATCCACAAAAATATAGGGAACAGATCCATGATCTGAACCTTCCCCTTTCTTTTCCCATCCTGACCACCCCCCTTAAGTAAGCACCTCCATCCTTAACTCCTATCTGGCCTGTTGAGTTTGTACTGATTTTCAAAGTGGCCTTTGGGAGGGGTAGGTACTTGGTTTGATATGGTGGCTTTTGAAGAAGTACATGTATTTGCAAAATTTATCATGCTAATTGGATGCAAGACTTAGTAGCATGTCAGATATCATTAAGAGGGTCAAAAACCTAGATACTTCAGTATTTATTTTATTTCTGCCAAAAGTATATTTCCATGGATTTCATTGGAAAAGGTTGCTTGATAGTTTCTATCTCTGTTCCACTTTTCCTTTGAATCAAAAGCATCAGAAAATAAGCTGTGGCCACTTGAACTTTATTAACACTTTATTTATGTGGATCAGTTGTAAAATAAACCTTGAATGCTTTTCATCTTTAATGAACCTTTTTGCCAAGGAAAGAGTTTATGAGAACTAAACCTTGTGAATAATATTGAACTTCATAACCTTATCAGCACAGTGGGAGTAAAATATTTTATTGGATCTTATTCACAAGAGGCTTATGCTACATCACTGATATCCTGGGTTCCATTTAATCACTTTTATGAACACTGTCTGATCCCCTAACACAAATTGCCACTAGAGAGCTTACATTCTCAATGATGCTCCTTTAAGGATTCATTCCAAACGCCTCTTCATTTTCAAGTAGCCCCACTAAATCGCAACAGTTCACCTTTTCTAGTTGAAGTATTACTAATTTCATGTTTGCTTTCTAACATGTTCATGTCCACTTTGTGCATGCTTGTGCACATGCTCATGGTGGTAGGAGAACCATGTTATTGACATGTAGCATACATTTATCCTACAATGCCCATTTGGCTCTAAATAATTCAGTGAAGGATTATCATTTTTATACACTTACAACATCATGTTTATTTACAGTTTCTTGTTGCCCAGGTGGAGTCTACAGCAGAGGGGAGGAACCTCCAGCCCCATGGGCCAAATCTGGCTCATGTCTTTTTGTTATTTCCATTCCTAGATCTGGTCCATGTAGCCAACATCCCTTCCTGCAAGCACTCAAAGACTGAGAGCAGGGGAAAGGAGGAGAGTTGAGGGCATGTTCTCAAGGCTAGGAGATGACTCTGTAGCAATGATTCATGATCTGGATCCTTCCCTGTTTTCCTCCTCCATCCTGAATACACCCCTTAACATGCCCAATTTGCCCATAGCTAGGGAAGGACATAGGGGGCAGTCATCCCTGTAAATTTCCACCATCCTTGTAGAAATAAATGATGCTCCAGGTTTTCCCCCTCAGTTTCATAGGGCTGTTTTTACACAAGCCTTAAAGCAGTCTCACTTATTGCAGATTTCAGAGTCTGCAAGAAAAGAAACTAGCGTAGGGGGGTTTAGACGTTCCCCTGCCACCGCTACTGGAAGTTGGGCAGCTATCATTTGAAACATATGATTCTTGCCGGCAAAGTAGCACTTCTTGGATATGCAGCATCTCCAAGAAGTGTAGTTTGCTGCTGGCCGCTGTTTCAAATGGCGGCTACCTGACCTCCGGTAGTGGCGGAGGAACATCTAACCCCCCCTGAGCTAGTTTCTTTTCTTGCAGACTCTGAAATCTGCAATAAATGATGCTGCTTCTGACTCTGGAATAATTGCCCCACTCCCTCTGTGCCATGGAGTCAGTCATGGTGTGGCTGTGCCAATATCCTAACTACAGGCCTGCCTCTTAAGCACTCCTCTAGCTCTTATCCACAGGGTTCTATTCTGTCTCCATTGTTATTTAATGTATACATGCAGCCCTTGGGGGAAGTTGTGAGAGGGTTCGGGGTGTGGTGTCACCAGTATGCATTGCTGATGATACTCAGCTGTACCTCTCCTTTTCAACTGACCCAGACCCTGCTGTCTCTTTGCTATTCCAATGTTTGGAGGCCATGGCAGAATGGATGCGACAGAGCAGACTGAAGCTCAACCCCGATAAGACAGAGGTGATGTTGGTGGGGAGAACGAGGGAGGTAGTGGCCCCCCTTGTTGGGGGGGTTCACCCTCCTATAGCTCAGCAGGTCCGGAATCTGGGGGTGATACTGGATGCAGACCTCCGCCTGGAGCGGCAGGTGGAGGCAGTCGCTAAGGCTGCCTTCCGCCAGTTGTATCTGGTGCGTAGGCTGCGTCCATTCGTCTCCGGCCCGGACCTGGCCTCCCTCATCCATGCCTTCGTCACCTCAAGGCTGGACTACTGTAATGCACTCTACATGGGGCTTCCCTTATGCCTGGTTCGGAGGCTGCAGCTAGTGCAGAATGCGGCGGCCTGTCTCCTTACGGGGACAGGTCGTCGGGAGCATATTACACCTGTGCTCCGAGCTCTGCACTGGTTGCCGATAGCGTGCCGAGCCAGGTTCAAGGTTTTGGTGTTGATTTACAAATCCCTTCACGGTCTGGGCCCCTCGTACCTCAGGGACTGCCTCACCCTCCGTGCCCCAGAGCGGCTCCTACGGTCCACCAAGGGTGCCTTCTTGGAGGTCCCCCGTGTTAAGCAGGGGGCCACAGTGGAGAGGGCATTCTCGGTGGCTGGGCTGCGCCTTTGGAACACCCTTCTGGAGGAAGCTCGCCTGGCCCCCAGCCTGTTGACATTCCAGCAAAGTTGCAAAACCTGGCTGTTCACCGAGGCCTTTGGGGAGGGTGGGAGGGTAGGGTGAGGTTTTTTTTAGCTCCCCTACCTGGTTTATTATTTATAACGTTTTAAGCCCTGTTTTAAAAATGTATATTATTATGAATTATTTTAAATTGTATTTTATGGTATTGTATTTTTATTGTTGGAAGCCGCCCCAGGCTGCTTTTGCAGGAGGGGCGGGGTATAAATTTATAAAATAAAATAAATAAAATAAATAAAATATTATCCAGATCAGAGAGCTTGTACTAATTTCCAAAGTGTTCCACACTGCTTTATAGTGCTATTTAGGGATGGGCAAACAGAACAGAGTTCGGAAATTCGGTTCGGTTCGGTTTGAAATTTGAATTTGGAAATTCGGTTCGGTTAGGTTCGAAATTCCAGTTTGGTTCGGAAGTTCGGTTCGGTTGACCAAACAGACCAAGTTCGGTCAAATTCCGAACTTCCGAACCAAGTTCGGTCATTCAAAACCAGTTTTTTTTGTGTGTGTTGCCACTAGGGATGGGCGAACAGAACGGAGTTCGGAAATTCAGTTCAGTTTGAAATTCAAGTTCCGTTCGGAAGTTCGGTTCGGTCGACTGAACAAACCGAGTTCGGTCCGAACTCCAAACTTCCGAACCGCGTTCGCCCATCCCTAGTACTATTAGACCTTAACGGTATAGCTATAGTCTCCTTGACCTTCATATCTGTAAACTAGCATGCTGGCTACGACTTTGGGCAAGATACAGACCTGATCCTTGCATCTTTTATTTCCCTAAATACTGTACTTGCTCATATAAGTAGTGTCATGGACTTCAGTGGCATGCAGGACTGGACCCTGGGATTGCAAAAGTATCAGGAACAAGGAGATTTTTGCATGCCTCAAATTTCAGGGCACCTAAAATGAGACATGCTAAAAGGATTTGAATTTCAATGGGGTTTTTTATTTATTTATTTCAATTTTTATCTCACCCTTCCCTCAAAAAGATTCAGAGCAGTTTACAATTTAAACATACCATATCAAAAAAACATATGGACTACGCATCTCTGGGAATCAAGTTCCTTTAATGGTCCCTCAGATTGGGATCCCAAAACAAAACATCAAAAATCTCTAACCACTAGGGATGGGCGAACAGAACCGAGTTCGGAAATTCAGTTCAGTTCTAAAATCGAGTTTGGTTCGGAAATTCGGTTCGGTTAGAAAATCGAGTTTGGTTCGGAAGTTCGGTTCGGTCGACCGAACTGGTTGAGTTCGGTCCGAACTCCGAACTTCTGAATCGCGTTCACCCATCCCTACTAACCACTTTTGAAAGTCTTTGCTTGCATAACATACATTTGGAAATGAAACAGAATAGAATAGCCCTTTCCACAAGCATTTCCAGACATAACATATTCCTTGCAGAGATGAGAAACACCATTAATTTAAGCCCAGCCTCTCCTATTGTGGAAAGCTTCTCAGCCAGCCTTAATTTGCAAGATGTGGATGGATGCAGTCCAAACCAGCACCAGTACATTACGATCACGAGGGGACCATTTCATGCAGTGCAACACTGACGAGTTTTTATTTCATGTTGTAAAACAATAAGGAAAAATTAGTAAGAAAACACATTTACCACCAGATAGCTACACATCCCAAGCTGCATAGCCCTCTTCGTCAATATATTAATTTTTAATTGGCTGCTCCTAGCCTTCCCCCTCAAAATAAAATAGAAGTTTCTTCTTCCAGACAGCCAAACTGCTCCTGCTTTTATTAATTGATATAAAAAGGAAGTAATTAAAAATCCCATAAAGTCATACATTCGACCTGCCCCACTTGTAACAAGACATTCCTTCCCACTGGACTGAAACAAACTGTTTCACAGAAATGTATCAACAGCATAAACTCTAATCAATAACACACTCCTCTGCAAGCAGCCGTCACCACGTGACAAACAATCCAACCATCGCTTAGACTGACCGTGCAGAAGATTACTCGTATCAAATTCCTGACTGGGTGATTAAGACTCAGCTTTTAGCACTTGGTGCTGCCTGCTTTTCTCAAGCAGGTATGGTTGTAAAGGGGACACCGACTATAGGAGCAAAACAAAATGCAGCATAGATCATATGCGCTGGAGTAACTTGTACATCCTTTCCTTATGCTGGTCAGTAAAGACCTGAGGGTCTTAGGTCTAGGACCACTGATCCAGTGGTATATTCTAAGAAATTCTGATAGCTGCTCTTCCATAGTCAGTTGGAAAGGTGTTTTCCATTTCTCTCTGTATTTTCCTTTTGGTAGTAATCCCATTATCCATTCAAACAAAAATGCTCATAGGTGGTGTGAGGCTACCTAGCTGATTAGCTATTATTATGTCAAAATGCTTTTTAATCCTCTCTGATCTCTTCTTAGTAGTGATGCCATGGTGATGATGCTCCACTTGGAATATGAGAACACATCATCACCATGTCAGAGCACTGCATTGCTTTCATCATGTTTGTTTGTTTGATGTTCTGAGTCACTAGGCTAACAAAGAGTTTGGTCCTGAACGTCTGTGTGAAAGAGGTGACCAGGCTGGCTACCTTGTTCATGCAAGCTTTTATTTAGAAGTATTTGCCTTCTAATTCATTTTAGCCTTCCTTGCTTTCACACAAACACAGGGATTAAAGTGGGGATGGAGGTAATTACCTTTGCAAACAATTGAGTTTACCCTGGGGAAGGACACTCCTACTCACAGGGTCACGTTTGTGAGTACTGTTAATGTTTATGTTAATTGTTTATGTTTCTCCACTGAGCATTACACAGCATCTCTGCCTCACTGACTGCTGGCTATTCTGATCCCCTCACCTACACACAAGCACCCACCCACACATGCTGCAAGTTCTCTGAAAGTTCACAAGGATGGAGATTAGGGGAGTGAATGAGCTGTTTCACCCCTGGCTCCCCTGTTTGTGAGAAAGGAAGCAGAGGAAAGGAGGGAGTAACTCTTCCAAAACACACCCTTTGCCAGTGAATTTTAGACTGACTAGGCCCATGCATGGGTTCCTTCCTATTTTTTCTCTTTGTCTATTAAAACCAGCTTTTCTTTTTTTTTCTTTTCTTTTTCAATTCCAAGGTTTGCATTTAGCTCCACAGCACTTTTGCAACAAATGCACAATTAAGCTATTAAGACAATTTAAGGGTATGGTAGGTGGTTCAGTGGCCATTGGGTTAAACCTGGTGCTTGTGAGACATGGGCTCTAAGGGCACTGTGCCCTCAGAATGTTGGGGGGTTTTTTCTCAAGAGAACAAGGACCAGGGACCATATTGGAAAAATATACGGTAAAGAGGCACTCTGGCCCGCTTGCACAATGATCCATAAGAGGTGGGCTACAACAGAGAGGGGTGTGGACATGTAGTCATTATGAGAAAGGGACAAGCTGGTCTCCTATCTGAAGCATTGCAGCACCACAGTACTCCAAAGGGAGTCTGGAGGGGCAAGTGCCCCTCATTCCCCTCCCCAGGTACCCACGATAGGTTTGGTTCTTTCCTCTGCTGCAGGTTTCCTATGTGGCCTGGGAAAAGACACTTAATTTTTCCTCTTCTTCAGCAACTCATATATGCAAGGAGAGATAATAGCATTTCCCTACCTCACTGGGTTGTTCTGAGGATAAAAATGTTAACGACTGTGAGATGCTCAGATGGTACATCCACAGGGACCACAGTATCACAGAGCTATAGATCTCCAGGGGAGCTTTGGTAAGCATTGCACTTTGCCTCCTGGGGCTGCTGGCAGTGCAGGTCCACATTTCAGAGCCATATCAACGTTGAAAAGGATACGTCTGCTTCTCTTTGAGTCATAGAACTCTATTGGTCAGTCCAAAGAGGAAGGGAAGACCAACGGGTCCCTGTCAATTCCTACACTGAGGAGTCTGCAGCTGGAGATGGGACTGTCAAGGCATTCTGACGTCTGGGTACTATATTGTATATCAGGTGCCTTGATGGTGGGACCTGCACATATGCTCAGGGTCTAACTGATTGTCGTATTTGGGGTTGGGAAGGAATTTCCCCTCTGGGCAGATTGGCAGTTGACTCTGAGGGTTTTTCGCTTTCCCCTGAAGTGTGGGTGGGACTCACCTGTTTGGGACACCTGGATCTCTTCTTTTTCTAAAATTATTTCCTGTTATTTAAGGCATTGATGTTCTTTGGTTGGTCCTGGCCTCTACTTGTAGCTATTGGTGGTATTTGTCTGTGCAGATGGTTGGGGTATGGCAGGTCCTGCAGTGGTGCAGGGGGCTGGACTAGATTAATCTTGAGGTACCTTTCAGCCATGTGACTCTACGACTAGGACAAGTAGCCTCGTGTAGCACTTGTACTTGGAGGATCCCAAGAACCATACTGCAGTCTGGCTCCAACAGCAAAGTACAGCAGTAGGAAGTTCCTGTAGAGTTTTGCACAATCGTGCCTTATGATTCCATGTCCTTAGGCAAATCATTTAACTTCTCAGTGCCTTGGCTACCCAAAGAAGATAACAGCTAACAAGGATGTTGTGATTTTAATTAATGAATGTTTGTCAACTGTTTTGATATCCTGAGATTAAAAACGAATGTAAAAGTTTAATGATTGTATTATCACATGCAGCCCAACCCTTCAATGCATGTGCCCATCCAGCTTTTCACCTTATTACTTTTTATCTGAGTTTATGATTCAAGTAATTACGTTTTGTCTGTCGGTAAAATTCTATCTTCTGAATGACTTAACATAACATGAATTTTGGAAAGCTGACAAAGAGATATCTTCTGATGTTCACAATTCAAGCATTAATATATCTCTGTACTTTTTTCTAGTAACCTCTCCAAAATTATTCAAGCTCCAGGTTCATACCTTCACTGGCTCCATTAGCAATTGCCATTAGTAAAAGGACAGACTCTGAATTCCTGACTCACACTAATGATCTTTCACACACATAATGAGTACGATTAGTGCTAAGAGTACCATCATCACCCATGAAAGTCAACCGGAACACTCAGCTGAGTGTTCTAAACTCACTGAGCGTTCTAAACTCACTGAGCGTTCAGTGTGCTAAACATTGCTGAGATACATTTTTTAAAAAAACAAAATGTGTGTAGCTAGCTAACACCACAATGAAGGCCTGCGCAGGCTGAAGCATGGCAGCATCCAACTCAATCCAAACTAAGCCTGGGCCACATGAAACCAGGCTCTTCCAGGACCTGACCTGAGCCTCAGCCTGACACACCAAGATGTACCTTCCCTTTATTTCTTTATTTTTAAAATGTATAACCCACACCCATCCTGCCTCCGGCAGCTCAGGGCAGCGAAGAGAAAATGTTAAAAATATATAGACCTAAATATTCATACAATTCATTATAAATTAATACAATCAGTGGAACTAAGAGACACCCTCCCCACCAACCTAAAACCTCCCATCCACTACCCGTCTCCCTCACCAAAAGCCTGGCAGAACAGCCAGGTCTTAAACTGTCTACAGTAGGAGGGGAGGTCCGGGAACAGATGACCCTTCACCGGGAGGCAGTTCCACAGCCTTGGGGCAACCACCGAGAATGCCCTCTCCATAGTCGCCACCTGAGAAACCCAGGGGACCTTGAGAAGGGCACTCCTGGCAGACTACAGGGGCTGATTCATGACCCAGGGTGAAGCAGTCCTGCAGCTAAGTAGGGCCCAGACCACGTAGGGCTTTATAGGTCAAAACCAACACCTTGAATCAGGCCCGGAAGACTATAGCAGCCAGTGAAACGGATAGAGCACAGGTGTTATGTGCTTTCAGCAGCCCGTCTCCGTGAGGAGATGGGCCACCACATTCTGCACCAGCTGCACTCTCTGAACTGTCACCAAGGGAAGCCCCATGTAGAGCACGTTGCAGTAGTCCAGTCTTGAGTTGATGAAGGCATGGATGATGGTGGCCAGGTCAGAATCTGAGATATATGGTCGATGCCGATGTATCAGTTGTAACTGACAAAAGGCACTCTTTGCCAAAGCTACCACCTGGGCATCCAGGTGAAGACGTGAGTTGAAGAGCATCCCCAGTCACTTGATGTCATAGCACTCCATGACTGAGAAGAGGCACTTTCCTGTCCCTTTCTGACATGGCTCTGCCTCAGAGCAATGTAACATTATGGTTTTCCATAACTGGTGAGGCCTACCCTGCCTGAGAAACCTGACCCAGCCTGATCCAAAAAAGGACTTTTATGGATATCAAGTCCAATATGAACTGGGCCCAATGAGACAGCTGGGTTTTCATTGGACCCAACACGTGAAAAACAGGGTTGTTATAAGTAGAAAAAAAAAATTGCCAGTATTCTCCTAGGGTCCGAAGAGCAATCCCGAGTGTTCAGGCCACCCCTTGGACCCTTGGAGAATACTCGATGAGTTTCTGAGGCCGGGGGGCGGGGTTTAGAGGAGGGGTGCTTAATGGGGAGTGGGGGGCTAGTGGGGGGGTCAGGGTAGGTTACTTACCTTCTGAAGGGGTCCTACACAATGTGTGGCCTCTTCCCAGTTTGTAAATTTGAAAGTAGAAAACAAAAGCAAACAACTGTGCATGCTCAGAAAGGGCCTGAATGCTAGGACCCCACCCCTCCTGAGCATCCTGCCCCTGATCCCCCCACTCCCCCTTCCCTGGACCCTGCTGACCTATTCCCTCCCTGGTCAGCAGGAGCCAGGGAAGGGGGTTCAGGAGCCTAGTACTAGCCTCTGGCCCCCGCTTCCCTGCCCTCTGGCCCCCTTCCCTGCACTTGGCCGAGGTTTGACCGAGTTCCAAAATTCCAGGGCCCTTCCTTGGAACTTGGAAAATTGAAGCCAAATGCACTGGTCCTCAGTGTTTCCTGAGGGAAACTGAGGCCTGAGTTTCAGCACTACAGACCATTATACCACAGCACAGTCCTCAAGCACCAGCAACTAGTTCTTTGTGCTGATGTGAGCCCCAGTGAAGCAAATGGAACTTGCATCAGTGTTAAGGGCTAGTCTTAGCTAGCTAGCTCTCAGCACTGATGCAAGTTCCATTTACTTCACTAGCACTAAACTTCACTGACACTAAACTGGAGTGTGCTGACCATTTTACATGTAATGGCGACAACACTTAAAAGTGTCCTCATGTCACCACCTGGTCATTGGCTAGATTTAGGATGTCTTCCAACCTCCTTTCCTCATCTAGACAAGGCTCTTAAAAGCTTATAGTGTTTTGAAGTTTTGAACTTCAAATAGTGTTTTGAACTGTGTGAACCATGTTTTGTTCATACTGTGTTTTGTTCAAATACTGTGTTTTGAACTGACTGAAGTCAGTTTCTGTGCCAGCAAACTGGAGGTGTGCATTGTGCTTTCATGGGGGAAAAGTAGCTTGCCTGATACAAAAATATTAAAAGACTGTAACACAGCTCTGCCCAACCATAGTATCACAGCTTCAGACAACAAGTGGAACAATTCACATCTAGTGGCTCTAAGTCCATAGCAGGAAGTGAGATGGAAGGTCATGGTTAGCACAGATAAAGTAAGAAGTGCCCTTTGTTGATAGCTCTATTGAGAAAAACAAAGCTCTATGCAAGTTATGCATCCTAGAAGACAGCAAAAGCACAGAGTAGCATCAAAGTCTATTAACTCCTAATAGTAAAGGATATTAAATGAACCTAAACACATACAAAAATGAGTCTGTTAAAATAATTGAAAAAGATTAACTCTAAACAGCTGTACTTGCATGATCAGGCACATCACCTTTGGCACCCTCTTAATAAGAATGGTACAATCCTGAATGTTTCACAGGGTATCTATTGGCTGTGGGATGCTCCATGGGTGTGCTCTGACACCCACCCTTCTCAATTACATATGCAAAACCACTGCAGTCACAGGCAGGGAGTGGATGTCATGGCACTGGCACTGCTGTAAGATTCTTTTTCTGGCATCCTTACTTTTCTGATGCCAAGATAGTATTGGGATCTGGAGATAAGTGAGCTGGATAAGGTTCACTCCAGTTAAGACATCGGGGGAGGCAAGAATAAACAAAAAGGCATATCTTTAGGGTTATCACAATTTATTTTATTTATTCACCTCCATGTAGGTTTCCTTGCGAACACTGGGAGAATACAAATTGACACAGAGTTCATGTAAATTTATGTAAATGCATATCCAAATGAGTTGCAGCCCTCGGGCTCCTGGCACATTGCCATGGTGGTTATTGTTGCTGCAGAGGTTGAGCGACACAGTTTTACAGTTATTTGAGAGTACAGATTTCTGACAAGCATTAGAAACTCCATTGGTTCCCGCGTGGTGTTTGCCTTGAGCCATAAAAACACTAGTTCATGAACTTTATGAACTCCTTTGGCTCCATTTGCTATAACTAAGAGCCCAGAAATAGCTAGATCATGGCTATTACAAACTCTCTTTCTGGGTGGGTTTTTTTTAATTACTGCAAGGCAGAAATAGCCACTTCATGACCATGATAAACTTTGTTGGCATTTCTTTCAAGGAGTCCATCTGGGAGCCTAGAAATAGCTGTTTCATGCCCATTATAAACTCCTTTGGTTTCTGTGTGGAAAGTTGCTAATAGCCGTGAGCACGTAGTCAGTTCATGACTATTAAAATCTGTGTCAGCTTGTCCACAGGGAATATATAATAGTCGTAATCCCAGAAAAAGCCAGTTCACATGTAGTACAAATTTTTCCCTCTCCACAGAGAAATGATAGCCATGTAGTCAATAGTCCAAAAGAGAATAATTGTAAGACAACAACAACTATGATAATAATAGAGACATGTTGAGGTGTGTGGGAGGGGAGGGGGCATTGCACAACAGTTTAGAATGAAATACGATGAGACAAATGACATCGCCTGCTTTGAGGGTATATCAAGCCTGTGGTCTGCGCCCCCTGAATTTCAGAAAGCTTTGATCTGGTTCTCAGGAGCTTCCCTGATTTGGTTTCCATGGGCTTCCCTCAGATAAATGACAGCAGTTTTGCCAGAGGGAGAAGTTTTTTCAGGAGTCGTAAGTTTCCCCTCCCTGACCTGCTCCCTCAACAATGGGGATATCAGGGGAACATCAAAGCTTTGAAGGCCCGGCCCAGCAGTGACACACAAAGGCAGTGACACTGCAGGGAGCCCTTGAGTAATTGTGCGGAGATGCCAGTATTATGGAAATTAAAAAAAAATATATCAAAAGTCTTCAAATATGGATGTTATAATACTAAAAAAAACACCTCCATGGAATAATTCCAATGTACTCTTTTGGGGCTTAATCATCCTCTTGCTGAAAGAAATCAATGATTTATAGTCTCCTTGACTTTGAATAGATCAAGATTTGGGCCTTTTGATGTTTTTCATGATTTTACACTAGGGAATAGGCATTGTTTTCTTTAAAGCTCTGACATCATATGATGCAACCTGATGCAAAGGCAATGCACGTGGCCTGGTTTAAAGAAACAGGGCTATGATTCTCCAGTAATAATTATAATTCTCAGGAGTGCAGAGGGAGGTGAGCAGCTGCAAGAGTGGAGAAACTAGAGCCCCCAGAACCTGCCAGCCTAGAGAGAGAGGAAATCAAATTCGAATAGTTAAACAAGGGAGCGTCAATTTTAATAAGCTGTGACTAGGTCTTCTCTCTAAAAGGAACAGCTTTGGAGAAGGAAGGCTTTCAAAAATTTAGAAAAGGAACTGAAATATTGTGAGTGGGCAAACTGGCAGCGAAAAAGAATGAAGGCTGATGAATGAAATAATATTGTTATGATGATGCCAGACCAGCAGGAAAAGACTTGAACAAAGCAAGTGCATGATCCTGCAAATCTTTTCTTCCACCTTGAGGCCTGGTCCCTGGGCCCCCAGTTTGATAGGACCCCGCAAAGTCAATCAACCAATGCCAAACCAAAGCATGTGTAATATGTGCCCCTACATAGATCACAAACATTCAAGGGCGCAATATTGATTTATTTATTTATTTTTAATTATTTAAAAATTCAATACCCCACTTCTCCTGACACAGCAGCTTGGGGCAGCATACAAAACAGTAATAAGAAAAAACATTAAAACAGATAAAACAAATCAAAGCAGGAGGTTATTAAAAATCACAACCCACCCAACCACCCTAATCCACTCCCCCCACCCTTCACCCATCTTCCCCACCAAAAGCCTGGACGAATGGCCAGGTCTTACAGCTTCATCAAAAAGAGGGGAGGTCCGGGGCCAACTGGGCCCCCACCGGAAGGGAGTTCCACCCACAGCCTTGGTGCGGCCACCGAGAATGCCCTCTCCATCATGGCCCCCTGGAAGACTCGGAGGATCTCGAAGAAGGTGCCCCCGAATGACTACAGGGGCTGATCCAGGGGCGGGGGGTGAGGCAGTCCCGCAAGTAGGCTAGGGCCTAGGCTGTTTAGGGCTTTATAGGCAAGCACCAACACCTTAAATCAGGCCCAGAAGACTATAGGCAGCCAGGGCAGAGATCAGAGCACCAGTGTAATTTGCTCCCAGCAGCTAGGGATATGTGGACACGGTTCAGATGTTCGGAGTTCGGACCGAACTCAGTCTGTTCCGACGTCTGAACTGAATGTCCGAACCAAACTCGAAAACAGCCGAACAATTCGGTCATGTTCAGGTGAGTTCAGATGAGTACGGGGGTGGGAAAAACGTGACCGGGTGGGAAAAACATGACTGGAAGGGGGAGGCAGCTGAGGAGCAGACTTCCTGGCACCAGAGGTGGAGACCAGGGGTTGTTCCAGGGCCAAATGATACCGATACCATAAAAAAATCTTCAAATTCGATAGCGGTATCGGTATTGATAGCGCTATTTTTGAATGTTCGGCAAAGTTTGGCTGAACAGAACTCTGCCGAACCGAACAACTGAACCCAAACCCAGGTTTTGAACTGAACGACCGAATATCTGAACCACATTCTGTTTGCACATCCCTACCAGCAGCCCAGCCCTGTTAGGAGGCAGGCCGCCACATTCTGCACCAGCTGCAGTTTCCAAACCATCACGTTGCCCTACGTAGAGTGTGTTACAATAGTCCAGCCTACAGGAGAGGAACACATAGATGATAGTGACCAGATCAGAGTCTGAGACATATGGCCGAAGCCGTTGTACCAGATGTAATTGGCAAAATGTACTCCTCGCCACAGCCCCCATGTGGACATCTAGGTGGAGTTGCGAGTTGAGGAGCACCCCCGGACTCTGAACGTGGGGAACCAGTGGGTGGGTGGCAAACCCCATCAATAATGGGGGACACCACCTCCACTGCCTTTCCCAATAGCATCCCCTCTGTCTTTTCAGGATTCAACTTCAGTCAGTCAGTTAGCCCTCAGCCACCACAGTCCCCAACAGCCACCAAGCACCAGGTAAGCACCGAGACTGCCGGGTCTAGGTCGGATGAAAAATAGAGGTAGAGCTGGGTGTCAACCACACGCCAAACCTTCTCACAACCTTGTCGAGTGGCTGCATAGACACATTGAACAGGAGAGGGGACAAAACAGAACCTTGTGGGACTCCACACAAGAGGTCTCGGGGTGATGAAAAATTATCTCCAAGCACTACTTGCTGAGTTCTTCTGGCCAGAATGGAGTGGAACCATTCAACAACAGTCCCGCCCACGGTCTCACAGGTGAGTCACCAACATCTCATGCTCAATGATATCAAAAACAGCTGACAGATCTAATAGAATCAGCAGGGTCGAACAACCCTGATCCAATTCAGGCAGAGGTTGTCAACCAAAGCCACAAGCACAGTCTCGGTGCCATAGCCTGGACAAAAGCTGAACTGCGAAGGATCAAGAAAACTGACACGGTCCAGGTGCTCCTGTAGCTGCCAAGCTACAACCCGTTGAATAACCTTCCCTAAAAGGGAAGGTTAGAGACAGGGCGATAACTGGCAAGGGAGTCAATGTCAAGTGATGGTTTCTTGAGCAGAGGCTGCACCACTGCCTCTTTAAGACAGCCCGACACGCTGTCCTCCCGAAGGGAGGCATTGATCACCCCAGCCAGCAATGGCCCCAGAGTCTCCTGACTGGCCTTAACCAGCCAGGGCAGGCGTGGTTTCAGTTCACAAGAAGTGGCCCTGACTGCCCCAAGAACATGCCCCGCATCGGTGGGTGTCACACCCACTGAAATTGATCCCACAAAATCAGACAAGGAGGGACTTCCATGACCTCTGGTTCCCCTAATGTAATAAGTGCGGCGTAGAAGTCGTGGTGAATACGAGCAATTTTATCCGCAAAATAATCCACAAGCATGTCACATCAGGCACTAGAAAACTCCAGTTCCAGGCGGAGGGAGGCCAGACCAACCAGCCCCTGCACCACCCAAAAAAGCCCTGCCAGACAGGATTTTGCAGATGCTATGAGAGTAGCAAAAAACTCCTCTTTTTTTTCCCGCACAGTCACGGCATAGGCTCATAAACTAGCTCCTCAGAAAACCAAGGAGGCCTGCAGTGCCGTTGCTTAGGGAGCGGATGCCTAGGAGCCATCTGATCAATGGATTCAGTCAACAGAGTATTCCAAATAGCGATGAGGTCATCGATGAGATGGTCATCAAGATCAGGGGGTATTTCACCCAGAGCATTCTGGAACCACTCTGGTTTCATCAGTCTCAGGGGGCGAACCATCCGAATCAGTTCTGCACCTTTCCAGGAGCAGACATACACTAGGAGACAGGTCTGCAGGAGGTAATGATTCATCCATGACAAGGGCACAGCTAATATCTCCCCACTAACAGATCCCCTGCCTCAAGGCCAGTCCAAAATATAAGGCCTAAGGTATGTCCCCCATCATGTGTCAGGCCAATGACCATCTGGAACAGGGCTGTGGTTGCCATGGCAGCCATGAACTCATGCTCTACCCCTCCAAAACTGGTGTCAGCATGAATATTGAAGTCCCCTCAAGACTAGCGTCTTTGGGGACTGCAATACCACTTCCAACACCATCTCCACCAGAGCATATAGGGAGGCTGCTGTACAGGTAGGTGCATGGTATACAAGCAGCACTCCTAACCTGTATCCTACCAAATCAATCACAAAATGGAGACCTTCAATGCCCGATATTAATTGAACTTGATACCTCCAAACAGACCATATTTGGATATTATTTATTTATTTATTTATTTATTATAAAAATTGTATGCCATCCCCTCCTGCTAAAAGCATCTCAGGGCAGCTAACAACATATTAAAACAGATTAAAATAAACAACAACAATACAATTAAAATTCCACAATAAAAACAAGTTACCCCCTACCCCACCCTAACCAAACTCACTCACCCCATCTTCCTCGGGAAAGGCATGGTGGAACAGCTAGGTCTTACATTGTCTACGGAAAGAGGGGAGGTCGGTGGTCAGGCAGACCTCCAGTGGGAGGGAGTTCCACAGCCATGGCACAGCCACAGAGAACGCCCTCCACAAGGTTGACAGCCGAGAAACCCAGGGGACCTCGAGGAGGGTGCTCCCGGCTGACCACAGAGGCTGATCCAGGATCCGGAGAGTGAGGTAGTCCTGCAGGTAGGCAGGGCCCAGGTCGTTTAGGGCTTTAACGGTCAACATGAACACCTTGAATTGGGCCTGGAAGACTATCGGCAACCAGTGCAGAGAGCGAAGCACCGGTGTAATGTGCTCACGTTGGCCCATCCCCGTTAGGAGACGAACTGCTGCATTCTGCACCAGCTGCGGTCTCCAAACCAGCACCAAGGGTAGCCCCATGTAGAGTATGTTACAGAAGTCCAGTCTTGAGGTAATAAAAGCATGGACGATTGTGGCCAGATCAGAGTCCAAGACATACGGCCTAAGCCAACGTACCAGATGTAACTGACAAAATGCCCCCTTCACCTCAGCCGCCACCTGGACATCCAGGCGGAGCTGCGGGTCCAGGAGCACCCCCAGACTCCAAACCTGAGATACCAGGGCAGCATGGACCCCATCAATGATGGGGGCCACCACTCCTCCAGCCTTCTCCACCACCATCACCTCCATCTTGTCAGGATTTAATTTCAGGTGGCTCACCCTCATCCAATCCCCCACAGCCGCCAAACACCGGATAAGCACCAAGACTGCTGGGCCTGAGACGGATGAAAAAGAGAGATATAGCTGAGTGTCATCAACATATTGATGACACCATACACCAAATTCCCTAACAACCTCCCCCAAAGGCTGCATATACACATTGAACAAAAGAGGGACAAGATAGAACCCTGCGGGACCCAACGCGTAAGACCCCAGGGAGAAGATGAAAAATCACCCAGGAGCACACGTTGGGTTCTCAAGAATGGTCCCGCTAATCCCTGCCCGGTCCCACAGCTGAATCACCAACAACTCATGATCAATGGTATCAAATGCAGCCGAGAGATCTAGCAGGATCAACAGGGTGAACAACCCTGGTCCAACTCCTGGGAGAGATCATGGACAAAGGCCACAAGCGCAGTCTCCGTGCCATATTCCGGACGAAAGCCAGACTGCTTGGAATCAAGAAAATTGACCTGGTCCAGATGCTCCTGAAGCTGCCGAGCCACCACCCGTTCAATAACCTTCCCTAAAAAATGAAGGTTAGAGACTGGCTGATAGCTGGCCAGGACATTAAAGTCCAATGATGGTTTCCTGAGCAGGGACCGCGCCACAGCCTCCTTGAGACAGTCTGGCACCCTGCCCTCCCCGGGAGGCACTGACAATCCCCGCCAGCAACAGCCCTAATGTTTCCCAGTTAGCCTTGACCAGCCAGGATGGGCATGGATCTAATTCACAAAAAGTGGCTCAAACAGTCCCAAGAGCATCCCCCGCATCCGAGGGCAACACATCCTGAAATTCATCCAACAAAACAGGACAAGATGGGGCTTCTACTGCCTCTGACTCACCTACTGCTAAAAGTGTTGCATCGAAACTGTGGTGGATTTGAGCAATTTTATCCACAAAAAAGTCCACAAACAAATCACAGCAGGCATTTGATTATTGTAAATCCAGGTGGAGGAAAAACTCTGCTGGGTGGGACTTAGTTGATGCAATGAGGGCAGCAAAGAAAATTTTCTTTTCTGCCCACACCACCATGGCATAGGTACGCAACCAGACTCTATGCCGCAGTCAGTCAACTTCAGCATGCAAGTGACACCACCATCGCTCTAACCACTGCCCTTCCCATTTCATCTGCTGCAGTTCCTCCGTATACCACAGGGACCTGCATTCTCGGCGGTTCAGGAGCAGACACCAGGGAGCTATGCATTCAATGGCCCCCACCAACACGGAATTCCACATGGTCACGAGGTCATTAAGTGAGCGGCCATCGAGATCAGAGGAAACATCCCCTAGAGTGGTCTGGAAGCTTCTGGGTTCCATAAGCCGTCGGGGGCGAACCATCCTAACTTGTTCCGCACCCTCCTGGGAGCCTACATACACCAGAATACTGGCCTGGAGGAGATAATGATCCGTCCATGACAAGGGCACTGTTGACACCTCCCCCACTAATGGATCCCCTGCCTCAAGGTCAGTGCAAAATATCATGCCCAGGCGTATGTCCTCCAACATATGTGGGGCCCACCACTCTCTAAGACAGGCCCATGGTTGCCATGGTGGCCATGAACTCACGCTTTGCCCCTCCAAGACTGGCGTCGGCATGAATATTGCAGTCCCCCAGGGTGACTGGAAAACCACCTCTGACACCAGCTCGGTCAGTGCAGGCAGGGAGACTGCTGTACAGGTGGGTGCCTGGTATATCAACAGTACCCTCACTTTGTCTCCGGCCAAATTAAACACCAGATGGATCCATATCCATGATAGGTTGCACAGGAAATCAACTCACAGATCAGGTGTCCTTAAAAATAATGGCTACACTGCTCCCCTCCAGGGTCCGGGGGGGTGGGCAGCCCGAAAAAGGTCAGCCAATATAGGCCCTGACTCAGTGTCCAGTCAGGTCTTTGTAACATATGCGAGGTCGGCCGCCTAATCCAGGATCATCTCCCAGACCACAGTCAACTTATTAGTCACCAACATTGCATTTATCAGCATAAAATCGAGGCCAGGGGCCCTCTGATCCCTTATCACCTCACCGCCTGCCTGGGGACCAGTGAGCAGGACAGATATACAACATCTGTCCCATCTTACAGATTGAACTTGCCTTCCAGAAGGACCATAATTCCCACATCCCAGCATGACCCCTATGGCTGCAGACCCCACCCCAATCCATTCCCTGAGTCCCCCAACCTCCCCCCCGAGGCCGCCCTGCCAGCCCCTCAAGGGAGATTCCCACCCCCCATCCTCCTCTACCACCGGGGGACAGTTCCCCCTTTCCGAAGGGCTGCACCCCTCCCTCACAAGAAGGGTGGTCAGCCATTCCCACCCTAACCCAGTCCCCTTGCCCAGTCCCCACACACCCCCTGTCTTCCTCTGCCACCGGAGGATAGTCCCCCCACCTCTCCAAAGGGCTGCAACCCTCCCTCACACCATGGGGGTCAGCCCTTCCCACCCTAACTCAGTGTGAGATATGAAGTGAGAATCAAAGTATGAGCACACAAACATGCCAAAGTTAAAATATGCAGTTGAAGAATTTGCTATCCAACAGTCTCAAATGCGTTCTTTATAAATTATTCAAATATGTAGCGTGTGCATGTTTTGTTGGACACAAAAAATAACTCACCCACCTAATCATTTCCCATGCTAGAGGCCCCCAATCAATACTGTGCCCAGGACTTTCAACGTCGTTTAGACAGTCCTGTTCCTTACACAAGAAAAAGTTACAGAATTGGCCACTAACTGTTAAAGAGCAAAGCCAGATTCAACTGATTCTTGTTATATGAATCTTCAGTTTGAAGAATGGATGTAAAGAGAGAATAATATAGGAACTCCAAGCATGGAAAAACAGGACCAGAAGAAATATCTTGCAAGGTGTAATATTGGGCATTTTTACACACACATTAAAGTGCTGGTCTTTCAATCTGCTGGGTTTACACGTCCACAAGTAAGTTCCAGATGCTTTCTTCACACACACACTGCCCTGAGGCTGTTCCTGGATGCAGTCTTCACACAAACACTGCCCTGAGGCAGCCTAAAGTAGCCACAGCTGTAGACATGAGGGGCTGCCATGGAAATCAAGTGACCTGGAGCAAAGCAGTTTACCAGGAGAAAGTTTTACACACAAAAGTTCTGGGAGAAGTTCTATGCAGAAGTTCGAAGAGCCAGATGTTTAAGATCTAGGTGAGTGATTCAGACACACAGAAAGTTTGGGATGTAACAGCAAACATGCAGGAGAAATGTGTGTGTAAAAACACCCATTAAAAGATGAATACCAAAATGACCAAATGCTGCCATCAGAGGATTCCATAGGAAGGGGGAAATCTTGACTCCCTGGAAGTCAGTTTGGAATTGCTGTACAATCTAGAAAGCAATTTAAAGTTGAACTAACTCTGGTCAAGATTTAGCCCAAAGGAAAGCTTTGCAAGCATGTTATAAAATCTTGAAAGCAAGGTTCTACGGAAAATGTTGATAAAACTTATCTATTGTGATGTGAAGGCTGCAGCTAAAACAAACCAGTATGTGATAGTAAGCTGTGATGTTGGATAAAATCCCTCATAAATAAATACCTACTGCAGAAATAAGTCGGAAAAATGAATATATTTTGTGTGTGTATGTTTGCTCAGTGGAATTCCATGGTATCCATCGTCCTAGTATCAGCACACTTATTTGGCCAGAGTTAACATTTAGCCTTCTTTACTAATTTTCCTATAAGAATTCAATTTCCTAAGGAAGCTGCTTGATGTTTTTCTGCCAGTGAGTTGTTCCTATATTAGTTAAGGACATAGTCATTAATATAGGAGAGAGTCATTGGGCATTTAAATTTTTGCACACACCTTAAAGTTCTGGATTTTTCAATATTCTGGGTTTACAAGTCCACAAGTAAGTTCCGGACACACACACACACACTGCCCTGGACAGTTCATGGATGCGTTCTTCACACAAACACTGCCCTGAGGCAGCCTAAAGTAGCCGCAGCTGTAGACGTGATTGGCTGCCATGGAAACCAAGTGTCCACAGCTGCCTGGAGCAAAGCAGTTTACCAGGAGAACTTTTTACACACAAAAGTTCTTGGAGAAGTTCTATGCAGAATTTCAAAGAGCCAGATGTTTAAGATTTGGGTGAGTGATTTAGACACACAGAAAGTTCAGGCTGTAACAGCAAACATGCAGGAGAAATGTGTGTGTAAAAACACCCGTTCAGAATAGCGTGTTCTGAATAGGGTTCACAGCAAGAAGAGACAATCCTTTACAGTGAGCGACTTCGACAAGCTAGAAGTTACAAACATATTAGGCTGCATTCCCATCTGCAGTGGCAGTGGCAGCAGAGGGAGGGGCCAGGGAAGAAGCGGCAGTGCGGAGGAGCTGGCTGATAGGAACAGAGCCGATGTAAACAAGGATCTGCCGCGGCTTCTCTCACACGTCAGGGTGCAAAATCCTGCCCAGACATGCACAAGAGAAGCCACGGCAGATCCCTGTTCCCACCGGCTCTTTTCCTGTCAACGGGCTCCTCCACGCTGCAGCATCTTTCCTGGCCCGGCCCTCTGCTGCTACCACCGCCGCTGATGAGAATGCTGCCTAAGTTACAACAACAAATGTCATTTATGGCAATTATATTTTCTTCAGGTCCACTTGTCTGTTTATCAATAGGTGTCTGTGGCTTTCTAAATGCATTGCTAGGAGGTTACAGTCCTTGATGACAGGAAAAGCTACTACTTTACGAACCCTGTGAGAAAAGGAGAAACAGTGTGTGCAATGTCCCCCATCCTATTGCATAACCTGCTAATCACAGAGTAGCTTAATTGTCACAGTAAGTATGCTGATGTTTTTAATCCTAGCATAATGGGCACTCTTGCTGTTCAGGAAAGATGAGGGGGTGGATTTCCAGACATTTAAAACAATTGAAAAACTAAATTACAAAGAAGCTATGACCTTTTTTTCCAAAATGAAGACTTTGCTTTAATTTAATGTAGCATGTATGCAAAAATGGTACGATTATTTTCTTTTCTAACCAATGAATTACAAAAAATAATTGGAAATATAACGGACTGACCAGAACTCTGTCATTTTGGATGTAAATACTGAAGATAAAGAAAGTTTACCACTGGCCTTGTAAATTTGTATTATGGCTTGCAGCTGTGTAAAGTAAACAGACCTTTTTGGTGCTACAAGTAGTTATTTTTAATTTTAGAAAGAAAATGGAATAGTGACCTTTATTGAGCTCAAAAGAATAGAAGACACAGAGGACTGTCCTTTCATCACTTGAATCATCGTTTAATCTAACTAAAGCCCTGAGGCCTTGGACCTATTCTTAGCCAAGATATGCTAAATAACTTTCTTTCATTTAATTGATCTCATTGGGCCAATCACTGGAGACGATAAATTGGTGTATAGTAACTTGTGAATTATGTCTGTAGTAAATATTGACAGCCTTTCCTAATATAAAACTTTTAAATGTGGAAGCTGGAACGGAAGCTGATTTTAATCACGACTTTTTTTTTTTTGGTAATAGCACCAGTGTAATACCAATGGATGAGTGGAATTTCTCCAGCTTTATATCAATGTCAGTGTGATCAGAACTTGGCTACATTCTCACATTTCAGGAATGAATATTTGACTTTTCACAGAAATTAAAAAGTTAAAAACTTTCCCATTTACTTATGATCTAATTTCTTTCCGATATAAGGGCAAAATGAAATTGCAGACAACTTTACTCTACTAAGGCCCCCATCCAGCTGAGATGGCTTACATGCATATATGTTTCCACAAGTGAGCAATCCTGTCACCTTACAAGGAACTTTTGTGCATATGTAAAACTAAAAGCATGCATATATCTTTAAAGGACTTGGATTATTTAATGGATCAACTTCTGTTGGTGAAAGTACACAAGTTTTTTATCAATACAGGATATCTTCCCAAGATATCATCTGAACAGCTTTGTCTCCGTTTCTCACATTTAGGACCAACACAGCAATCACATTATCATTAGACCAGAGATTCCCAAACTGTGGATCAGGACCCCAAGTAGGGTTGTACCCAGGATGGGTCCCAAGTAGGGCCCCAAGTAGGGTTGTACCCAGTAGGGCCCATGGCCTAGGCCCCACTGAGGGGCATGGAGGCTAGTCCTAGTAGCCTCGGGACTAATGCTCCTTTGGCTCCAGGATGTGGGGCCCTCTCCCTGGCCACAACTCTCAGCCCCCTCAGAGTGACGGCTTCCTGTGGGGAACCTACTGGGGGAGGGAAACACCAGACTGCCAGTTGTGGGTGGGGTTATTGGTGGGGTTCCTCACCTTTTATTGTTACCCTGGGCCCTGAAAATTCTCAGGCTGACCTTGGTTGAACACCCACCCACCCACCCCGCAGATGGGGCTCGCAAAACCACCTGATATTTGACATACTGTGCATGCGTTTGTTGCTGTCTAGGGCACTGGCATGGCAAGGCTGTGCTGGGCCAAGTCTCATGTCCCAAGTGTGGGCCTTCTAAGGGCAAGGGGGTGAGGGAATCTCCTTAAGTAACAGCCCTCCTAATACTCCTCACCAGCCTTGGCTTCCCCCCCACCCCTCAAAGTTTGTGGTGGGTGCCACCCTGGCTCCTAGTGAGGTTCCTCTGGAGCGGCAGCAACTCTACCTGGAAGGAAGTTTTACAAGCAAGCAGGGCCAGCATTTCACCGCTACTCAGTCTGAAAACTTTCTTATTATTGTTATTATTATTAACAAACATTTATATAGCGCCAGCAGTGTACCTGGCACTTTACAAAGTAATAAAATAGACACGGTCCCTGCCCCTAGGGCTTACAATCTGAGAGACAGGAGCTGGGGGAGAGACTTAGGAAGGGGAACAGAGGGAGAGACAAGGGGTCTAACATTCATGAAGATG